>OU015766.1:9576417-9625853 GCA_907173295.1 Fagus sylvatica | reverse complement strand
GAAGCAGTATCAGAAAAAGAAGGGGAAAGATTCAAGGCACGATTGGTAGCAAAAGGATATTCACAAAGACATGGGATTGACTACGATGAGGTATTTTCACCTGTAGTCAGGCATACATCTATTAGAGCGGTATTGGCTTTGGTAGCAGATCAAGATCTGGAATTAGAACAACTGGATGTGAAGACAGCTTTCCTTCATGGGAATTTGGAGGAAGAGATTTTCATGGTACAACCAGAGGAATTCAAGCAACCTGGTACAGAGAATCTTGTCTGCAGATTGAAGAAGTCACTTTATGGGCTCAAGCAGTCTCCTAGACAGTGGTACAAAAGGTTTGATTCGTATATGATCCAAATTGGTTATACCCGTTGTGAATATGATTGCTGCGTATATGTTCATATACTTGAAGACGGTTCTTATATTTTTCTGCTACTGTATGTGGATGATATGTTAATTGCTGCTAAGAGCATGTGTGAGGTTAACAGGTTAAAATCTTTGTTACACAAAGAGTTTGAAATGAAAGACTTGGGTGCTGCTAAGAAAATTCTGGGTATGGAGATTCGCAGGGACAGAGAGGCAAGAAAGCTGTGGTTATCTCAGAAAAACTACATCAGGAAGGTGCTTGAAAAATTTAGCATGTTGGATGCTAAGCCTGTGAGCACACCATTGGCGAATCACTTCAGATTATCTGGTAGTCAGTGTCCAAAGAATGAGGAAGAAATTGAAAATATGTCAAAGGTTCCATATGCTAGTGCAGTGGGGTGCTTAATGTATGCAATGGTTTGCACCAGGCCAGATTTAGCTCATGCAGTGAGTACTGTTAGTAGGTACATGACGAACCCAGGGAGAGAGCATTGGAATGCAGTGAAGTGGATATTTAGATACTTGAAAGGCACTGCGGAACATGAGATCTTATTTTCAAGACAGCCAGGGACTAATTCAGTTGTAGGGTATGTGGATGCAGACTATGCAGGTGAGGTGGATGACAGGAGGTCTACTACAGGTTATGTGTTTACACTATCAGGAGGACCTATTTGTTGGAAATCTACATTACAATCCATAGTAGCTATGTCCACTACAGAAGCTGAATACATGGCTGTAGCTGAAGCTGCAAAGGAAGCATTGTGGTTAAAGGGGCTAGTCAAGGAGCTTGGTTTGAATCAAGGTGGAGTTCAGATGCATTGTGACAGTCAGAGTGCCATTTACTTGGCAAAGAATCAGGTTTATCATGCTAGGACGAAACACATCGATGTTAGGTTCCACAAGATAAGAGAGTTGATTGTTACAGGAGATATTGTTCTGGAGAAAGTGCACACTTCAGAGAATGCAGCTGATATGTTGACGAAGCCAGTTACCACAGCCAAGTTCAAGCATTGCTTGGACTTGGTCAATGTTAGCAGTTTGTGATAGCCCTTAGGGGTCAAGGTGGCGGCGATGGAGGAGTTCGTTCGTGAGGCTTGACCAATTCAAGTCAAGGTGGAGATTTGTTGAGTCGGTGACCTTAATTGGTCAATAAAATAATTGACTTTATGCCAAGTCCTTGTTTTGGTAGGATTCAGCAAAACCCCTTGCTATATATATAAGGCTTTAGGTCTTATTTGTGTGCCACAATATAGAATAATTAGAGAAGGGTTTCTCTAGGTTTATTCTTGGTGAGAGAGAGGTTAGGGTGTAATTGGGGTTTGGGTTCTTTGAGAGAGTCCTGGTACCACTGTTGTAATCTCCCTATTTTCTTAGTGAAACTTTCTCCCTGTCGTCGCCGGTGGATGTAGGCATATTGCCGAACCACGTAAATTCTTGTGTTCTTTATTTGTGTGTTTGATCTCTTTCTCTCTTCTTTAATCTTGCGCAAACAGTTAATTTTCACAACAATCTGATCATGAAAAAATATGTAGCTATATATACCGTGGTGTCCATTACCACTACATGCACTTTGAATTGGTTTGGAGTCAATCACTTGGTCATGAGATCGGCCATCATTTTAGTTAAAGGAACAAAGTGGACTTTTATTTTGCCTTTATCCCCTTCATCTTAGATAAAGTGATAGTTTAACATCAATGTATTTGCTTTCTGAGCTATTTTCCCCGCTTTGAATTAATAATATAGCGAATTAATGATATAGCCGACTTATTGTAGAAAAACATACTTATTGGTCTTTCAGGTATACCTAGCTTCAAAACTATACACAAAGCATTTGATTTAGACCACATTGCTTGTTGTTGTGTTATATGCAATATACATAGCTTCCTTTGTGTACTTTGCAACAAAGCCTTGTTTCTTGCACAACCAAGAATTCGATGTTTCACTAAACAAGAACACATATCCACTAAAACACTAATTTTGACGAAATGATAATAACTCTTAAAAGTAAACTAAAAAAACAGTCTTACCCTTCAGATTTGAAATATAGCTATAGTTAGTCATTTTGTTTTTTTCTTTAACCATAGTTTTTTTTCCCCCTTAATATAGCTTCAGATTTAAAAAAAGATTCTCACATTTTTCCTTAACCATAGTATTTTTTATTTTATTTTTTTAATATATGAATCTTAATCATAGTCTAAGTAACCGTTTTTTATATTTATTTACTTTTTCTTTTCATCTTTTCCAGTAAACTTAATTTAATCTTTTCCAGTAAACTTAATTTAATATATATATATAAATAAATATATCTCTTTCTCTTTCTCACAACCCATTTTAAAAGAATCTTTATAAAAAAAAATAAAAAATAAAAATTGACTAAAGAATATTTTATTAGTCAACCTCAAAGACCAACTAAAGTTATATAGGGTCAATTGTTTTAAAAGAATATTTTTTTTTAAATAATGGAATATTTTGTTAAAGTTAGTAGCGGAATGACTAATGATAGCTATATTTCAAACATCAGGGGTGAGAATGTTTTTTTTGATTCACTTTTAGGAGTTATTGTTATTTTGCCAAACCTTGAGGGCAGAGAGTGTAATTTACCCAAAAGATTAATATAAATGTTATGTGAACCAAGAGAAAGACCAAACATAAAGTATAGAGGATTTTACTTCAAAGTCATAAGGTTTTTCCAAATTTGAGGGGATAAGTGCAAATAATCCCCAATCAGGGACAATGGATTATTAAAGGAACTGCAATTTAAAGTCTAGATCATGTATTTGTGATTTTGTGTTTAAGAACAGCCGATTAAACAGGACAGGCGTTGTTGGTGACCAAGATATCCCATTGATTCTAAGACAAAATAGAAAAGAAAAAAAAAGACCCTATTGATTAAACCATGAAGATTAATGCATTGAAAAATAGATCACTTCTGTTGTATGGTGCAGAATATGAGCAGCAAGATAAAGTTCCAGAAGTTGCCCCCTTTTGCTTTCCTTTTCAAACATTTAGTGTTTATAGCAACAAAGGTTAGATATCAGCATTTATTAAATTTTAATCCACTGCAACACATTCTATAGAAACAGTAAAAACATTGTCACCATCCCAGACTTAACAGAATTAAAGGAGCGGAAAAAAGAACAGCAAAAAAGATGAAGGGTAATGGAAGCGAATTGTGACAAGTATATCAAAGAGATAGATCAGCCAAGTCAAAAGATCTGGAAACAGCTTTGCACCAAGACTCAAGCTTCTTCTTCCTCAAGTCCTCGTCTAATTTGGGATGGAAAATGGTAGCACTTTTAACTTTTTCTCCAGAAGCAAAAATCTCATCTTCTGTCCAAACCCCAACTGCTAATCCAGCAGCATAGGCTGCTCCGAGAGCGGTTGTTTCTATGTCAGCCGGCCTCACCACAGGGCTTCCCAACAAGTCTGCCTACAGAAGTGAAATTTTATAATAAATTAAAAAAATTAAAATCCAAACGGCAGTCTAAGTGACAAAAACATACCAATCAAAAACTTAGAAGGTTTGAGAAAGTTATATATCAAATGATAGTCATATTATATGAACAGCTGGTAGATTATTCATTTAGTAGTTCACAGATAAAGAACAAATTTTCTTTGTAGAAACGAAAACTTTCCAAAGTCAGTTCTTTTACAACTTCATAAAAGGATCCATAAGTGGAAGTGAAAAGCAGATTCAGGAAACGGCTCTAAGAAACTCCAACTAGAATCATTTTGCAGCTAAAAAAGGTTACAAACAATTTCCTCAATTCTATGAGGAAGACTGTTGCATTATTTTCCAAGTAATGTCTGATAGAAATGAATTATGCGAATCACATTAATAAGAATCATGATAAACTCTTTCTCCATAAATATGTCCAAACTGACAAACTAGAGAAAATGACTTTTTATAGCCACTTCTGAGATTATACCACTAAGAGACCCACATTCTGGCATGAGAACAACATAGCCAACACAAATTTCAAGGAATGCAAAAAAGTTCAAGCAATAGAAAGGCTGTGAAGTCATATTTTATAAGGAAGAAACACTAAGTAGAGAAGAATTCAACCAAAAAAGGTTCACAAAAACAACAGCTGGATTGGTAATGTTGAACAATAAGCTAACAGAGACAAAAATTATAACAAAAGAAAGGTAGAAAGGCCAATTAACCTGAATCTGCATCAAAAGATTGTTAACAGTAGCACCACCATCCACCCTAAGCACGAATTCTCCCTTGTCATTCTTAACCTCACCCTTCTCTCCCGCATCTTTGTGCATAGAATCCAACACATCTTTGACTTGGAAACACATGCTCTCAAGCACAGCTCGAGCAATGTGAGCCTTGCTTGTAAACCTTGTAATCCCAATGCAAACTCCACGAGCATCATCACGCCACCAAGGAGCAAATAATCCATTAAAGGCAGGCACAAAATAAACCCCACCTGTGGAATCAACCCCTGATGCCAATTCCTCAATCTCACTTGCACTACGAATAATCCCAAGACTGTCTCTGAGCCACTGAACTGCAGCTCCAGCAATAGCAATTGATCCCTCAAGAGCATAATTTGTGGGAGCTTCAGCACCAAGCTTGAATGCTAAAGTGGTGAGAAGTCCATGCTTTGAGGGAGTTATCTCTTGACCTGTGTTGAGAAGTATGAAAGCACCAGTTCCATAAGTGCTTTTAGCCTCGCCTTTCTGGCAAGCCTGTCCCAGCATTGCTGCATGTTGGTCACCCAAACATCCTGAAATGGGGACACCAGCAACTGCCCATCCGGTGCAGATTTTTCCAATAACCTCAGAATTACTTACAATTTTAGGAAGAATTTCAGGTGGAATCCCTAGAGTTTGTAATGTGGATTGATCCCAATCAAGTGTTTTAAGATTCATGAGCATTGTTCTTGATGCATTGGAGACATCAGTGACATGTAGTCCTCCATGAACCCCACCGGTTAAATTCCAGATTAACCAAGTGTCTATGGTTCCAAATAGAGCATCCCCTTTTTTCACAGCGTCCTTAACAGTATCCACATTTTCCAACAACCAAAGAAGCTTAATTGCACTGAAATAGGTGCTAATGGGTAGACCACATGACTCCACAAAATGAGTTCTTCCACCTTCTAATTCCTTTTCCAATTTTCTGTGATAAATAAAAAGCATTGAAATTGAAATTGAAATTGAAAGACAGCCCCATATGCCATACAGAATCAGAAACAACAAGATAAGTCGAATTTCAAAAATTCAAAAGAAAATTTGTACCTGCAAATAGAACTAGTACGAACATCCATCCAAACAATAGCGTTGTAGAGAGGACAACCGGTGGATTTGCTCCAAAGCAGAGTTGTCTCTCTCTGATTAGTCAAACCAACAGCCTTGAGCCCACTGTCGACGTTGTGACCATCCGCTGTGGCTTTATCTACTGCCTTGCTAATACACGACCTCACACTCTCCAGAATCTCCATTGGATCATGCTCAACCCATCTGTCACATATAATATTAATACTCCAATGGTCAATGGAGAAAAAAGCTTCCAAAGATATATATATATATATATTTACTTACCCGGCTTCTGGGTAGAACTGAGTGAACTCGACCTGATGAGATCCAACAACACGAGCTGAGCGGTCATAAATTAAGAACCTGGTACTGCTGGTTCCTTGGTCAATTGAGCCAATATACACAGACTCTGACATTCTTCTTGTTGGTTTTTGTGAGATGATCCTTATAACCAAAACCTGAAATAAGTTGTGGTGGTGGGAAACGAGAGTGGAGAGAGGAGTTTATTTATAAGTTTAAAAGTCAACTGTTGGAGCGATAGATACGATGTTGCTGTTGCTGACGGTTAGTTAGGAAATTTACTCGGAAATCAAGACAATGTCTATCCATTCATCCATCTCATAATTCGTGGAATTCAAACCAAAGTTGTATATTTCGTTTTGATGTCCGTTTCAGTTTGGTAATTAAAATGAAATATTTCAATACCAGTTAATACCGGCGTTTCCGTTTTCGGGTTTACCGCTATATATATATATATATATATATATATATTAATTTACTTATTTATATGTTTATTGATCAAAATCTATATAATTTATTAGGAATCTTTAACATTATAAACCAATAATAATAATAATAATAATAATAATAATAATAGAAGTAGTATTTGAATAATAAATAATAAAAATATAAAACCTAAAAGAGACAACAAAACAATCCCTATTTAGAAAATGATAAAATAAATAAAACCTAAAAAACTCCTAACGGTAAAATAATTGGTCAATAATAAGAAGGGAAAAATTAATCAATGAATTTAAATAAGCTACAAATCAAATGATAATGTATAGGGATTTAGGGACATACATCATGTATCTTCATAAAATTTAAAGTTCACATGACTATCCATGTACTTGCATGACTGGCTAGGCATATAAATAGGAGAATTAAGTGTTTATTATATAAATAAATAAAAAGTAGAATAATTGAAAATTTTAAAATTTAAGTGATTTGATATCACTGAGACAATGGGATGGGTTGATGGGCACATAAAACCAAAAAAGAAAAAGAGTGGTCAGCATTCAAGCATTCAGCAAAAGACAAAAGGGAGAAGAAAAAGAAGTGGTAGAGAGAGAGCTGGGCGGAAAAGAAGAAGAAGAAGAAGTGGCAGAGAGAGAGCTGGGCGGAAAAAACCGAGAAGAAGAAGAAGAAGAAGAAGAAGAAGAAGAAGAAGAAAAAGAAGTGGCAGAGAGAGAGCTAGGCAGAAAAAACCGAGAAGAAGAAGAAGGAGAGTAGAGAAGATTTTTTTTTTTTTTTTTTTATTCATGCTGGCCGAAATTAGTATACCGGCCGAAATTGGCCGGAATGACCGAAACTCGCCGAAATGGGCCGAAATTTTTTCCGAGGTGGAATAAGGGGGTTTCTCGTTCCGGTTTGCACACCGGTACGAGATTTTCCGGCCATTTCGGCCGAAATGGAACGGTAAATACAACTCTGATTCAAACTCGATCATCACATTTTTCCTATTTTTAACTACCACTTTTCCATAATTACTTTCGGTGGGTAATCACAATTTTTTATTTTTTTTATTTTTTAAATTTGCCCGATGGCAATCTATATTAAGTATTTTTGATTTTGACATTGAATATATTAAAGGAAGCCAAAACTCCATCCCTGACTTCCTTACCCGTGAATTTTTGCAGAATAAAGATGGCGGGTAAAAACGCCAAAAAAGCCACCTCCACCTCCAGCAAAATTCCACCAAATAAGCTCCCAGAAATAAAGCCAGAGCTAGTAACCCCTAGCCAACTTGTTAGGTACAATCCCCAACAAGCCTCTTCCCAAAATAACCCATCATCCTCCAGAATGATATCCTTAGGAAAACCTGTCCAAAGCAGTTCTTCCTTCGCAAAAGCCCTTGTCGAGTCTTATGACCCGTATAATAAAAAGATAGTCCCTGCTACTCCAGCAGCCCCAATTAAACATAGAAACAACAAAAAAGCTGTTTCTCCTCATCATCTCCTCTTCGCTGAAAAACTTTTCCAAATTGAGTTTGAACATCGAAGAATAGAGAACCCCCTCCACTTAATAAAATCATATTTCCCTCCTCATCCTACTGATGGAATCCAGCAGCATTACTGCCCCTCAGTTCCATATAAAACCATCCATTTCTACCAGAATATTCTCCAGCAAGAAGGCTCAGTAGAAATAAAATCCATCTTAGGGAAAACCCAAGAAACTAAAGATCAGCTTCTGTTCCACAAGATTGAGATCATTAAATTCACTCATCTCCGAGAATGGGGAAATCCCTGGATTACTCGACCTCTTAATAAACATGATTTTGGGTACACATATTATGATTACATTGATGCATGGTACAAAGTACTACTCATCCAATTTCCCAATATGGCCCATTCCTGGTTCATCCAATTCAATACGGAGTTCCAGTTCACTAAACCTGAATGCCAGCCACCACTTTGGTTCCTTAAATGGTGGTCCTTCCATGGCTCTCAAGCAGAAATCATCCCAGATACTCTGTGGAATTCAGTTCCTCCTACTAAAAAAGGTTCTCCTCCATTGAGCACTCACACGCTCAAGCAGGCTCTCCTCCACTTTACTAAGTCTTACAGGTGTTCAGAATATCACAGTCGTATCCTAATCATTCTGTTTCAAATATAAATCCCTTATTTCAAATTTAATTAAAGATATTTTTTATATATTATATTATATATATATAAGTAGGGTTTACATCTTTCGTTGTTCCAACCACTAAACCAAGCTATAAAATATTATTAAAGAAAATAGGCTATACGTAATAATAATAATGTTGACTTTTAGTTTGATAGGAATTGACAACTCTTTAAATATTTTTATCCATTTATCATTTATCGTTTATCATTTATTTTAAGTATTCATCATCGACCTCGATAAATCATTAAAAACTTAAAAGACCGAGATTATTTAGTGCATACAATGTACTACATCTTTATCTCACTTAAATATATGTCTTATCTTCGAGATCTACATTTTATATTAGAGGATGTGTAGTACACCGGTATACTCAATAATTTCTTGGAAAGTATGAAGTTTTTAGATGACTTCATATCTTCTAAGTCTTTTGTTTGCTTAATGACCTTCGCCTCGTAGTTTTATTGCTACGTGGCAATTCCACAACAATTTTTGGGCTAATCACCACTTGGCAACTTTGCATTTGCTCTCAATCATTCAGGCATCAGGTGGTAGACCTAAGGAAATGCCCATTATAGTTGCACATTCTCACAAGAATTCGATTCTTACACTTTACAGTGTGAGTCTCATGTGTGTACTCACAATTCTCTTTAAAAATGAGTGGATCAGATTTTATATACACAATAGTTGGAGTTATCCTAAAAACTCTAACAAACCATTTGTCCATGCAATTACCAGTCAATCGCTTCCATGTTTAATATATATATATAATATATATATATATATATATATATATATAATATAATATATATATATATATATATATATATATATATAATCAATTGTTGAGATGATATATTATAATTGGTGTATATTAAAGTAGTATAATAACTAGGTCCATTAGAAAATTTCTTATAATTGGAAAATAAATGCGACTTTGAGGTGTGTAATCATTTTCTTTAAGGTGATAATTGGCTTTACTTGAAAAGAGTTTTGCTACGAGGTTATGGCAATTCACCTACAGGATACAACAAAATCACCAATTACAGAAAGCAAATTTCTATTATTTCCTTAAAGAGTTTCTTACAAAATTGTGTCTTTGACAAAGAATCAGACACTTTAATTTATAGACAATTTAATTGGTACTATTCTAGAACAATATAACCTTTTAGAAAAATAACTTTCATGAGTTAGTTATTTTCTGCATCAGGATCACACGTGCACGTGCCTCGTGTCCAAGTGTCAAATTTATCACTAATGCCTTCAAACATAAACTCACTTCTATATCACTATATGTATTACAAATATACAACAATCCCCCACTTAGTGATATGAAGTGTTTAGTCAAATATTGATATCATCATGCATACAAGAAGGTATGTTTCGATTTAAAACTTCAAATAGTGTAAGCATCTCAAATTCCTAACAAAGTCAATGGTGGCCTCAACTTAAAACAAGACTCTTTGTGTCAGAAATGGAAATACCACATACATGACTCCATCCAATTTCAGTGAGAAGTCACAATTTTAATCCCACTTATTCCAAGTGCTCCATCCTGGCATTCATTAACATTCCCAAAAGTAAACCTTAAACTTTAAATAGAAGTTATTCCACTTCTTATGTTCATATAGGTGAAGTTCCTTTCATGTCCCTGTTACTTCAAACGTTTAAAGAATAACATGAACTTCATTAAGAGTAAATACTCCTCCTCAAATTTATAGTAACAGTCCGCACTGAATATCCTAAAATGGGTTTATCATAATAAAACATACATGTTTCAGTGCAATCCTAGCCACATAACTGTAATTTGTTATTACTCTTTAAACCTTAAAATTATTTGTTCCATAATATAAGGTTGGGTTCCCATTACAGGTGACTTTTATACAAAAGGTTTCAAACTCATTCCTCTATATGTTTCCTTTCACCCATTTCTCGAGACACCTTAGGTAAATTTTTTTTTATCAAGTTGTCATTTGATTTTACGTAGACAATAGTTATGAGCTCATCAAACTATTTGTCGTCTTACGTACTCAAGTTTTAGACTCAAATAGAATTCTTATTTCTCAAATTATGGTGGTTTCAATCTTATAGTGCAAGATATAACTATCATTGGATGTGTCCACTTCTCTTTTTTAACATCTTATGTTATTCTTTTTCCCTTACCCATTCCCAACCATAAAATATTTATGGTGAATTAAGAAATTCATTTCGTTTTTCCCATGCCTATCAACTGGCTCTTCCACCAAAAGTGAATATCCAACTAAAGTTGGATTTTTTCACTTACGATAATAACCATTATGTGTATCCTACTATTTGGATATCCAATGATGCAATGCTTTCTAATGATCTTAAATTTGTTTACAAAAACTCTAAAAGTCTATGTGAAAGCTATGTACATATAGTACAACGCATGACACACCATTCTATAATTGCACTAGCACACTCAAGTCATGCTTCCAATAAGTTTTAGATTGGAACAAAGGTGAGTTAGCTTCTTTGTACTTTTGAAAAGTATTAAACCAAGAAGCTTTCATTACATATACAATGAAAAGCATCATCTCAATCTCAATGAGAACTTACATAGTCTACACATTATGTTTATTCACCTTAATTCCATTTCCAATAGCTATAGACTTTTTTTAGGATTTTATGAAATACAAACTCATGGGTTTATAAAATCATATTTCATTTCAAGATCATAACTCATAGAAAGCATATAAGAGGTATATAAAAATTGAGACCAAGTCACTTTCAATATTTTGACTTTTTTGTTGTTCACTTCGTGAACTTATTTCTATTTTTTTTTTATTATCACAAATAATTAGTGTTTAATTAGGTTTTGAGATAGTTCTAGAATCATAGAATTTAACCTCAATAAATTCATCTTTTGATTCTAGTATAATATCACACTTAAGTCACCAAGACTTTAAGATTTCAACCTGATCCACAAACACATCTTCATGGTTTTAACCTAGTCCTTTTCCAAGTCTAGAACTCATTTAAGGACCCTCACACACTTGGATCTCGATACCGCTCACTTTTGGGTTTTAACATTCCATAACTTATATGAAAACCCCCACACTTTGGAATAATCAAAGTTCAAAATTATAATTATTCAAAATTTCACATCCACTTATCTTTAGCCTTAATCCTCTCACTCCTCACCAAATCATTTCCAAAATGATCAATGATGCCTACCTTCACAATAAATGTGAATTCGAGTTTAAAACTTAGCTACATTCCATGTAGCAATCAAATCAAAGTGATTCCACCACAATGCTTGTCATAGTGCATATTCAGACTAAAATCTTGTGCTCATGGACACATTTTCAATTCAGTCTCCTCCATATAAATTCTCTTTACATGGGATCAAGTGGGATCATGCACTTATAACCCTTCAATTTTTCTCGCATTTTGGTGATTACATTTCATGCATAAAATTCATGGGGTTTAAATCATGTGAGAGTATGGTGAGTCAATCCACATATATACATTACATTATATTCTACTATGTACAAATTAATGTAATTATTATCATTAGTGCTTGGGAGACAATATTCTAGTTTGGGAGGAACCTTAGATCCCATATATCCCCTCATTCAAGCCACAACCACATGCTAACTTGGTCAATTCTCCATGTATGGTAGTAGCAAAGCTTATGACTTTGGATAAACTCGGGTGGAATGTGGCTTATTTGAAGCTATACTTCAATGGGTGTGGTTAGCTTATGACTCTGGATAAACTCAGGTGGGATGTGGCTAAGTTGAAGCTCTACTTCAATGGGTGTAATTTAAGATTACTACTAGTGAACTAACGGTTAAATCGGCATATAAAGAAGCAAGTAGAGCCAAGATAACTAGGCAAAGCTCTCCAACATTGGGAAAAATATGGAAATCACATCTCAACGAGAGACTTAAGATGCACTTATGGAAAATTGCTTCAAAATTGTTGTCAGCTAAAGTCTCTATGGGAAAAGCTACTTCCTTGGATCCTCTATGCTCTTTATGTGGCTTACATGCTAAATCATCCATCCACCTAATTGGGTGTCCCTTAGATAAAGCTATTTTGTTTGTGTAAGTGTATAAAATAGACTTCTTGTGTATTGTTCGACATTGCTAAAGTATAAGGAGTTAGTCTCCTAGTGCTAGTATAGATAGACCTCTATGTATACAATATAACACATCAAACACACACCAAAATATTGTACTCATCAATATATTCATGATGTAACATCTAGGCTTTACCATTGTGAACGTAGGCCGTATGGCTAAACCACATAACGCTTGTGTATTCCTTATCTCTCTTTCTAAATCCTATCTCTTTTCTTTTTCTCTCTTTGCTTTATACTTTACATAGTATCAATGCTCCAATAATCTTAACAGTTTGCAAGTGAGTGGAATATAAGAAATAATAGGATCCTAATGGATAGCCCAGCTAGGTTGATTAAAGCTCTCATTTCACCTCCAAATGAGTTTGGCTCTGATCATGAGGCAAAGGAAAACTTTCTACTATCAGGTGCCCTCATCTTAGACGATATCTAGAAGTTGCGGAATGTTCAAGTCCATGAAGGGGTAAAGTAGATTTGGAGAAGACCATTAGGGACATTAATACTCATAGCTGTGAGCATTGGGCTTGTAGAAGAAGTCTTCCTTCCTCCATTCCTTTCACATCGATTGCTCAATATTGGCGAACACCAGTCCAAAGAAGTATAAAGTTCAACTGTGACGTTGTTGTGGGTAACCTTCACTCTAGTATTGCTGTGGTGGCCAAAGATTGGAGAGGGACAGTGGGTTTAGTTATCTAAAAAAAAAGAAGTTAATACCATTATCCCTCTCCAAGTGGAGGCTAAAGTTATTTTTCGGACCACACAATTAACGACTAATATTAGGCTCGAAATGGTTTGTTTTGAAAGTGATTCATAGTCTTGTTGACGTAGGACAGTTAGCAGAAGATATCATGGAGCAGTTTGAGTGCTAGAAGACCAAACGGGCATCTAGACGTCCCTGATTTTACTCAAGAAGAGTTACATGTCCCACAAGATATGTCCGGGAAGCTCCAGAAGATTCCATGGCAAAGATTTGGATCTATTAGTCCCTAGGATTGATGATTCGGCAATAATTACCCCCAAATTTGTGTGTTTAGAGATTGTTTTGGGATGTTTTAATTTATTTCGCAATTTTCACATTAATTTTTCATTTTTAGTAATTTTCTGTTTTAAGTCAATTAGAATTTTCTTTAAACAGTATAAATACTAGTTGTAATAAACATAATTTCATTATTCAGCGGTCAATAATATTTATATTTTTGAGAATTTTATTTCATAGGTGAATGCCAATTCTTTGAGTATTGACTAAGTTCTTACTTTCTTAATTATTCACAGTTTTTTTAGCGCGACATGTATGGATGCTTTATATAGTTAGGAGAGGGAGATGTTGCATTACATGTTGGGGTTATGTTGCATTACATGTTGAATTACACTTAAATTGATACATGTTGTTCATTTCATTGAATTACTTGATTTATCCATTTGTGTGTATTAAATTAATCCCATAGATGTTAATTTGGGTTATGTTTGATTGTAGGTACAAGCTAGAACAGGTTGGATCAAGTTTGAGCAAGTTGGTGCAAACTAGAAGGAGCAAAAAAGAAAAAGTATAGGTGCTGGACATGATCCAGGCGCCTAGATCATAGTCCAGGGGCCTATATCCCCTTCAGTCGACTGATATTTCGAGCATAAACTCCATAACCCAAACATTGAAGAATCCAGGCAACTAGATTGTGATTCAAGCAGAATCAGGAAAAAACTCCAGGAAGATTTTTAATGAGAATCCAGGTGCCTAGACCCAATCCAGACGACTGGATTTGCATGAAATCAATTTTCCAAGAGGCCCATTTGTGTTTTAAACTCTTCCCAACTGCAAGGCCCATTGGACACGAAATGTTTAGGGCCTGAAGTGCGAATTAGAGAGAGGAAATTAGGGTTTTTAATAAAGTTTAGACTGTACAGTTTAACTTAGATAGACGTAGACTATCTCTCTCTCCCCAAGTTTAGGTTTTCACTCCCATGGCTAGCTAAGCTTCTTGCTAGGGCTAGGGGCTATCTTTCCTTTGTAATAGTATGAATTATTTGTAATCCATTTTGGTTTTTATTGATTAAATACATTTGATTGTTGATTATTGATTTCTGTTGATCTATGTTTTATTCCAGACTTTTTATAAGATTAATCATCTTCTTCTTATTATTAAGGGGAATCATTCATGGTTTCAATTAGGAATCCTGTTTTACAATTGAAAGGTTTTTCTAAATATTATTCTAGTCATTTTATCTTCTCGGTTATAAAGTGTTCCTGAATTTTTTTAGTTCAACCAGGTCAAAAGGTCTTTAAAGCAAAATAATCAAATGTATATTGCTACTTAGAACAAGGGTTTTACCGGGATTATAAAGGAGTCATATTAGTATAAAGAAAAACCTCGAAACCCTAGTGCCTTTTATTTATTAATTTTCTACAAATCCTTCTACTTTACTTTCATAAACTCTCAATACATTGCCCCTTGAAAATACAAACTCCCTAAGGATCGAAAACCCCTTTCCATTGTACTGCAAAGCAACATTTATCACTGAGCGACATCAGTAACCCGACATAATTTCAACACTTATTGAACTTCTTTATCATGTGAATCTCTTAAGTGCATGAATACCCAATTCGTGACAAACACTAGAACAATCTATTAACTGTTGTAGATTGTGGAGCCGCTTCTTGGAACAATGCTTGAAACACAACTTTTCCATAATTAAATGAAAGGACAAGTTGTAATTCATGCCATATCATTTTCAAATGTGCAAGTATAGCGGGCATCTCCCTAAGTCTACCACCTAAAGCCTGAACAATTGAGAGCAAATGTCAAGTTGCCACGTGGTGATTAGCCTAAGAATTATTGTGAAACTGCCACATGGCAATAAAATTACGAGTCCAAGGTCATTAAGCAAACCAAAGACTTGGAAGATATGAGGTCATATAAAGACTTTATACTTTCCAAGAAATTGTTGTGTATTCCGATGTAGTACACATCCTCTAATATAAATGTGGGTCTTATAGATGAGGAACAGTCATCTTGTGTTTCGGATGTAAATGATATCTCTCTCACACCCACTTGCTTGTGAGAGAGATGTCATTTACATCCGAAACACTAAATCCTTTTTCATAGATGAGACTTATATTTAAAGGAGATGAAAATATAATAAATTCTATGCATTAAATAATATGATCCTTTTTAATTTTAATGATTTATTGTGGTTGATGATGAAAACTTAAGATAAATGATAAATGGATAACAATATTTGGTTGTTGAAAGAGTTGTCAATTATTTATCAAAAAATAGAAAGAGTTGTCAATTCCTAATCAAACTAAAAGTAAACATTATTATTTATACTCCATTTTCTTTAATAATATTTTGAAAAGAAGGTATTTTTATTGATTACCAATATTTTAAGAGACATGCTATGTATATAATCAAATACTATCTATTAGAAATAAATGATCATAATCATTATAACTTGTAGAGGCCTATTAGGACTAAAAATCTATTAAAGTATAAATGACACTACTTAAACATATCATGTATAAAATAAAAAAAAAATAAAATAAAAAATTGTGATTATTCAAGAAGTAATTATGAAAAAAAGTATGAGAAATGATTGAGAGCAAATGCAAAGTTGCCAAGTGGTGATTGGCCCAAAAATTGTTGTGGAACTGCCACGTGGCAATAAAACTACGAGGCGAAGGTCATTAATCAAACAAAAGACTTAGAAGATATGAGGTCATCTAAAAACTTCATACTTTCTAAGAAATTATTGAGTATACTGGTGTACTACACATCCTCTAATATAAAATGTAGATCTTGAAGATAAGACATATATTTAAGTGAGATAAAGATGTAGTACATTGTATGCACTAAATAATCTTGGTCTTTTAAGTTTTTAATGATTTATCAAGGTCGATGATGAATACTTAAAATAAATGATAAACGATAAATGATAAATGGATAAAAATATTTAAAGAGTTATCTATTCCTATCAAACTAAAAGTCAACATTATTATTAAGTATGGTCCATTTTCTTTAATAACATTTTAAAAAAAAGGTTATTTGATTGATTATCAATAATTTAAGAGACATGATATTTACATAATCTAACAGCAGAAACGAATAATCATAATCATTATGAGCTATATAGGCCTATTAGTACTAGCTTGGCTTAATGGTTGGAATAACGAAAGACGTGAACCCTACTTAATATATATATATATATATATTATAAAAATAAAAAAATAAAAAATTGTGATTACCCACCGAAAGTAATTATCGAAAAGTGGTAGTTAAAAATAGGAAAAATGTGATGGTCGAGTTTGAATTCCACCAATTCTGAGATGCATGAATGGATAGACATTGTCTTGATTTCCGAGTAAATTTCCTAACTAACCGTAAGCAACAGCAACATCGTATCTATCGCTCCACCAGTTGACTTTTAAACTCATAAATAAACTCCTCTCTCCACTCTCCTTCCTCAACACCACAACTTATTTCAGGTTTTGGTTATAAGGATCATCTCACAAAAACCAACAAGAAGAATGTCAGAGTCTGTGTATATTGGCTCAATTGACCAAGGAACCAGCAGTACCAGGTTCTTAATTTATGACCGCTCAGCTCGTGTTGTTGGATCTCATCAGGTCGAGTTCACTCAGTTCTACCCAGAAGCCGGGTAAGTAAATATATATATATATATATATCTTTGGAAGCTTTTTTCTCCATTGACCATTGGAGTATTAATATTATATGTGACAGATGGGTTGAGCATGATCCAATGGAGATTCTGGAGAGTGTGAGGTCGTGTATTAGCAAGGCAGTAGATAAAGCCACAGCGGATGGTCACAACGTCGACAGTGGGCTCAAGGCTGTTGGTTTGACTAATCAGAGAGAGACAACTCTGCTTTGGAGCAAATCCACCGGTTGTCCTCTCTACAACGCTATTGTTTGGATGGATGTTCGTACTAGTTCTATTTGCAGGTACAAATTTTCTTTTGAATTTTTGAAATTCGACTTATCTTGTTGTTTCTGATTCTGTATGGCATATGGGGCTGTCTTTCAATTTCAATTTCAATGCTTTTTATTTATCACAGAAAATTGGAAAAGGAATTAGAAGGTGGAAGAACTCATTTTGTGGAGTCATGTGGTCTACCCATTAGCACCTATTTCAGTGCAATTAAACTTCTTTGGTTGTTGGAAAATGTGGATACTGTTAAGGACGCTGTGAAAAAAGGGGATGCTCTATTTGGAACCATAGACACTTGGTTAATCTGGAATTTAACCGGTGGGGTTCATGGAGGACTACATGTCACTGATGTCTCCAATGCATCAAGAACAATGCTCATGAATCTTAAAACACTTGATTGGGATCAATCCACATTACAAACTCTAGGGATTCCACCTGAAATTCTTCCTAAAATTGTAAGTAATTCTGAGGTTATTGGAAAAATCTGCACCGGATGGGCAGTTGCTGGTGTCCCCATTTCAGGATGTTTGGGTGACCAACATGCAGCAATGCTGGGACAGGCTTGCCAGAAAGGCGAGGCTAAAAGCACTTATGGAACTGGTGCTTTCATACTTCTCAACACAGGTCAAGAGATAACTCCCTCAAAGCATGGACTTCTCACCACTTTAGCATTCAAGCTTGGTGCTGAAGCTCCCACAAATTATGCTCTTGAGGGATCAATTGCTATTGCTGGAGCTGCAGTTCAGTGGCTCAGAGACAGTCTTGGGATTATTCGTAGTGCAAGTGAGATTGAGGAATTGGCATCAGGGGTTGATTCCACTGGTGGGGTTTATTTTGTGCCTGCCTTTAATGGATTATTTGCTCCTTGGTGGCGTGATGATGCTCGTGGAGTTTGCATTGGGATTACAAGGTTTACAAGCAAGGCTCACATTGCTCGAGCTGTGCTTGAGAGCATGTGTTTCCAAGTCAAAGATGTGTTGGATTCTATGCACAAAGATGCGGGAGAGAAGGGTGAGGTTAAGAATGACAAGGGAGAATTCGTGCTTAGGGTGGATGGTGGTGCTACTGTTAACAATCTTTTGATGCAGATTCAGGTTAATTGGCCTTTCTACCTTTCTTTTGTTATAATTTTTGTCTCTGTTAGCTTATTGTTCAACATTACCAATCCAGCTGTTGTTTTTGTGAACCTTTTTTGGTTGAATTCTTCTCTACTTAGTGTTTCTTCCTTATAAAATATGACTTCACAGCCTTTCTATTGCTTGAACTTTTTTGCATTCCTTGAAATTTGTGTTGGCTATGTTGTTCTCATGCCAGAATGTGGGTCTCTTAGTGGTATAATCTCAGAAGTGGCTATAAAAAGTCATTTTCTCTAGTTTGTCAGTTTGGACATATTTATGGAGAAAGAGTTTATCATGATTCTTATTAATGTGATTTGCATAATTCATTTCTATCAGACATTACTTGGAAAATAATGCAACAGTCTTCCTCATAGAATTGAGGAAATTGTTTGTAACCTTTTTTAGCTGCAAAATGATTCTAGTTGGAGTTTCTTAGAGCCATTTCGTGAATCTGCTTTTCACTTCCACTTATGGATCCTTTTATGAAGTTGTAAAAGAAGTGACTTTGGAAAGCTTTCGTTTCTACAAAGAAAATTTGTTCTTTATCTGTGAACTACTAAATGAATAATCTACCAGCTGTTCATATAATATGACTATCATTTGATATATAACTTTCTCAAACCTTCTAAGTTTTTGATTGGTATGTTTTTGTCACTTAGACTGCCGTTTGGATTTTAATTTTTTTAATTTATTATAAAATTTCACTTCTGTAGGCAGACTTGTTGGGAAGCCCTGTGGTGAGGCCGGCTGACATAGAAACAACCGCTCTCGGAGCAGCCTATGCTGCCGGATTAGCAGTTGGGGTTTGGACAGAAGATGAGATTTTTGCTTCTGGAGAAAAAGTTAAAAGTGCTACCATTTTCCATCCCAAATTAGACGAGGACTTGAGGAAGAAGAAGCTTGAGTCTTGGTGCAAAGCTGTTTCCAGATCTTTTGACTTGGCTGATCTATCTCTTTGATATACTTGTCACAATTCGCTTCCGTTACCCTTCATCTTTTTTGCTGTTCTTTTTTCCGCTCCTTTAATTCTGTTAAGTCTGGGATGGTGACAATGTTTTTACTGTTTCTATAGAATGTGTTGCAGTGGATTAAAATTTAATAAATGCTGATATCTAACCTTTGTTGCTATAAACACTAAATGTTTGAAAAGGAAAGCAAAAGGGGGCAACTTCTGGAACTTTATCTTGCTGCTCATATTCTGCACCATACAACAGAAGTGATCTATTTTTCAATGCATTAATCTTCATGGTTTAATCAATAGGGTCTTTTTTTTTCTTTTCTATTTTGTCTTAGAATCAATGGGATATCTTGGTCACCAACAACGCCTGTCCTGTTTAATCGGCTGTTCTTAAACACAAAATCACAAATACATGATCCAGACTTTAAATTGCAGTTCCTTTAATAATCCATTGTCCCTGATTGGGGATTATGTAAAAAGTCTTAACAATACAAAAAAAGGACTTTTCTCTCTTATTCATTTACATGCTATACATCAGGTAATATATATAGACTGTACACGTCTTTACAAGGAATGCAAATATTATGAGATTACATAATCATAGGATTACGTATGGAAGGAAGCAAGTCAATGATTTATTTTCTGCACATGAGAATCAATTCCTTGACAGATGGCTTGGTGCTGTTTTTCCTTAACAGGATTGATATTTGACTTAGCTACTTTATGACTCATGGGGTCTATCTATGGAAGAGATACTCCTGGCTGACCCGCAGTATCAGTGATGCTGTCAATAGTGTTTATTTCCTTAACAGCCCCCCGCAAGCTGATGGGGCAAGGAATTACCAGAAGCTTGGCATGTAAAAAGGAGAAACGAGTAGTGGATAAGCCTTTAGTAAAAATATCAGCAATTTGATCACCTGTAGAAATAAACTGAATGGACATATCTTTGTTGGCGACTTTCTCACGAATGAAGTGGTAATCCACCTCTATGTGTTTGGTACGGGCATGAAACACCGGATTGGAAGCAAGTGCCAAAGCACCAACATTGTCACACCATAACGTGGGAGGTGAGGCTAAGGGAACATGGAGATCGTGAAGAAGCATACGGATCCAATAGAGGTCAGCTGTTGTAACAGCCATAGCACGATACTCGACTTCTGTGCTAGAGCGAGCAACGACCGTTTGCTTCTTGGCACTCCAGGAGACAAGGCAGCTACCAAGAAAAATACCAAAACCAGTGGTGGAACGGCGATCATCAGGATTGCCAGCCCAATCAGAGTCACAAAAGGCAGTAAGCTGAAGTGAGCTACGAGAGAAAGATAAGCCATGCTCAATAGTTCCTTTGAGGTAGCGTAACACCCGTTTGGCAGCAGTCCAATGAGCGGAAGTAGGTGAATGCATGAATTGACACAATTGATTGACCGAGAATGCAATATCAGGACAAGTAAGAGTGCAATATTGAAGAGCACCAATGATTTGTCGGTACTCAGTGCCATCTGGAAGTGGGGTACCTTCATGCTGTGAGAGCTTGGAACCAGAAGCAGTTGGGGTGGAAGAAGGTTTTGCACCAACCATTCGAGCACGATTTAGGAGCTCAAGGATGTATTTGGATTGTGAGAGGTGAAGACCATGAGAATCTCGGACTGCATGAATGCCCAGAAAATATGACAGTGGACCCAAATCTTTCAAAGGAAACTCAGATTGAAGTTGCTGAATCACAGTGAGCATGTGTGAGGGATGAGTACCAGTAACCAAGATATCATCAACATAAATCAAAACATACAAGTGAATGTTGGAGTGATGGAAGGTAAATAAAGATGCATCAACTAATGATTCAACAAACCCCAAGTGCACAAGGGACTGGCGAAGGCGAGTGAACCAAGCACGAGGTGCTTGCTTGAGGCCATAGAGGGCCTTGTGTAACCTGCAAACATGGTTAGGAAAATGAGGATCAACAAACCCACGAGGTTGCTCCATATAAACTTCTTCAGTAAGGGAGCCATGGAGAAATGCATTGGAAACATCCAATTGCGAATAGGCCAATTAAAGTGCATTGCAAGGGCCAAGATAACACGAATAGTGGTTGGTTTGATGACAGGGCTGAATGTTTCAGTGTAGTCAATACCATTCTCTTGATCAAACCCTTTGGCAACAAGTCTTGCCTTGTAACGATCAATGGAACCATCGGCCTTTTGTTTGAGACGGAAAACCCACTTGTTGAGAATAATTTTTCTATTGGGTGGTCGTGGACGAAGGGACCACGTGCCATTGGTGGTCAAAGCACCAAATTCAGCTTCCATGGCAGCCAGCCATTCTGGTTGTTTAGAGGCTTGGTTGTAGGTGTTGGGTTCAGAAGGAACAAAACTAGAGTGGAATGCTTTGAGGGGATGGGAGGTGGAGTAATATAGTTGATGGTCATGGAAGGATTTTGGGCGAGTGGAGCCAGTCATGGAATGAGTGATCATTCGATGAGTGGGGGGAGGGTCTTGGGGAGGCTCAGAGGGAATTGAACTAAAGGTGGTTTCGGGTAAAGGAGGGAGTGATGTAGGGGTGGTGGAGGGAGGTGAAGGAGGTGTAGTATCCAATTCAGTTAAAGAAATAATAGGAGGAGAGAAGGGAAAAGACAAACCTGAATGAGGTGGTGGTGGAAGAAGGACCGATTCTTCAAGGCAAGGATTCTCAGTTGACACACGTAGAGATGGAGAAGTCTTGGCTGGAAAATCTTGTTCATTGAACACAACATCACGAGAAATATAGACACGATTAGTGGAAAAATCTAGACATCTATAACCACGATGGTTGGAGCTATAACCCAAGAAAATGCATTTTTTGCTCCTAAAAGCAAGCTTGTGGGGATTATATGGTCTCATCAAAGGGAAGCATGCACACCCAAACGTACGCAATATATTGTAATCGGGGTCATGGTGAAATAATTTGAAGTATGGTGTTTGGTTGGAAATAGTGGGAGTAGGGAGACGATTAATGAGGTAAATGGCGGTTAGAAAGGCATCGACCCAATATTTTGTTGAGAGTCCAGAGTGTGCAAGGAGAGCTAATCCAGTGTCTACCACATGTCTATGCTTTCTTTCGGCAACGCCGTTTTGTTGTGAAGTGTGTGGACAAGAAAACCTATGGAAAATGCCATGTTGAGTCAAAAGATTTTTAAAAGGAGTGTAAGAGTACTCCCCACCACCATCTGACTGAAAACTCTTGATTTTGCTAGAGAATAGGTTTTCTACCATACATTTAAACTTGATAAAGCAAGGGTAAACATCTGATTTGGATTTTAAAGGAAATAACCATGAAAATCTGGAATAATCATCAATGAAAATTACATAATAACGGCAACCACTAAGAGACATAACTGGTGATTGCCAAACATCAGAATGCACTAATTGAAGAGGTAAGTTAGACACCCTATCAGACTTGGTGAATGGTAAACGCTTACATTTGGCTAATTGACAAGACTCACAAAAGTCAGTTTTATCACTGGAACCAGTAATGGGAAGCTTATTATGAGTGATGACTCGATGAACTGTGACCATGGCTGGGTGGCCTAGCCGGTGATGCCAAACTGAGGCAGAAGTTTGTATACCAAGGAAAGCAGTGAGTCCTCGAGCTTTGCGAATGGAAAGGCGTTGCAAGGGGATAGGATAGAGTCCATCTCTACTGGGGCCGTGCAAGAGAACCTGGCCTGTCCGAATGTCCTTCACAAGAAAAGAAGTTGCTGTGAGTTGAAAAAGGCAATCATTTTCTTCACAAAATTTTTGGATGGATAATAAATTAACAGGGACATCAGGACAATGAAGCACAGTATTTAATTTAAAGGAAGAGTTTTGAGCAGTTAAAGTAGTGGAACCAGTGTTTTGGATTTGAAGGCCAGATCCATTGCCTACAGCCACGTCAGTGTTGCCTTGGTATGGTTCACTTGACAAGTTGAGGTTTTCCAGATCTGCTGTGATGTGTTGGTTGGCACCACTATCAGCATACCATGGTTGGTGGTCTTCCTCTACAAGTTGTGAGTTGGTGTGAGCAACCATAGCCGCTAGTTGAGTTGGAGGATGTCGACCTTGATATGAGTAGTCCATCTGATGATAACAATCAAGTGCCTGGTGATTTGGTTTCCCACAAATTTGACATGGAGGTCGAGATGAGTTGAAGGGAATGGGTGAAGACTGATTTGGTTTGTATTTTGGAAAGGTGGTGGTTGGTTTCTGGTTTTGATGTGAGAAGTGCGGCTTAGGTGGATGATTGGGTTTTTGTGGTCCATTGAACTTTGGTTTGCAATCCCTATTGTGTTGCTTGTTGGAGTATAAGGCAAAGGTGTTGGAGTCTGATGAGGCCACTACATTTTGGTTCTCAAGGAGTGTTTCATGATTCAGTAACTCAGCTTCAAAGTCATCATAGGGCAGCGGCGTTTCGCGGGTGGCAAAGTTGAAAGTTGTGATAAAAGCATTGTAGGAAGGATTGAGGCCACTGATGATAAATGAAATCAGATCATTATCATCAATTGGCTTGCCCACAGCAGCAAGTTGATCAGCCCAGGATTTTGCCAAGCGGAGGTACTCCAAGCAAGTTCTAGACTCTTGCCGTAGTGTCTGCAATTGGCGTTTTAGGTGGGCAATACGAGACTTTGATTGTGAAGCATACCTGGTTGCCAAAGAATTCCAGACTTGGCGTGACGTGTTCAGTTCATAAACAGTTGACAGAACATTAGGTGTGAGAGTAGCAATTAGCCAACTCAAAACGAGTTGATCCTTTTTGTTCCAAAGCACATAAGCTGGGTTCGCATCTTGCTTTCCCTCAGCAGTGACGAGATGCTTGGCAGGACATACCTCTGAGCCATCAACAATGCTCAAGAGATCATAGCTTCTCAATATGGGTAAGAATTGAGAGGTCCATTGTAGGTAATTTGTACCATCCAATTTGATGGAAATAAAGGGAGATATATTGGGAATTTGGAAGAGATTGGCGGAGGAACTAGATTCAGCCATTGGAGATATTTGGTGTAAGCCAGAGAGCTTGATACCATGTAAAAAGTCTTAACAGTACAAAAAAAGGACTTTTCTCTCTTATTCATTTACATGCTATACATCAGGTAATATATAGACTGTACACGTCTTTACAAGGAATGCAAATATTATGAGATTACATAATCATAGGATTACATATGGAAGGAAGCAAGTCAATGATTTATTTTCTGCACATGAGAATCAATTCCTTGACAGATGGCTTGGTGCTGTTTTTCCTTAACAGGATTGATATTTGACTTAGCTACTTTATGACTCATGGGGTCTATGTATGGAAGAGATACTGTTGGCTGACCCGCAGTATCAGTGATGCTGTCAATAGTGTTTATTTCCTTAACAGATTATTTGCATTTATCCCCTCAAATTTGGAAAAACCTTATGACTTTGAAGTAAAATCCTCTATACTTTATATTTGGTCTTTCTCTTGGTTCACATAACATTTATATTAATCTTTTGGGTAAATTACACTCTCTACCCTCAAGGTTTGGCGAAATAACAATAACCCCTAAAAGTGAATCGAAAAAACATTCTCACCCCTGATGTTTGAAATATAGCTATTATTAGTCATTTCGCTACTAACTTTAACAAAATATTCCATTATTTAAAAAAAATATTCTTTTAAAACAATTGACCTTATATAACTTTAGTTGGTCTTTGAGGTTGACTAATGAAATATTCTTTAGTCAATTTTTATTTTTTATTTTTATTTTATAAAGATTCTTTTAAAATGGGTTGTGAGAAAGAGAAAGAGATTATATTTATTTATTTTTATATAATATATATTATTTATTAAATTAAGCTTCAGGAAAAATGGAAAAAAATAAATATAAAAACCGGTTACTTAGACTATGATTAAGATTCATATATTAAAAAAATAAAATAAAAAATACTATGGTTAAGGAAAAATGTGAGAATCTTTTTTTAAATCTGAAGCTATATTAAGGGGGAAAAAAAAAAAAAAAAAACTATGGTTAAGAAAAAAAACAAAATGACTAACTATAGCTATATTTCAAATCTGAACTGTTTTTTTAGTTTACTTTTAAGAGTTATTATCATTCCGTCAAAATTAGTGTTTTAGTGGATATGTGTTCTTGTTTAGTGAAACATCGAATTCTTGGTTGTGCGAGAAACAAGGCTTTGTTGCAAAGTACACCAAGGAAGCTATGTATATTGCATATAACACAACAACAAGCAATGTGGTCTAAATCAAATGCTTTGTGTATAGTTTTGAAGCTAGGTATACCCGAAAGACCAATAAGTATGTTTTTCTACAATAAGTCGGCTATATCATTAATTCGCTATATTATTAATTCAAAGCGGGGAAAATAGCTCAGAAAGCAAATACATTGATGTTAAACTATCACTATATCCAAGATGAAGGGGATAAAGGCAAAATAAAAGTCCACTTTGTTCCTTTAACTAAAATGATGGCCGATCTCATGACCAAGTGATTGACTCCAAACCAATTCAAAGTGCATGTAGCGGTAATGGGGCTTAAAAACACCACAGTATAGCTACATATTTTTGCATGATCAGATGAACTTGGGGAATGGATGAATGCAACTCTTGCCAAGGAAATGAGTTGGTCTAAGGGCAAGAGGACCACTAATGAGAATAGGAAGTCACAGACCACATGGATATGTAAAGTCTATAGACTTGTATCATGTGTGAACTGGATGATATCCACTCTTGGTTAGTGGAAGACATTGATACGAACATTGAAGAAAGCTTGGAAAATTTTGGCCTTACAAGAAGTACTCATAATAATTTCAACGCATGTCATTGCATTGTTGAATGCATACGATTGAAGTCATCAATGGTGGTATGGGTATGGACCATTTTCACATCCATGATGATTGATGTCAGTCACTTGAAAGATAGTTATTTGAAATTAACTTGGAGTACAATATCAATATGATAATGTATGGAGAAGAGTGTGGTCAGAATGGGAATGACAAGATAGTGCGCACATTAGTCAAGTCATCTTCTAATGCTGATATGTAAGGTTTGTATAAAAGAGAGTTGGTATGAGGCACAATCATTGGTACCAGGTTAGTATAATAACTAGTCCATATGATCTCACATTATAGTGTGATCAGTGGGAGATGATGGTGTAAGAGTGATCACACCATAATTGTGTGGACACTCCTGCACCATAACCTAGCTTCTAGGTGGTTGGCTATTCCCTTGAGAGGAGAGAGTTTGACACATCAACTCTTATAACCGTTTGGTGGTTACCGGATTGTAGGAGATTTTATCTCCACTTTTATAGGATACAATGGTTAGTTATTGTTCTTCTAAATAGAACAAATTCTGCTCTCATTAGATCTCTCTACTTCTCAAGTGATAAACACCGTAGAGAGAATTCATTTATGCTTTTATTTTCCATCAAAATGGAGCGATTCAAAATATTCTACCCACAAAGGGTAAGACCATTCACAAAGAAGATATCATCAACATACAAATGTGAATTCTGTAAGGAGAAAAGCGAAACCACAAAGCATGTATTATGTGATTGCCCTAATGCTATGGAGGTATATATGGAGTGCATCAATTTTAACTAGTGTGGTGCCAAACCTACTGTAGGGCTCATTATGTGCTCTAATAGAAGTTATAATAAAGCAAAAGAAAGAAAGGAGGTTGGAGATGCTATTGATGACCGCATGGTGGAGCTGGTATCAGCGAAATGAACTAAGGGTGGGTCATGGGTGGTTGACGCCTACCTCTAAGTGAACAGCATAGATGCTCTCCGAGTTCAAGTATAGCAGTCCCGACAATGGTGCACCTTAAACAAAGATTAGAAGCAAATGGTCTCCACCACACCCCCATCGGTATACAAAGTGAATGTGGCAGTGTGGTACATCTATGTGCTAGGGAATATGAGTGATAGTTAGAGACTCCAATGCAGAATGTATTGCTGCACTGAGTGAAAAAATCACAATGGATGCTGAAGTGTTAGCTATTCAAAGGGCAATGGTTTTGTTATTAAAAAAAAAAAGAAAAAAAAAGGGCAATGGTTTTTGCAAGAGAGATTGGCATCTGAGACTTGATCATGGAAGGCTTGCCACAGCTGATGCAAGAGGCACGATGCACGGCACCTTTAACAGCTCCTCCTTTGGTCACCTAATCCTGGACGTACAGAAAGAAGAAACATCCTTTAGGAGCGTGGTCTTCAATGTCATACCGCAGGAGTGCAATGTACTGGCTAAGGTCTTGGCAAATGCAGGGACTGATTTGTATATTGCAAACATTTGGCCAGAAGAATCTCTCGGAATTTATTGCAAAACACCTCCTTGTTAGTATAAACAGCAATAAACTCTTCTGATATAATTCTAGACAAAACTTTTTATTTTTTTTTAATAATAATTCTAGACAAACTTGATATAAATTTATAAAGTTCAAATTAAATTGCTTTTGGTTCAACTTAGATCAGAACTGAACCTATGTAGTTTTCCCAATACTCTCATTTGACATTTGAACTCACTGTCCATTATTTATAAATATAGATGCAAAGGTTGCTACAATTAGAGTTTCTGCAAATACATGTCTTGGAAACCAATTAAGCTAATTATACAAACCATTTGATAACTTACGTAGTGTATCTTGCACAAAATAATAACAAGAATAAATGCTATCCTCAATCAAATTGAAGCACCATTGTCGCCAATAAGGATTAATATAGAGAAGAATAATTACTCCCAGGAAGAATATGATGTAAGATACCGAAAAGCTAGCAAAGAAGACCACAAGATCTATTTTGTACCATTTCTCATCACTTGCATTTCCTGTCAGCATGGAAGGTGAATCATCTACGCTGGTGCAATTTTTCTTCAACGGTGGCCCACAAAGTAATGGATTTCCTATATAGCTGTCGGCATCGAATGTCCCAAACTGTGCTTTCCCTTCAGGAATTCTACCTGATAAATTATTGTAAGCAACTTGGAAGACCTCCAAAAAGTGTAGTGCAATTAACTGTGGAGGGATTTCTCCACTCAAACTGTTGTGAGAAAGGTCTAAACTTTCTATTTGAGTGAGGTTGGAGAATGTGTTTGGAATGGAACCTATTAATTGATTGTGGGATAGATTTAGTGCATGGATCCTAGAAAGCATTCCTAATTCTTGTGGGATCAAGCCTGTTAAATTGTTACATGACAAATCCAATCCAGACATTAAATCAAGAATGTCACCTTTGTAGGAGCTAGGCCTATTTTTCGTAACAAAATTTTCTTCGTCTTCCGTAAACACTGGTTCAGTATTTTGAAATTCAAAATTCTTCACTAAGAGACTTCCATATGGGTAAGATGAATCCCATTTCAAGAAACCAAAACCATCATCTTCGAACCAAAAATCATCGGCTCCAATCTCCCCAAAAGTGATTTTTCGAATGCAGTTTGGTATTGACCCAGAAAAGTTGTTGTTTGAAAGATCTACCATACTTAATTTGAGCAATCGGCACAGTTGAGTTGGAATAAAGCCACTTAAGGAGTTTCCTCTCAATGATAGAATTCTTAAGCTAGAAACTGCTCCAAGTGCATTGGGAATATTAATGGTGCCTGACAAGCTGTTATCACTGATATCCAATGTCAAGAGAGATGACAGATTGAAAAAAGCTTCGGGTATAGATCCTGAAAAGATGTTCCCTTTCAAATGTACATGCTTTGCGGTTTGTGTGCTTGACCAGGAAGGTAAAGAGCCTGAGAGAAAATTATGAGAAAGGTCTAAAAATTCAAATCTATTTTCTTCGCATTCGAAATGACCTCTGAAAAAATTATTCCGCAAGATGAGAAATAGTGGACTCGTTTCATTACATATCCAGCGGGGAATCTTACCAGATAGATAGTTGTTACTGGCATCCAAATAGTCCAGGATTTTGAATTTGGAGAATAGATTTGACAATGTTCCAGAGAAGTTATTGTCATTTAACTCCAGAAGCCACAAAGTAGATGAGTTGAACTGGGTTGAGGAAAAATTCCCATGAAAAGTATTATTAGATAATTTCAAAGCCATCAATTTCAAGCAACCTGCAAACAATTCTTCTGGTACCACTCCTGAGAATTTATTATGGGACAAATCCAATTTTTCCAAGCGACTCATGTTACCAATTGAGGATGGGAGACAACCTTGAAAAGCATTTCCAGACAAGTCCAAATTCGTTAAGTTCCATAGGATTTTCCCTATATTTTCTTGAAGTTGACCTTCAAGTTGATTTTTTGACACATCTACCCACGAAATACTGCTGTTGAGATGGAGTGGCAAATGAAACTGACCTAAGAAAGAGTTATTCTTCAGACTGAGAAATTCTAGCCTTTTATTGTTTCCAAGCAACCAAACAGGGAACAGTCCTTTCAACTTGTTGTGAGAGAGATCAACTACTCTCAAGTTGTATTGGTGAAAGAGAAACGTCGGAATTTCACTAGAGAGCTTGCCCAAACACTTTGATAGGATAAGGGACTGTAACTGAAACAAAGACACCCAACCTGAAATTTCTGTTATCTGGAATTTGTTGCTATCACATGTAAACCGAACTACTTCAAGCATGGTGTGATTGGAAAATGAGCTGAATGGGAATAAACCCTCAAACTGATTATATCCAAAATCAATGTACTTCAAGGATGTCAGGCTAGCTATCCAAGATGAAGAAATATTTCCGGTGAATCTGTTTCTAGAGAGATCTAACAGTTGAAGAGAGGTCAAATTTTTTAGGCAAGGAGGAAGGATCCCTTCAAAGTCATTGTAGTCAAGATCAAACTCTTCAAGTTTATTCAGTTTACACAATCCTGGAAAAAGAGATATAATTAATCTCCACAAACATCACAACATAGGACAAAGTCAAATGTCATATATATATATATATATATTAATTTGTATATATATATATAATTTGTTTCAAAAATTTGTTTCTACTTCTGTTAGCATTATTTATAGGGTATTGATAGAATTACCAAATAAATAAATAAATAAATATACACCATCAATGCATAGTTTTTTAACACACCACCTAAAATGTGACGTGAATAATTATATCTATAAAATTTATGAATATCTATATTCTATAATTTATGAACAATGATATCCATAATTTGTAGGTATGCAATTTTTTATTTTTTCCTTATTTATATCATTACAATTAACAATCACAAACTGTCACATCAGATTTATATTAAGAGTACTTACCTTGACTTGGTAAAGAGCCATGAAGTCTATTGTCACCCAAAGATAAAGCCTTGAGAGAAGACAGTACCCCTATTTGAGAAGGAACAATTCCTTTGAACAAATTCTGACTCAAATCTAAAATCTCCAATGCACCAGAAGTTGCCAAACCTATGGAGCAAAAGATAAGGTCGATTATAGCAGGTTGATATTTAAAAAATGAGAATAAAATAAGATTTATTGTTAAGTTGTAAAAGGCATTTAATTTTGTATCATCAAGGAATATAATCTTCTCCATTTGAAATGAAATGTGGAGAATCCATTTTATAGTCTAGATTAATTATTACAGATCTAACAGTATACAGACTACCATGTAATTTAAAGTTTTAAATAATGTGACAGTTTATACATTGGTAAATCCAGGAAATAAAATTTGAATCATGAAATGAACAAATGAAAATGATCCTATTCCATCAACTTCTCTCCTTAATTCCGACTAAGTTGGGAATTGTTATAAATCTTTGTTAACTAATAAGAATGAATCACATTTTTTTTACTGTCATTTTATCCTATAAAAAATTGGAAAATATTCTTTCACAACATCTATACCTTACATCACTCAAATGTAGATAATATAATGTACAAATTGTGAACATTAGTTTTCATAAATTTGAACATGCTCACAAAGTGTAGACAATATTGTCAATATTATCCACATTTTAAATGGTATGAAATAATGATATGAAATGTTGGTGTGAAAATATCAAAACCCTACAAATTTATACCCTTTGTAGCATCATCAATTAGCAAATTTTTCGATACTACATCTACTCATGGGTTTTTAGGCATGCACTTATACCATTTCGTCCATAAATTTGAATTAAATCATTTTTTTTTCGTATGGGTGCATTAACTGGTCTCCGTTATGCATGACCTGACCATATTAAATGAGATCATTCATCTTTATATCCATAGAAGCCATTATTGTCTTTTAGGAAAAAGTCTTTTAAGAAACGGTTGTATACATCATCCCTTCAAAAGGATGAACCACACAAGCGTAGGACCTACTCCAATGGGAGAGGGATATTGTATACAATCATTACAACAAATACTACCTCATCTTAACATATGACTTTATTCTTTATTTAATATTTCCTTGGATTTTTATTCATCCATTATAACTTTCCAATTTCAACTGATCTGCAATTAAGGCCTGGTCGATTCTAGTTCATCATATTATCTATATTAACTTATAATAATCTGAAAATGGGTTGAATAAATGTGAAATTGAAGCTTTTGATTTGGTTGGCGCTCACGTTTTGATCGAGGTGCCGATTTAGCTCACTTAAGTGTCGATCTGTTAAGGAATAAATTCCATTGTATCCCACATTACTTAGATGTGTTTATTATTATTCACTGTTGTCTTATAAATAGGATCTCACATAAATATTGTAAACACAAAGTGAATATAATAAAGATGTATTAGACTTCAATCTGTGGACGTAGACACACATAGCCGAATCACATGAAACCCTAGCTAGTTTTCCATCTCTCTCAGTCCTTTCTCCATTTTATATTTCCTGCTAGATTATATATTTCTACACGATCGACACTGAGGTCATTGTATTAGAATTTGTGTTATAATTTCTTTGAGTTGATTTTTTTGGAATGAGTTTGAACAATTATCTACATTAAATCAAGAACATGACCATGGATTTTCACACAAAAATGATGCATCGATCTCTTTAGTCCTTTTAATCCAAGTAATTAACCTGTGCTTTTCCTTTTCAATGCATGTTAATTTGGATGCAGAAGAGTTGCTACTATGATATTTTAATGATTAAATGTTAGGTGAACTAATAGCCATCATATCCTAGAAGAATTATTTAGGTTGGGCTAAGTGGGTGCCTAACACCTTCCCACCTAGTAAATTAGCCCCCAAACCTAATCATTGGGATGTTAGACTAGTCTTTTTCCAAGTAATTTATTTTTACTTTCTTTAGTAGATTGTAATTGAGTTTAAGCCCTGTAATATTTTTTTTCTTAGAATGTATGTAGGACCAAAGCGATGTAAATTCTTTTGAATGATTTATTGTAATCTTTCTAATATCAATATTGAATGTTTTGTTTCTTAATTTTCTTGTAAATATAGTGACGGCTCCATTATAATTCCCCATAGATTAAGGGAATCAATATCAATTAATTAGTCGAATTCCCATTTTGAGGCTCATTAACCACTCCGGGTTGTGGTTCTCATAGCAACTGTGCAACATTGGTGAGAGATTAAAAAACAAAAGTGAGATAAAATGAGGGTTTCTCTATGAGGTGACTTTTTGAGTGTTGGAAGCATAGTGAGTTGAAGTATTTAGAACATAGATCTTGTTGCGTTATTGGTTTCACAAATTTTTTATTTTTTGTGGTGAGATTGTGTTAATTCCAAAACATTTAATATTCTAATATTTTCTCAATTTATTATGAACTCAAGTTGTGGGCATAAACTTGAGTGTTGTAATCCCTATTATATTATTGTGGACTGATCATATTTTCCCCATAGTTTCTCCTTCTATGTTGGAGAGCTTTTGTGTGAATTTTTTTATTTATAGTTGCTTTTTTTGGGTTAAATAGACTATTGGTCCTTAATATTTACACAAATTGCCTATTTGATCCCTAATATTTGAAACACGCGCAATTGGTCCATGACGTTTCAAAATCGTACATTATTGGTTCCTATAGTAATTTTTAGTCCCTAAGCATCAAAAAGTAAGCACAATTGGTTACTAACGTGTCAAAAACGTGTACCGTTGGTCCCACCATGTTTTTTTTTTTTTTTTTTTCCATATATTAGGGACCAAACATACGTAAACATTAAGGAGAAATAGTGCATTTCCCCCCCCCCCCCCTTTTTTTTTTTTTTTTTTTAACTATTTCTTGGATTTATTTAATTTAATTCACACAAGATTGTTTAGTCCTACAAGATAATATGAGAGCTTTCGCTTTCAGAGCATGTGTCAATAGCCGTTTGTGAAAGAGAGAGCGAGATTGAGATGTATTCGTGTTTTGGATTCTTGAGCGAGTCCTTGTGCCCGTGGTTTTAAAAACCGAAGGGTAGTGGCACTCTGTTCTTTGGTCTGACCGGGGTCCAACAGTGGTCCAACCGGTGATGTCATAAATAATTTAATAATATTAATTTATATGTTTTTTTATATATTATTTGTAGTGATTTCTTTTTCTTTTTTTCTTATTATTTTTATTAATTATAAGCACACAAACATGCATAAAAAGCTTTAAAAAATATATAAAATAAAAATTTGTTTTTTAGCCCAACAATAAACGTGAGCACTATAGCAGGATTTTTTGTTTAATAACTCTAAGTTTATGAACTCTAAGTCCATGGCCAGAAATAAGAAGAAAAAAAAGTTCAGAAAAATATATATTTACCAGAGAGTGATTATTAGTAAGTTTTTGTCACGGCCAGGATCTGTTGTTCATTGATTAATTTGATTATTTATATGATAAGTTATTAGTAGTATTATTTGACTTTTCAACGTGGGATTTGTTGTTTTGTGAGAATGATTTGTTCATTGAGTAATTTGATTATTTATATGATAAGTCATTGGTAATATTATTATTTGACTTTTTCATTGTGGGACTTGTAGTTTTGTGAAAAAGACTTTGTCAAAGTCCCCATTCAAATGTTAGGTTACTTTTTATGTGAGCCTAATATTCTTAATTTATTGGTGGGTTGGATTTTATGTAAATCTAACATTTAAATTTTTCTTTTTTAAAAAATAATCTTTTTAAGTAATCTAAAAGTTGTCAAACTAGTGATTGAACTAGTCTGGTTCCTAGTTTTGCCGATTGAACTGACATTTATCGATTTTTCTAGTATTTTTCTTAATTTTCTATTTATTAAGTTAACCAGACCAAATTAGGTATCGATTCCCAATTGAACCAATCGAACCAGTCAGTCCGGTCAGACTTTTAAAACCATGCTTGTGCCACTATTGAAATCTGCCTTTTTTTTTTGTGAAACTTGTTACTCGTTGCCATCAATGGATGTTGAACTACATAAAATTCTTGTGTTCTCTATTTACATGCTTATTAAATTATTTTTGTCTTTACTATAATGTAAAACCGAAAGCTTTTTGACTTTTGGTTGACCTCATCATGTTGTGCCACATAAGCTTTTGAAATCTCACAATTTTACACCTCATTATTTTAATATATATTTTCTAATTGAATTTAAATTTTATTCTATTATTAAACCTTCCATTAGAATTTTGACACATCATATTTTCTTTAATATAAGAATATATTATTCCATATATAAAACACAATCATAATTAATGTCTAATACTAACATATATTCCATATATAAACACAATATAAATATCTTTTAATAATAATCATAATTATCAATTTTCATCAAGATTTTTAGAGTTTCTTTTTTTTCTTATGTATTTCATTTAATTTTGTTGCTGGCAATGGAGAAAGATCGATGGATTTGTTATAATGAAACCATGTGAACTTGAAATGAGTTATGAAAATTATTTAGGTTTGATCATATAATCATATGCTCATGTATTTATTTGTCATTTTTCTTATTCTAAGTATCATTTATTTTATTTTTTGAATGGAAACATGATCCATATGGTAAATATAAACATGAATCATGTTTTACAAAAATTGGACTATATTCAACTTATGCCAAAAGAAAAATTACATTATATTAAATTTTAATTATCCTATGGTAAATACTTTCTTAGTTATTTTTTTAAACCAAAAAGTAGGATCTATCCTAAATCCAATTCGTAAAGTCTCTTTATCGATCTTACCTACAACATTTTGAACTACAAAAAAAAAAAAAAAAAAAAAAAAAAAAAAAAAAAAAAAAACATATTCAACAAAAAAAGTAAAAGGAATCAAAATTAATTTAAATTTTATTTTCAATAATTTTCCTGTGCATCGCACAGGTTTGCGACTAGTTTGTTTGAATAATTGAATCCTAGAAGTGCCATTACACAATGGGCTACATTTATTTTATGAATGTTAGTGTCATATTTATTTATTTGTCAAACGGTGTCCAAAGCATTTCCAAACACATTTGAGTATGTAACTCTTTTGTGAATCTTATTATAAGATGTTATTTGAAGGCATTAAGGATTGCTCAAGGATCTGCTTAATACCTGTGGAATCTGCAACCTCGATTGCAAGCACGATTGCACCTTGATAGATTGAGCTTCACTTAATCTCGATACCAACCTTGATACCAGACTCAAGTGATCGAGTATTGGGAATCAAGTTTTATTGTTTCGGGCCTGTCATCTACCCATTTTGACCATTGGAAATTTTTTAGATTTTTGCACAAAAACCGAGTCACCCGAAGGCAATTCCCAAAAATTCCAAAGTTGCTTGGTACCCACCCAAACAACCTCTTATAGTATGACAAAATCCACCAAATCATGGCAAAACCCTAAATTTGGGCGGGTTTGACCGGCGTTGACCAAGTCACACTGAGACTTTGACCAAATTCATTTTAAAATCCCACCGTTAGAAAAAATCAAATTTCTTCCCATCATCAAGATCACAAGAAGACCTTTAAATCCATAATTTATGGGTTGAAAACAGAGTTAAGATGAGAAAGATACTCCACTAACCCTTTGATTTCCTTCTCAAGAATTTGTTGCAGTTGCATCAGGACAACTAGTTATAGTTAAACAATGGTTCGTGAGCAATTCACCTCGTATACACCCAACAACATGACGCTGGAATCTAGGCAACGAAGGAAACAAATCCACGTCACTTTCATGACGAAGTGTCGCAGAAAGTTCTAATTTTATCGGATCTGGTTTAGTACAAGATGCTAAACTAACCATGTTTATTCTCCAATATCCCTTTAAGGATTTTTTTTTTCTCATCCTATCTGAGAACACTATGTCAAATTCAGATGGCTCATTTGATCAACGTCATGAAGATCACTAGAAGATCCCGTTTTCGCTGCCTTCCAGTTTCCTCTCTAGCGAATACGTTTGATCATGAGCAAGCTGAGATATGGACTTCATGGAACACCTATTGAAAATCCAGGGACAATACACCAAAAGCGGATCATTTCCATGCAAAAGCTTTACACGGTTGAGGCCAAACTTTGGAAAGGTTTGCCTGATATTGGGAATGCCACCTAACGAAGATAGAACATGGCAAGTGCTCAGGTTCGATCATGCTCACCCTAACCCAACTACACATGCTCCTACAAACCTCTCTACATCCCTGTTGAGTAGGTTTATTGCAATCTTGTTCAAATTTTTCAAAATGATATTTCAAAATAAAATATGAAAAACCAAAGAAAAAGAAAAATGTAAAACCACAAAAATATTTGTTTTGGAATGCATACATCCTTAAGAGGGACGATTCAACACCATAATTCCACATGTGGGGAATGAAGTGTCTGAGTAAAATGACCATCCATTACTAAGAAGTGGCATGTTGTACGCAAACAGTCATGCTGAGACACTTCTTCCTAAACTCGTGAAACACTTAATCCTTTGCACACAATTTTCTCATTTTACGACCAACATGGAGGAAGGTGCTAGTAAGAATGGTGCAATCCTAAACCGGTAAGTGACCAAATGTTCAAGTTTCAATGACCAACCATTCGAAGATGAAATGATGGAGGCCATCATTTTTGCTATCCAAACAGCTATATCGCTTGTGATCCCCCGTTGATCCAAGAAATATGTTTTGACATTCACCCGGATCTAAATATTGGCACTCAAGCTCTCTAGGTTGAAAAGTTAGTATCTAGGATGACGAAAAAAGTCTCCATTCTACTATCTTCCTGCTTGTAGAAAAATATCACTTGCTATCCAAGTTGGGCCTATTCATTCCTTTTACTTTAAAACCAGTCAAGGATTACACCCCACATTAAGGTAGGTTGGATGGTTGTAAGATTGTCACGTGTAAAAGTGAAGAAAACGAGTAAACGAGACTTTCAATTAAATTCAAGTCACATGTAGATAAGGCCAAAGTGAAGACCCTAACAATAGAAGGGGAAAGACGAAAAAGAAAAGAAAAAGGATGGAGTTGGCCCGAAATAAGGAAAAGAAAAGGGCACGAATAAAAAGAGAAGACCAATGAAAGCCAAATAGAGTGAATAGGAGAATTAAGTGAAGTGCTCGAATTAAGAGCAAGATCAAGCATAAAGTTCTTAATGGAATGAATTTTAATTAAGAGTAATCCTTGACTTTAGTAAAACCCTTTAAGTAAATTTCAGAGTACAAAATTATCTTCTTGTAAGCTTTGGAAAACTGTAGCCTTACGTTACGGTCCTTTAGAAAGTCCTTCATGACTAGGAGCGACTACTTAGCCTAGATTGCATGTGCCAAGAAAACTTTCATGTAAGAAATTTTGAGCCTGATATCCTTCATTAATAGCACCCTTCAAACCCCATGGCCATGTTACAAGCTAACATCACTGATCACCCCATTTTGACCCCTAGGATTTTTCGGACTTTTGCACAAAAACCGAGGCACCCGAAGCATATTCCAAAAAATTCCAAAGTTGCTCGAGACCCAGCCAAACTCTCTCATCTTTGTCTAAAATTCTTTAAAAAGGCAAAATCCACCAAATCAGGCTAAAGCCTAAATTTGGATAGGTTTGACCAGCGTTGACCGAGGTTTTGACTGAATTCATTTTAAAATCCTACTGTTAGAAAAAAATCAAATTTCTTTCCATCATCAAGATCACAAAAAGAGCTTTAAAATTATAATTTATGGCTTGAAAACAGAGTTAAAATAAGAAAGATATGATCAAAATATTGAAAAAATGGTACAAACACTTAGTAAAATTTGCCAAGTGAGCTTATTTGAGGGTGATCTTTGTGCACAAAATTGCTCCAATATGCACCAAGGTGATCCGAAAAGCAAGGAATTTATCAAACTAAATCAATTTATCTACAAGTTGGTTATCTTGGTATTCCAAAAGCATCTCTAGTTTGGCTGAAATCGTGATCGGAAAATGATTGGATAATTGCAAATTTTGGGGAAGTCATCCCGAGCACCCAACTTCCCAAGGCCGTAACTCATTGCTTCGAGCTCCAAATCATGTAAACTCCAATGAAACTAGAATTACCCAAATCCAAATTTAAGAAGACTTCCAACGAATGCCTAAAAAATGGGTTGTCCAAGTGATAAAAGAGATGGGAAAATTGAGTTAGAAACTTAAGAAACAATTTGGCGGGAAATTTAAGCTTTTTATGCAGCACCTTGTTGCGCAACGCAACATGAAACGACGCAAGCACCTCTATAAATAATAGCATCCATTTTTGGCTTGGCATAGAATTCGAGGCAGCTCCCTGTGGATGCTAAAAATTTTCAGCACCGTATAGGCCGCGTATCGATCCACGGACGGGCTGGACACGGGCCAAATTTGTGTGTGTGGGGGATGTTGAGACCAAGACTCTACTCCAAGTGTGGTAGACTACTCAGAGGCTAATGGTGCATTTCCCTCTTGCGTTCTTTAGTCCACCGGGCTGCAATACTCACGTAGGTGGCTGCGGTGGATCAACGAAGCTAATGCCGCAGATCAAAATAAACTCGCTAATCTTGAACTTTATCTCTACCAGAGCATTCAGTAGTTACAACACAAGGAAAGCAATACATGGGAGAATACATCACACATTTGCACATTCAGTGGTGGAAAATACAGTAAGTATGATAACATAACAAGCAATGGAACTCAAGATCCCATGCCGTGGATCAAGATATTGAACATAGTGCATTTGACCTTTTCTGTAGCTTGCCAGAAAAGGAGTGCAGATCAAAGAAACATAAAATCATGGAACTTGAGGGATTTGGGAGTAGGAAGAGAACCATTCACTTTGCAAATACGTGCGTGAGCCAGTACTGTGTGTTTGGGTTAAGTGTTTGTTGGGAATTTTCTGTTGTGGCAGACCAAAAGTGTTTTCAGTCTACCGTGGACCTACGGGAAGTGTCCCGTGGACTCTATTGGCTTTGTATTTTCTGGAGCTTTTGAAGTAAGCTCTAATGGAGGATTTTCAGTCTAAGGATTCTGACCAGCCAAAAGCCAACCCCTTTTCCTTCTTCTCAGCCCTATTTATAGTGGTGTTTATGTCTAATGGTTTGACTTGTTATCCTCATCATTATGAGAATCTTTGTTTAACCAAGAGATAAGGGGCTGAGATTTGACAAGGTTTTATGTTTTTGGGGCTGAGCTGATGGTTTTCATCCACCGCAGATCTGATTTGATCTGCGGTGAACGGCGAGTTCCAGGCCATTAATGAGGGGTGGAAGTGACGAGCATTTAATGCTCGGTAATGGCCTGAAAATATTTAAGGTGATTTGACTCAAGCACGTTTTGCATTAATTGGATTTGAACTTACCGTTTTTGGCATTTCTCCCCAGCAGATCAATGCCATTTCTGTTACGGCAGATCAATCCAAATTGAAGTAAATTAGTTCCCCTACCTCCAAACCTTGCTTCCTGAGTTCCATGATGTGGAGGAGCAAGGACCACCGGAGTGCTGGGCTGTGGTGGTCGTTGTCCCCGAGTGGTGGTGGCCATGACAGATTTCTCAAGTCCCTTTTAGGCTTGATTATCATTTCTAGTCCCAGCTGGTGCTGCCGTGGACTGATTTGTGCTGAGGTCCACCGTGACCCGTGGACAAAGAAAATACCCAGTTGGCTTCTCATCATTATCAGCTTCAGGTGGTACTGATTTGGGCGGCCATGGTAGATTTCCTAGTCTTTTCAGCCTTGCCTCATCCTCTTCGTCACTTCCTTCGTCATTGGCCGCAGTTGGTGCCGCCGCAGATCGTTTTTCGGTGACTGAGCTTGCTGTGGACCGCTGGACAACTCGCCGTGGACCATTGGGTGGTGTGGAGGACCAGCTCTCTTCCACATTTTCTGGGCTTTGGCTGCTGCGGTGGATCGTTTTCTTCTGGTCATTTACCATGTCTGATGGTTAATGGAGAAGACCACTCTCATTGCAATGATCAAGCTTTGGAGATGTGATCCTTCCTTGGGAAGATCTCCTTTCAGAGCCTCGGGCACCGCGCCAAGAGGGGAGGGAAAAATGATGTTGAATGCCATTTTCCCTCTCATTTTTCAAATTATTTCAGGATTCCCTCGTGCGGTGGACTGAAATCTTGATAACCAGGTGGGCTGGGCCTTGTTCTCTTCCTTTGGACTTTTGGGCTCGGTGGATGGCTTTTGGGCCATTTTCCCATGTTTGGTCTACCATGGATCACCAGTGTTGTTGGGCTTTGGGCCTCTGGTGGATCACTGGGGTGTTGGATTTGGTCCGTGGTGGACTGGAAAAAATAGGCCTCTACATTTAGCCCCCCGAGCCTGAATCGCACGTGATGTGTGGTTCGGGTGAGTAGTCCGTGGAATGCGTGTGCACTCATGCACGTTGTAGTATTTCTTTTCCCACTCTTTTTCTTTTGTACGTGGGTTCCTCATTTCATGGGGTTGTGGCAGATGGGGAATGTCAGTTATTAGAACTGATATTCTCTTTAAATCCCCCTCTCCCTAGCACCCTCATCATGGCCATCATTAAATCTACTTAGGATTTTGGGAATGACAGCCTCAACCACCAGCCGCCTGAGCATTTATTGTCACTTGGCTTTATAATACTTTGGGTTTTCAAGAGAGAAGGGAAAGAGATTCTTCTTCTTAGCAGTAGAGAGAAACACAAGGGTCTCCCTCCCCGTTCTCCTTCTTCTTCCCGTACACAGTATTGTGAGAGAGAGATTCTGCCACCTTTTCGTTGCGGTCTATGGCTTCCTCTTCTTCGGCGCCGGTGAGCCCTCCCCTTCAACCCAGTTCGGATGAGAGGTTGGCGGTTCCGCCGTTAGCTCCAGCGGCGTCCACCGAAGCAATGGTGGACGCCCCAATGGTTCCTCCGCCCATTTCAGGCGAATCTGGGCTGGCAGCTCCCTCCCCCGTCTCCGGCGAGGCCGAGGATCCACAAGAAGGGTTCGCCGCCCCTTTGATTGACCCGTGGTACACGAGTTCCCCTTTGTTCCCTCCCAAATCCGTGGATTTTTCTCACCCCGTGGAGGATTGGGATTGGACCGTGTCGGGGGTGGAACCCACGGTGGACCAAGCTTGGGTCCCAGGTCTTGAAGAAATCTCTGAGCTTTTGATTCAAAAGGGGGACCTCCAGGCAACCCCTATCAATTTTGACTTCCTTTGCGCCGCTTCTAAGGACTGGTCTCACTGGGTGGACCGTGAGATCCTTGATCCTGATTTCTGGGATAGTCTGGTGGACGCTGAAATTCATTGGGCCATCTTGATCTCCAGAAGCTGTAACATGTTCAGGGATACTGAGGCCATGCGTGAGCTGTTGAGGAGATGGTGCCCTTCAACGCACACTTTCTTCTTTTCTTGGGGGGAGCTTACGCCTACTCTAGAGGACGTAGCTAATCATTGGATGCTCCCCATCCTCGGTGAGCATTCATTTTCCAACATCAAGCTGTCCACGGCAGAGGAGGAGATCGCAGCTGTTCTGAAGAAACATTCATCCACCAGACTAAGTGGCTGGCCTTCAACTTTCATCAACTACAAGAAGGCTCCAATCCGCCGTGCTGCTTTCATCTTGTATTGGCTGTGTAAGTGCACCTTTGGCAATTTCCCTTGCTACTCAGTGAACACTATTTTTATTCCGTTGGCTATTAGAATATCCGTGGGACACTGTTTCCCTCTTGCACCCTTATTCTTGGGTCACTTGTACTCGCAATTGAATCTGCTCCATGATTGCGAAATCGCGGGCGATTCTTGCTTTATTTTGTCTACTGTTTTCAATACTTCTGCCTTGCAAACATTCTTTTGGGAACATTCCACTAGCTATATTTATGCTGCGAGAGATAGGTCTGCCGCTTGGGGCAAGCTTTCTGATCTGCCACAGAAGTTCTTAGATCAGTTCCCAAGCTTCAGGGATAACTTACCCCTGGTCTATCGCTGGGCGAGTCTAAAACCCCGTGATCATGATCTGGTGGAAGCCCTAGATTATGAGGAGAATGTATTGTTCAGGCCATACGGGGATGACCACCCCGGTTTTACCTGCGCCTCTGTTTTCAGAAAAGCTCTATGGACCAACTCCTTTGATCCGTGACTTGAAAGCTGAAGATTATCGGAGTTTATCGTATTTGTCTACTGTGAAGCCCGGGCTTCCTCCCAGTCTTGTCTGCCACAGGTGTTTCCTTCATTCCCTACTGTCCACAGCGGGTACAAAGGCAGTTTGGGCTTGACCAAGGAATACCCTGTTGGTCCACAAGAGACCACAAGTTGTGTTGCTGACTTAACAGCTTTTTTGAAGAGTAGTGCTTTTGCTCGTTGGGGGGGTGAGGGTACCCGCGTATTGATCCCTGGTGGACACAGGTTTGGCTTCAACACCGCGTCCATGGGAGCTTACTGGCAACGGCTTACTCGGTCCTATGGTGGACTACGTGATTGCTGGCAGGAGTGATAAAACTCCCATGTCAGTCCACCGCAAGCCTTTGGTCTCAAATCCTTACCTCACTCCACCTTACCCAATCTGCCATTTCTTATGCCAATAGCCAAAAACTTGGGTTTCGCGGAGTGGGATAGTGCCAGGGGAGGCTGGGTTGCCTACACCATTCATCTGCCAGAAGGCTGGAAGAGTTCTGTCAACGTGGTGGAGGACCGACTTATAATGCCCTCCAAGCGTGGTAAGGTGAACAAGAGAGATGCCCCCACAGATCCAGTTTTTGAGAGGACACCGAAGAAGTCAGCTCCTACTGCTTCTTCTTCTAAGAAGGCTCCTTCGAAGAAAGGCGAAAGTTGCGAAGCAAGGTAAGGCTCCACTGTTGGTTCCATCTGCTGCAGGGGCGTCCACCACGGCTCTTGCACAAGGGGCAACCAAGTCTGCCGTGGCTCCTTCTAAAAGAAAAACAAGGGCTGGGAAGGAAAGTAAATCCACCCCTTCAGTGCCATCTACTGCAGAGGAGTCCACTGAGGCTTTCATGGAAGAACCCATTGAGTCCGCGGTGAGCCCTGCTGAGAAGACAAAAGTTGGAAAGGAGAGTAAGTCCACCACCTCGGTACCACTTGCTGCCAAGGAGTCCATGGCGGCTCCTGTGGAAGAATCAGTTGAGCCCACTGTTGCTTCCTCAAGGTCAAAGAGAGCAAGTCCTGCCAAGCAGAGCAGTCAAGAAGGGTGCTGCTTCTGGATCCACCGAGGGGTCAAAAGAAAGTCAGTGTTTCTTCGTCCACGGATGAGGAGGAACCATCTGCGGTGCCAATTCCCTCACCTCCCAAGAAGAAGAAGTTCACTGCTCCTCTATTCCCTCTTGGTGCAGCTGGTCGTACAAGAAGCAAGAGTGGACCAAAGGTGAGTCTTTTGTTGTTCTTGTGTCCTTCCCTTTACGCTTCATTTCATCTTTCGCCTTCGTGTTTTCTCATATTTCAGTCTGTGGCAGGTGGTACGTGGTTCTGGTGGATCTGGTGGTGACACCGTTCGTTGTAGAGGTTCTCTCCTCTTCTTCTCTTTACATTTTTTTTTTTTGAAGTTGTATTCATATTTTCTGACATTGCTTATTTGTTCCTTCCCCAGGATTCAGATGTAGCTGAGGAGGATATTGATGCAGGTCCCCCGGAGGAGGATGCTCCAAGTGCTACTGCCGTGGATCAGACAGAAAACTTAGGAAAGAGTGCGGCAGATAGCTCCGAAATTGGCATTGAGTCCATGGGAGAGGACCTTTCTTCTTCAAGTGGTTCCCTATTTGATAGTGCCCCAGACTCCATGCCTGAAGAACAGATTGGTGTCTGCGGAGTCCACCGCAGATGATGAAGATATGCCTGAAGCTGACGATTCAAGTGTGGGGGCGGCTGGTTCCATGGATGAAGACTTAGCCATTGTTCCCCATGCAGGCTATGATGACGATAGTGCCGTGGACGCCGACGTTGACCCCATCTCTTTTTCACTGCCGCAGCCAGTTCTAACTAGTGCAGGTATGCCTTTAACTTGCGCTCATTTCTTTGGATTGTGCAAGTAAGCAGTGTATTCATGTATGTTGCATGTGTTATGCGTTGGTCTGCCGCAGGTCCTGACACTTCTATAGCCCACGTGATGGAGGGGATTCTCCCTCTTTGGTGTTACCCCCAGCCTTAGAGCTATTCCAGCTGGCGGCTTTGTCATACCAGCCGGTCACTTCACCAGCGAAGATTCCCCCGTTGTCGGAGGCGCTCTTATACCCGAGGAGATCCATGCGCAAGGCCTTGTGGAAAGTGGGTCCTGTGGTGGACCTGGGTCACGACGCTCCACTTGAGGGTACTGGTGCCTCTGCGGTGGATGTACTTGCTGGCAGTGACCACTTGGAAAACATAGGTAAGTTTGGATTCCAACTTCCTTTTTCTTCTTTTAGTAGCTGGAGTGTTGTTTGTGGAAGAAATTCCACTTGATATGGAGAATTTCTTTCTGTAGACTTGATTGTCATTTTCTTTGAAAAGTTACATCTGTTCATAGACTTGGTTGTCGTCTTATGAAAACTTTTCGTGCCATGGACTTGGTTGTTGTCTCGTAAGATATTTTGATTCCATAGACTTGAGTGTTGTCTTATGAAATGTTTGATTCCATAGACTTGGGTGTCGTCTTATGAAATATTTTACTTTCATAGACTTGAGTGTTGTCCTATGAAATATAGACTTGGGTGTCGTCTTGATGGGAAAATTCTTGTTTCCATGGACTTGGTTGTCATCCTATGGAAAATCCTGTTCCATGGACTTGGTTGTCGTCCTATGGAAAACTTTTCGTTCCATGGACTTGGTTGTCGTCCTATGGAGGTTTCCTTTCCCACGGACTTGGTTGTTGCCCTATGGAGGATTTCTGGCTTCATGGATTTGGTTGTCATCCTATGAAAGATTTTTTTTTTTTTTGTTGTTTCCATGGACTTGGTTGTTGTCCTATGGAAGATTTTGTTGTTCCATGGACTTGGTTGTTGTCCTATGGAAGATTTTGTTGTTCCATGGACTTGGTTGTTGTCCTATGGAAGATTTTGTTGTTCCATGGACTTGGTTGTTGTCCTATGGAAGATTTTGTACTTGATTAAGTCATGGGAGTCATCCCGCAAACTTAACCTCATCATGAATTTGTTTGTTGTGACTTCACTGCTCATTTGCTTGGTTTTGTTTCTTCCCTTTTTTGCAGGCGCGGATGATGCCGTGCATGTGTCGGAAGAGATTGATGAAGTAGGGATCACTGGTGAAGTCACTGTTGTTAGTCCACCACGAAGGCCCACTATTGAAGTTGGTTCAAGCATTGATGTAAGCAGCTTATCTAGTGAAGTTGCTGCCTTTTTGAGAGAGTTTGATGCGAGGGCACCCAATCCTCACCCTGAGCAATTCTTCTGGTCTTTCAACGGGCCCTTGGTGCCTTTCGGTGATTTTTGGGTTCCCAATGATTGTTCGCCTTATCTGTCACGGCTGTCTGCGGGACATAGCGATTTTACCAAAGGCTTCAAGCTCAGCATTGGGCTTGGTGGACCCATGTTATCCCTGCTTGGGTAGCGTGTTGGCTGCCATGGACGAATCCAGCCTTGAAGATGTGACCAAAACTCAAGATTCTTGCGTGGAGGAAGCGTGATCCAAGACCTTATGGACGTTGGCTTCGATTTGGGGTTCGTGATGGAGCGTCTGCGGCAGATGGCCCAATGTGTATTTGGCAAAAGGCTCACAGATGAGATAAAGGCACTCCAGCACCAAATCGCCCTCCTGCAGGATTCCTTGGCCAAGTTGACTGCTTATCAGGATGCCATGATGTCCACGGGAGAAGTGGTTCCCAGGTCTGAACGTGGTGGATCATTCCTTGACAGCCTCCTTGACTGACTCTTGTAGCTCTCATGCTCACTTCTTTTGTAATGACTATGTTTTAGCCTTATTCTCACACACTTGTATGTATGTTTTGTGGATGGCCCGGTTTTGGCCTTTTCTTTTGGACAAATGACCAAGTTTTGGTCTTTTTTTTTTTTCTTTTGGACGAATGACCAGGTTTTGGTCTCTTTGAATGCTCATGTTCATATCTTGTTTAATCATGACATATCTAATCTATTGCCTTTTGCAAGAAAAATCTTTAGCATGTGATAGTTCTTTGATTGCTTGGCAAAACATAGACATTGCATATCATGATTCGTTAATAATACAACATGACTTCAATTGTTCCAAAACAAAAGACTCCAAATACTTGGCTAATAAGAGTGGTAGTCTTACGAGTAGTAACGCTTCAGCCATTTTCCGTTAATGGGATCTGCCAGGGTCGTGCCATCTGCGGTGGATAGCCTGTAGTAGCCACTATCATACGCTTCACGGATTAAGTATGGCCCCTCCCAATTTGGTGCAAATTTGGACGGCGAGGGGAGACCTCTTCTCACATGGTCCACCGTTTTCAGCACCATTTGACCCTTAGCAAAAATTCTGGTCTGGAGCGTTTTCTCATAAGCATCAGCAAGCTTCTGGTGGTACCGCAGACTACGGGCTTGGGCCAGCTCTCTTGCTTCTTCCAGACCTTCCAAGTCTGCCACTCTCGCTTCAGCACAAATGTCAGCGTCAGCTTCTAAGTCCATCCCATGCAAAATTCTTGGGCTAGGCACTAATAATTCTGTAGGTGAGATAGCATCAGTGCCGTAGACTAGAGAAAATGGGGTGAAGCCCGTTGCTGTTTTGGTTGATCCACGGTAGGCCCATAGTGTGTCTGCCAGATGAGAATTCCAGCCTTTTCCGTAGTCAAAAACCATTTTACTCAAAATACGCAATAAGCATGCGATTGGTTGCTTCCGCCTGTCCATTGCCTTGAGGGTAATAAGGCGTGGATCTGCGGTGCTTGATTCGATAATGCTCCAAAACTTCTCTAACATTTTTGTTAACAAAAGGAGTGCCATTATCACTAATGATTTTGTGAGGGATGCCAAACCTCGTGATAATATGCTCGCGGATGAAGTTTGCCACGGCTGCACCAGTTGCCTTGCGAAGGGGAATGGCCTCAACCCACTTTGAGAAGTACTCGGTGGCCACCAAGATCCAGATGTATCCACCAGAAGCTGGGTTGATCGGTCCAATGAGGTCTAGCCCCCAAGTATGAAAAGGCCATGGTGTTGCCATGTTCTGCAGACTAGTTGGATGGGTGTGAATGAGATTAGCTTGGAGTTGGCAAGTGTGACAAGATTTCACAAAGTCAGCCGTGTCTTTCTTCATGGTTGGCCAGTAATAGCCGAGGGTCAACAGCAGCTGATATAATCTTTTCTTGCCTTGATGTTCTCCGCACTCTCCGGAATGAGCTTCTTTCATTACTGTTTGAGATTCTGCCAGACTGAGGCATCTCAAGGGGTCACCGTGGAACCCTTTTCGGAACAATATGCCTCCTTCCACAAAGTACCTTGTGGCCAATTTCTTGATTCTAACCGCTGCTTGGCTGGTCTGCGGTAGGATATTCTCAATAAGGTATTCAAGAAAAGGCGTGCGCCAATCACTAGAGACAAATGTTGCATAGATCTGGTCGGACTCATGTTGGTGCTGGCAAAATGAGCACTGTTCCTGCAGACTTGCTGCCTCTTTACTCATGCTGGGCCAGAAGTAACCCAGGCGCTGGAGTCTGCGGTAGAGGCTTATTCCATCCCGAAGTTCACAGCACTTCTCGTGGACCTCTGTTAGCTTCTTTGCTGCCTCTTGGAGGTTCACACATCTTGCCTAAGACTCCTCCAGGCAGTCTACGGTAGAGATCCCCAGCAATCAGCACATAATCTTTGAGCACTTTCAGGTCTGCCACACCTTCAGGTGCTACAAGCTTGGCTTTTATAGGCGTCCGCCAGTCTTCTGCATCAAGGTTTGGTTCCTTGAATTTCTCTCTCAGCAGATCAGTGATAGGCATGCTTCTCTTATCAATTGTGACATCTACCTTTGATCCCTCAAATGAAACTTGGGAACCCAAGGTTGCAAGGGCATCGGCGTACCGGTTTTCGCACCTCATGGCATGAGAAATTTCAAAAGTGTCGAACTTCTTCCTCTAGCTTCTGAGCTAAGGCCCGGTACAGTGCTAGTGATGGTTCCTTGAGGGAGAACTCACCCTTGGTCTGGCAGATGATAAGATTGGAGTCCCCAATCACCCGCAGATGCTTTATCCCCATTTCGTGGGCAATGACCAACCCGGTGATATAAGCTTCATATTCTGAGGCGTTGTTGGAGCATGGGAAGTCAAGTTTGAAAGACTTAGCTATAGTCTTTCCATCTTCTCTTGCTAACACAATCCCAGCCCCACTTGAGCTAGATGTCGAAGAGCCATCAAATTTCAGCGTCCATGTTCGAGTCTGCCAGATCTGCCAGCAGAGCCTCTCCTATTTCCCCGGGCACTTCATGCGAGATTGATGAGCTATCTTCCCCTGGGAATTGTGCTAGGAGATCTGCTATGGCTTGGCTCTTGATCGCTGTGGGCGTTCTCAGTGGTTATCTCGTATTGGGACAATTGCAAGAGCCACTGGGCCAGTCTGCCAGAAAGGACTGGTCTGTGCAGTAGACTCCTAATTGGATGGGATTTAGTTATCAGCTGGATTTTGTGGGCCAAGAAGTAATG
>OU015766.1:9488907-9576317 GCA_907173295.1 Fagus sylvatica | reverse complement strand
TATATCCAAAATCAATGTACTTCAAGGATGTCAGGCTAGCTATCCAAGATGAAGAAATATTTCCGGTGAATCTGTTTCTAGAGAGATCTAACAGTTGAAGAGAGGTCAAATTTTTTAGGCAAGGAGGAAGGATCCCTTCAAAGTCATTGTAGTCAAGATCAAACTCTTCAAGTTTATTCAGTTTACACAATCCTGGAAAAAGAGATATAATTAATCTCCACAAACATCACAACATAGGACAAAGTCAAATGTCATATATATATATATATATATATATATATATATATATATATATATATATATATATTTGTTTCAAAAATTTGTTTCTACTTCTGTTAGCATTATTTATAGGGTATTGATAGAATTACCAAATAAATAAATAAATAATTATACACCATCAATGCATAGTTTTTTAACACACCACCTAAAATGTGATGTGGATAATTACATCTATAAAATTTATGAATATCTATATTCTATAATTTATGAACAATGATATCCATAATTTGTAGGTATGCAATTTTTTATTTTTTCCTTATTTATATCATTACAATTAACAATCACAAACTGTCACATCAGATTTATATTAAGAGTACTTACCTTGACTTGGTAAAGAGCCATAAGTCTATTGTCACCCAAAGATAAAGCCTTGAGAGAAGACAGTACCCCTATTTGAGAAGGAACAATTCCTTTGAACAAATTCTGACTCAAATCTAAAATCTCCAATGCACCAGAAGTTGCCAAACCTATGGAGCAAAAGATAAGGTCGATTATAGCAGGTTGATATTTAAAAAATGAGAATAAAATAAGATTTATTGTTAAGTTGTAAAAGACATTTAATTTTGTATCATCAAGGAATATAATCTTCTCGATTTGAAATGAAATGTGGAGAATCCATTTTATAATCTAGATTAATTATTACAGATCTAACAGTATACAGACTACCATGTAATTTAAAGTTTTAAATAATGTGACAGTTTATATATTGGTAGATCTAGGAAATAAAATTTGAATCATGAAATGGACAAATGAAAATGATCCTATTCCATCAACTTCTCTCCTTAATTCCGACTAAGTTGGGAATTGTATAAATCTTTGTTAACTAATAAGAATGAGTCACATTTTTTTTTACTGTCATTTTATCCTATAAAAAATTGGAAAATATTCTTTCACAACATCTATACCTTACATCACTCAAATGTAGATAATATAGTCTACAAATTGTGAACATTAGTTTTCATAAATTTGAACATGCTCACAAAGTGTAGACAATATTGTCAATATTATCCACATTTTAAGTGGTATGAAATAATGATGTGAAATATTGGTGTGAAAATATCAAAATCCTACAAATTTATACCCTTTGTAGCGTCATCAATTAGCAAATTTTTCGATACTACATCTACTCATGGGTTTTTAGGCATGCACTTATCCCATTTTGTCCATAAATTTGAATTAAATCATTTTTTTTTTGTATGGGTGCGTTAACTGGTCTCCGTTATACATGACCTGACCATATTAAATGAGATCATTCATCTTTATATCCATAGAAGCCATTATTGTCTTTTAGGAAAAAGTCTTTTAAGAAACGATTGTATACATCATCCCTTCAAAAGGATGAACCACACAAGCGTAGGACCTACTCCAATGGGAGAGGGATATTGTATACAATCATTACAACAAATACTACCTCATCTTTTAACATATGACTTTATTCTTTATTTAATATTTCCTTGGATTTTTATTCATCCATTATAACTTTCCAATTTCAACTGACCTGCAATTAAGGCCTGGTCGATTCTAGTTCATCATATTATCTATATTAACTTATAATAATCTGAAAATGGGTTGAATAAATGTGAAATTGAAGCTTTTGATTTGGTTGGCGCTCACGTTTTGATCAAGGTGCCAATTTAGCTCACTTAAGTGTCGATCTGTTAAGGAATAAATTCCATTGTATCCCACATTACTTAGATGTGTTTATTATTATTCACTGTTGTAAACACAAAGTGAATATAATAAAGATGTATTAGACTTCAATTTGTGGACGTAGGCACACATAGCCGAATCACATGAAACCCTAGCTATTTTTCCATCTCTCAATCCTTTCTCCATTTTATATTTCCTGCTAGATTATATATTTCTACACGATCGACACTGAGGTCATTGTATTAGAATTTGTGTTATAATTTCTTTGAGTTGATTTTTTTGGAATGAGTTTGAACAATTATCTACATTAAATCAAGAACATGACCATGGATTTTCACACAAAAATGATGCATCTCTTTAGTCCTTTTAATCCAAGTAATTAACCTGTGTTTTTCCTTTTCAATGCATGTTAATTTGGATGCAGAAGAGTTGCTACTATGATATTTTAATGATTAAATGTTAGGTGAACTAATAGCCATCATATCCTAGAAGACCTATTTAGGTTGGGCTAAGTGGGTGCCTAACACCTTCCCACCTAGTAAATTAGCCCCCAAACCTAATCATTGGGATGTTAGACTAGTCTTTTTCCAAGTAATTTATTTTTACTTTCTTTAGTAGATTGTAATTGAGTTTAAGCCCTGTAATATTTTTTTTCTTAGAATGTATGTAGGACCAAAGCGATGTAAATTCTTTTGAATGATTTATTGTAATCTTTCTAATATCAATATTGAATATTTTGTTTCTTAATTTTCTTGTAAAATATAGTGCCGGCTCCATTATAAGTCCCCATAGATTAAGGGAATCAATATCAATCAGTCGAATTCCCATTTTGAGGCTCATTAACCACTCTGGGTTGTGGTTCTCATAGCAACTGTGCAACATTGGTGAGAGATTAAAAAACAAAAGTGAGATAAAATGAGGGTTTCTCTATGAGGTGACTTTTTGAGTGTTGGAAGCATAGTGAGTTGAAGTATTTAGAACATAGATCTTGTTGTGTTATTGGTTTCACAAATTTTTTATTTTTTGTGGTGAGATTGTGTTAATTCCAAAACATTTAATATTCTAATATTTTCTCAATTTATTATGAACTCAAGTTGTGGGCATAAACTTGAGTGTTGTAATCCCTATTATATTATTGTGGACTGATCATATTTTCCCCATAGTTTCTCCTTCTATGTTGGAGAGCTTTTGTGTGAATTTTTTTATTTATAGTTGCTTATTTTTGGGTTAAATAGACTATTGGTCCTTAATATTTACACAAATTGCCTATTTGATCCCTAATATTTGAAACACGCGCAATTGGTCCATGACGTTTCAAAATCGTACATTATTGGTTCCTATAGTAATTTTTAGTCCCTAAGCATCAAAAAGTAAGCACAATTGGTTACTAACGTGTCAAAAACGTGTACCGTTGGTCCCACCATGTTTTTTTTTTTTTTTTTTTCCATATATTAGGGACCAAACATACGTAAACATTAAGGAGAAATAGTGCATTTCCCCCTTCTTTTTTTTTTTTTTTTTTTTTTATTTCTATCTTGGATTTATTTAATTTAATTCACACAAGATTGTTTAGTCCTACAAGATAATATGAGAGCTTTCGCTTTCAGAGCATGTGTCAATAGCCGTTTGTGAAAGAGAGAGCGAGATTGAGATGTATTCGTGTTTTGGATTCTTGAGCGAGTCCTTGTGCCCGTGGTTTTAAAAACCGAAGGGTAGTGGCACTCTGTTCTTTGGTCTGACCGGGGTCCAACAGTGGTCCAACCGGTGATGTCATAAATAATTTAATAATATTAATTTATATGTTTTTTTATATATTATTTGTAGTGATTTCTTTTTCTTTTTTTCTTATTATTTTTATTAATTATAAGCACACAAACATGCATAAAAAGCTTTAAAAAATATATAAAATAAAAATTTGTTTTTTAGCCCAACAATAAACGTGAGCACTATAGCAGGATTTTTTGTTTAATAACTCTAAGTTTATGAACTCTAAGTCCATGGCCAGAAATAAGAAGAAAAAAAAGTTCAGAAAAATATATATTTACCAGAGAGTGATTATTAGTAAGTTTTTGTCACGGCCAGGATCTGTTGTTCATTGATTAATTTGATTATTTATATGATAAGTTATTAGTAGTATTATTTGACTTTTCAACGTGGGATTTGTTGTTTTGTGAGAATGATTTGTTCATTGAGTAATTTGATTATTTATATGATAAGTCATTGGTAATATTATTATTTGACTTTTTCATTGTGGGACTTGTAGTTTTGTGAAAAAGACTTTGTCAAAGTCCCCATTCAAATGTTAGGTTACTTTTTATGTGAGCCTAATATTCTTAATTTATTGGTGGGTTGGATTTTATGTAAATCTAACATTTAAATTTTTCTTTTTTAAAAAATAATCTTTTTAAGTAATCTAAAAGTTGTCAAACTAGTGATTGAACTAGTCTGGTTCCTAGTTTTGCCGATTGAACTGACATTTATCGATTTTTCTAGTATTTTTCTTAATTTTCTATTTATTAAGTTAACCAGACCAAATTAGGTATCGATTCCCAATTGAACCAATCGAACCAGTCAGTCCGGTCAGACTTTTAAAACCATGCTTGTGCCACTATTGAAATCTGCCTTTTTTTTTTTTTTTTGTGAAACTTGTTACTCGTTGCCATCAATGGATGTTGAACTACATAAAATTCTTGTGTTCTCTATTTACATGCTTATTAAATTATTTTTGTCTTTACTATAATGTAAAACCGAAGCTTTTTGACTTTTGGTTGACCTCATCATGTTGTGCCACATAAGCTTTTGAAATCTCACAATTTTACACCTCATTATTTTAATATATATTTTCTAATTGAATTTAAATTTTATTCTATTATTAAACCTTCCATTAGAATTTTGACACATCATATTTTCTTTAATATAAGAATATATTATTCCATATATAAAACACAATCATAATTAATGTCTAATACTAACATATATTCCATATATAAACACAATATAACTATCTTTTAATAATAATCATAATTATCAATTTTCATCAAGATTTTTAGAGTTTCTTTTTTTTCTTATGTATTTCATTTAATTTTGTTGCTGGCAATGGAGAAAGATCGATGGATTTGTTATAATGAAACCATGTGAAGTTGAAATGAGTTATGAAAATTATTTAGGTTTGATCATATAATCATATGCCTATGTATTTATTTGTCATTTTTCTTATTCTAAGTATCATTTATTTTATTTTTTAATGGAAACATGATCCATATGGTAAATATAAACATGAATCATGTTTTACAAAAATTGGACTATATTCAACTTATGCCAAAAGAAAAATTACATTATATTAAATTTTAATTATCCTATGGTAAATACTTTCTTAGTTATTTTTTTAAACCAAAAAGTAAGGATCTATCTATCCTAAATCTGATCCGTAAAGTCTCTTTATTACGATCTTGCCTACAACAAAAAAAAAAAAAAAAAAAAAAAAAAAAAAATATTCAACAAAAAAAGTAAAAGGAATCAAAATTAATTTAAATTTTATTTTCAATAATTTTCCTGTGCATCGCACAGGTTTGCGACTAGTTTGTTTGAATAATTGAATCCTAGAAGTGCCATTACACAATGGGCTACATTTATTTTATGAATGTTAGTGTCATATTTATTTATTTGTCAAACGGTGTCCAAAGCATTTCCAAACACATTTGAGTATGTAACTCTTTTGTGAATCTTATTATAAGATGTTATTTGAAGGCATTAAGGATTGCTCAAGGATCTGCTTAATACCTGTGGAATCTGCAACCTCGATTGCAAGCACGATTGCACCTTGATAGATTGAGCTTCACTTAATCTCGATACCAACCTTGATACCAGACTCAAGTGATCGAGTATTGGGAATCAAGTTTTATTGTGTCGGGCCTGTCATCTACCCATTTTGACCATTGGAAATTTTTTAGATTTTTGGACAAAAACCGAGTCACCCGAAGGCAATTCCCAAAAATTCCAAAGTTGCTCGGTACCCACCCAAACAACATCTTATAGTATGACAAAATCCACCAAATCATGGCAAAACCCTAAATTTGGGCGGGTTTGACCGGCGTTGACCAAGTCACACTGAGACTTTGACCAAATTCATTTTAAAATCCCACCGTTAGAAAAAATCAAATTTCTTCCCATCATCAAGATCACAAGAAGACCTTTAAATCCATAATTTATGGGTTGAAAACAGAGTTAAGATGAGAAAGATACTCCACTAACCCTTTGATTTCCTTCTCAAGAATTTGTTGCAGTTGCATCAGGACAACTAGTTATAGTTAAACAATGGTTCGTGAGCAATTCACCTCGTATACACCCAACAACATGACGCTGGAATCTAGGCAACGAAGGAAACAAATCCACGTCACTTTCATGACGAAGTGTCGCAGAAAGTTCTAATTTTATCGGATCTGGTTTAGTACAAGATGCTAAACTAACCATGTTTATTCTCCAATATCCCTTTAAGGATTTTTTTTTTCTCATCCTATCTGAGAACACTATGTCAAATTCAGATGGCTCATTTGATCAACGTCATGAAGATCACTAGAAGATCCCGTTTTCGCTGCCTTCCAGTTTCCTCTCTAGCGAATACGTTTGATCATGAGCAAGCTGAGATATGGACTTCATGGAACACCTATTGAAAATCCAGGGACAATACACCAAAAGCGGATCATTTCCATGCAAAAGCTTTACACGGTTGAGGCCAAACTTTGGAAAGGTTTGCCTGATATTGGGAATGCCACCTAACGAAGATAGAACATGGCAAGTGCTCAGGTTCGATCATGCTCACCCTAACCCTACTACACATGCTCCTACAAACCTTCCTACATCCCTGTTGAGTAGGTTTATTGCAATCTTGTTCAAATTTTTCAAAATGATATTTCAAAATAAAATATGAAAAACCAAGAAAAAGAAAAATGTAAAACCACAAAAATATTTGTTTTGGAATGCATACATCCTTAAGAGGGACGATTCAACACCATAATTCCACGTGGAGAATGAAGTGTCTGAGTAAAATGACCATCCATTACTAAGAAGTGGCATGTTGTACGCAAACAGTCATGCTGAGACACTTCTTCCCAAACACGTGAAACACTTAATCCTTTGCACACAATTTTCTCATTTTACGACCAACATGGAGGAAGGTGCTAGTAAGAATGGTGCAATCCTAAACCGGTAAGTGACCAAATGTTCAAGTTTCCTGACCAACCATTCGAAGATGAAATGATGGAGGCCATCATTTTTGCTATCCAAACAGCTATATCGCTTGTGATCCCCCGTTGATCCAAGAAATATGTTTTGACATTCACCCAAATCTAAATATTGGCACTCAAGCTCTCTAGGTTGAAAAGTTAGTATCTAGGATGACGGAAAAAGTCTCCATTCTACTATCTTCCTGCTTGTAGAAAAATATCACTTGCTATCCAAGTTGGGCCTATTCATTCCTTTTACTTTAAAACCAGTCAAGGATTACACCCCACATTAAGGTAGGTTGGATGGTTGTAAGACTGTCACGTGTAAAAGCGAAGAAAACGAGTAAACGAGACTTTCGATTAAATTCAAGTCACATGTAGATAAGGCCAAAGTGAAGACCCTAACAATAGAAGGGGAAAGACGAAAAAGAAAAGAAAAAAGATGGAGTTGGCCCGAAATAAGGAAAAGAAAAGGGCACAAATAAAAAGAGAAGACCAACGAAAGCCAAATAGAGTGAATAGGAGAATTAAGTGAAGTGCTCGAATTAAGAGCAATATCAAGCATAAAGTTCTTAATGGAATGAATTTTAATTAAGAGTAATCCTTGACTTTAGTAAAACCCTTTAAGTAAATTTCAGAGTACAAAATTATCTTCTTGTAAGCTTTGGAAAACTGTAGCCTTACGTTACGGTCCTTTAGAAAGTCCTTCATGACTAGGAGCGACTACTTAGCCTAGAGAGCATGTGCCAAGAAAACTTTCATGTAAGAAATTTTGAGCCTGATATTCTTCATTAATAGAACCCTTCAAACCCCATGGCCATGTTACAAGCTAACATCATTGATCACCCCATTTTGACCCCTAGGATTTTTCGGACTTTTGCACAAAAACCGAGGCACCCGAAGCATATTCCAAAAAATTCCAAAGTTGCTCGAGACCCAGCCAAACTCTCTCATCTTTGTCTAAAATTCTTTAAAAAGGCAAAATCCACCAAATCAGGCTAAAGCCTAAATTTGGATAGGTTTGACCAGCGTTGACCGAGGTTTTGACTGAATTCATTTTAAAATCCTACTGTTAGAAAAAAATCAAATTTCTTTCCATCATCAAGATCACAAAAAGAGCTTTAAAATTATAATTTATGGCTTGAAAACAGAGTTAAAATAAGAAAGATATGATCAAAATATTGAAAAAATGGTACAAACACTTAGTAAAATTTGCCAAGTGAGCTTATTTGAGGGTGATCTTTGTGCACAAAATTGCTCCAATATGCACCAAGGTGATCCGAAAAGCAAGGAATTTATCAAACTAAATCAATTTATCTACAAGTTGGTTATCTTGGTATGCCAAAAGCATCTCTAGTTTGGCCAAAATCGTGATCGGAAAATGATTGGATAATTGCAAATTTTGGGGAAGTCATCCCGAGCACCCAACTTCCCAAGGCCGTAACTCACTGCTTCGAGCACCAAATCATGTAAACTCCAATGAAACTAGAATTACCCAAATCCAAATTTAAGAAGTCTTCCAACGAATGCCTAAAAAATGGGTTGTCCAAGTGATAAAAGAGATGGGAAAATTGAGTTAGAAACTTAAGAAACAATTTGGCGGGAAATTTAAGCTTTTTATGCAGCACCTTGTTGCGCAACGCAACATGTAACGACGCAAGCACCTCTATAAATAATAGCATCCATTTTTGGCTTGGCACAGAATTCGAGGCAGCTCCCCAATGATGAAATATCGATACTTTGAGGTTGATTTTCTCGATATTAATGAACTCTTGTCCAAATACCCACTCAAATTGAGAGCCAAAAATGAGATTCAAGTGATTTCCAAGCAACCTAGGTCGGATTTCTGACCCAATCGCGGAAGTGTCGCCTGTATCTTAACCAATCCAAATTTGATTTCCGACCCGACCGCGAAATAGACGCCTAAATTCTGACCGATCTGGACCTGATTCCTTACCCGACCACAAAAATGCTACCCAGATTCCGACCAAAGGTTTAGCCACCAAGTCAGGTATACCTTAAACCCTAGTAGTATACTTTGAATAAATTAAGGAATCACATGCTTTTAATATTCATGCTATATATCTTGACAAAGTGGAATATGTTCATCCTTTGATTAAAACATGGAAAATGTGAAATATATGAAGTTTGCCATGTAGGCTTTAAGTGCAAAAATAAGATGTTAGAATATTATAATGTATGAGGAATGGTGTCCCTATCCGAAAGCCAATGCTTTGGATTAGGACACCGTGACATCGATTTCCTTTGCATGTCGAAATGGTCGGGCCATAGACCCATGTGAAGGAATTTTGAGCATTATGATATCCTAAAATCATGATAATAAGATAAAAATTCAAAAAACCTATTCCCCTCAAGTGTACCTACGAATCTCTAGTGCGTGAAAACGTGGATCAAGAGCTTTGGATGGTTTGGATAACAAACAAATGAGATGAATAGCCCAAAAAGAAAAACAGAAGTTAATCCAAGCCGTAATACCACTACTTCACTAGAAACCAATTTTGTTCTAGTGATCAATGTTTAGGTTTTAAGTATACCATGCCACTTCTTCACCTGAAACCCTAAAATATACAAATATAACTAAACAAGTGAAATAAAGAGTGTGACAAAACGAATAGTGTTGATCCACATGAATCACTCTTGATGGATGCACGACAAAATTGGGATTTTGTGGGGTGCATAACACCTTCCCTATGCACAATCAAATCCCTAAACTCATCTCTGGTTCAAGACTCGGTTTTACATATCTAAAAAAATAAAAATTAAAACCAGTTAGACATAAGTAACCAATTATACCTTAAATTTCCCTATGATTAGTGGCGACTCCAAATCTCGTGTTTTCTCCCCAATGCATACCCAAGGACACATACACACACACGCACACACATACCCATGTCACCCACACAAGTGTAGCATGTTGTTGATTATTTGTTTGCATGCACGAGCCATCGAACCCTAGGGCCCGAGGTCAGTTTTGCGAAAAATCTGACCTCAACAGGGCCAATGATGACACAAGCCTTAGGATTCGTTCCCTAATCAATGAAAACCTATAAAAGGCTTACTTTGGTCGTCATGACCAACGATCATGTGAGAGAAATAGAGGAGACCTTACTATGTGTGTGCGCCAAGGGTTTTGTACCAATCAATGTATTTGACATCGACCATTAAAGAACTTGATAGTTTTTCAAGAGGAACCAGCAACATTCTATAGCAATGAGTTGTTGATGTAGAGTTAGTCACAAACAACGATATGATGATTGGATATTTTATACTTTGTACTTCCATTCTATCATAGAATTCTTCCGTTTGGTTGTCTGCGTTAAACTTAGGAAAAGTTTTTCTTTTTTGGATTTTCTAATCATATCGCATGTGTTATTTATTTACGTGCGTAACTAAATTGGTACACAAAGTATAATTGATTAATTAATCAAGTTGGCTAAAAAATTTAGTTTAAATAAATCATTCGGGATCTAAATTATCTCTCAATGAACATGTTACTTTTATAACAATCCTATGAAGCTAATGAAGTAATTAATGTGTGAAGAAATTTTATTACCTTGAATTGGCAGGAAACCATGGAGATAATTATCTCGCAATATTAAGACCTTCAAGCGTCTTAGATTAGCCAGGTCTGCACCACAATGAAACACATGTTAGGAATAATTGCAGAAATATATTTTGCAACATGATGGAGTCAATGATGCTTTGTTTAGTTTTTGTGAAGTTGCAGAACATGGAATTATGTGGAATCTATAGATAGAAATTGAGCCAAATAGCTTATCAAGCAAGGGAACATTATTAGGCTTGTATGCTATAAAGATTACACGCATGTATCTTTTGCAAAACAAAATAGTTTTAGTTATCAATCATTATGAACCCATTTGAACGATACCTTTATTTGATGTCTTATACACCGTTAGTTCCGGCATTAAAATAAAAATAAAACTGGTTTTCAGACAAAGTGATTATTCTGTAGTGTTTAGTTAAATTTTCAAAAACATTTTCCCGATTTGACTCGTATAAAAAATCTGTTAAACGAGACAGCTCAAGTATTGTTCATAGTGAAGACAACAAACTCCAAGTGCAAAGCCACCTGGCTATATATAGGACATATAGTTTAGTATGTCACAAGTGTTAATTAAACTACATGTAGCTCTCCTTTGTAAAATTGTTAGAATTTTTTAGAGTTTATTAGGAGCGGTTACCACTTTAAGTGAAGTATAAATACCAAGCTCTAAGGAGATCATTGTAAGTAATTCATTCTAAGAGAATAAGATCAGAAAAATCTCTCTCTCTCTCTCTCTCTCTAATCCCTTTCCTTCTTTATCTCAAAATCCCTCTTTTGTGCTTTTCTCACAAGTCACATGGTATGAGAGCCAACAATGGCTACTTCCTCTTCAAATACAACCTCTACTACAATCCTAAATCGTTCCAATCTTACTTCACAAACTCCATTGCTAATACGCACAAATTTGTCAAATATTTTGACCGTGAAGCTAGACCTAAACAATTATATATTGTGGAGGTACCAAATTACTTCAATTCTCATAACCTATTCTATGCTTGAATATGTTGATGGCACATTTGAATGTCCTCCTTAATTTCTCATTGATTCCAATGTCAATCACACAAGTGCAGTGAATCTAGAATTTCAAATCTGGAATCAAAGAGATCGAGCACTTGTTACACTTCTCAATTCAACCTTGTCTCCATTAGCCTTGGGCATGGTTGTTTGACTCAAAACATCAAAGACTGTTCAGTAGACACTTGAAACCACGTATTCTTCCAATATTCTGAACCTGAAGTATGATCTGCATTGTATAAGGAAGGAGAATGAATCTATCGCTCTCTATTTTCAAAGTATTATAGAATAAAGAGATAGACTAGTTATTGTGTCTGTGATTTTAGATGATGAAGAATTAGTTCATGTAACCCTAAAAGGTTTTTGTAGAGAATACGGACCATTCTGTTCAGCTCTTAGAACAAGGAGTGAGGGACTTACCTTTGAACAATTCTTTTCCATGTTAAGTTGTGAAGAACTTTTTCTCAAGAACTCTCATGACTCCTACAAGGACAATTACTCAATGGCTATGCTCACTAATGCTGCCTTTAGACCACCATTTCTTAACATTCATCCAAGTTTCTATCAAAATCCTGGTAAAGGTAATGAAGAGGAGGTTTTAACCAACGTGGAAGATGTGGCATACACATCAATCAGTCCAATTACACCAATTAGTCTACTTAACACAAACAACAACAATAGTGGTCAAAATCAGACACAAGCATTAGGCCAGAACAGAACTGAAGGAACCAGACCTACCAGCTAGATCTGTGGTAAGTCAAGGCATACTGCTCTAGACTGTTACAACAAAATGGACTTCTCATACCAAAGGAAGCATCCACCTGTGAAATTGGCAGCAATGGCATCAGCATAGACAGGAGAAAGTTGGCTTGCAGATTTTGGAGCAACAAACCATTTGTCTGCTAATTTAGGAAATTTGAGTGTGCAACAACCATATAGTGATGCTGAGCTTGTCACAGTGGGTAATGGACAAGGTTTACCCATATCACACATAGGTAATAGCACATTACCTAACTCTTCAGACAATTTTCAACTTAAGTATATACTAAGGGTTCCTCACATATCCCTCTAATCTATTATCTAATAAACTCTGTCATGATAATCGTTGTTGGTGTTATCTTCATTATAATCTAATCTCTATCCAGGACAAACCTACGGGGAGCATCCTTTACCAAGGCAAGAGTGAAGATGGCCTTTATCCTATATACCCAGTTAATCCATCTTCCAATGTCAGTCCTTCCTCTACTTGTGCATCTGCATCAACTTCTTTACCTCAAGTTTTTCTGTCAGCTAAGCTCAAATGGCACTTGTGGCACCAAAGGCTAGGTCATGTACATAATAAGGCTTTAGATATGGATGTTCCTAATTTGTTTTGGTCAACTTATAATAAGTCTTCTAGTACATTTGATAATTGTACTCATTGTCTCAAAGGCAAATTATAGATTGTGTCTTTTTAGGCTATCCCTCTAATACCAAAGGTTACTTGTGCCTTGAGTCTACTAGCAATCATCTCTATACCTCAGAAATGTTTACTTCAATGAGAATGTTTTCCCTTTTTCAACTTTACATTCTTCATCTTCTGCACTTGTGTCTCTTCAACTTTACACTGCCACCCGCTTTAGCCGTACCATCTCGTCTACATCCTATGAAGACTAGGGCACAAAATTGGATTTGCAAGCCTAAATCTTTCACGGATGGTACTGACAAATGGCATTCTCGCCATGCTCATGCTTCTTTCGTTAATGATCCATCTATGGAGGAACCTACTTCATTCACCACTGCCTCTAAGCAACCTATTTGGCGTCAAGCCATGAATGAGTTTAATACTCTCCTCCCAAATGGCATATGGGACTTGGTTTGTGTTTCTTCACATATGAATATTATTGGATGCAAATGGGTGTTTCAGAATCAAGCACCATGTTGACGACTCTATTGAACGTCATAATGCCTACTAGGTTGCTAAAAGGCTTTCACCAATAGCCCGTCATTGATTACATTGACACTTTTAGTTCGGTTGTTAAACCGGTAACAATCCGCACTACACTTTCACTTCCCTTTAATCAAGGTTGGTTTATTTGTCGGCTAGATGTTAAGAATTCCTTTTTACATGACTTCCTCAAAGAACTATATAGTGTTCATGCAACAACCACCTGGTTCACCCATCCTCAGCTGCCATCTCATGTATGCCACTTACACAAGGCTCTTTTATGGCCTCAAAGAAGCACCACGAGCTTGGTTTGCCCACTTAACCACTCGCCTTCTTGATTTTGGGTTCTCCTCCTCCAAGTATGATTCCTCCATGTTTATCCTTCGCACCCCTCGCCCTACTTGTTACATTCTGATATATGTTGTTGATATTATCATCACTTGCTTAGATCCGACTACCATTGGCTCTTTTATTCGCCAACTTGACACTGAGTTTGCTGTTAAGTATCTTGGCAATTTACATTATTTACTTGGCGTGGAGATTCTCCCAGTTTAGGGTGGCCTATTACTTTCACAGTAGCGGTACATTTCTTACCTTCTTCGTAAGGTTCACATGGTTGATGCAAGGTCAGTTCCATCATTAATGAGTTTCGCTCACTCACTCTCACAGTTTGTTGGTGATGCGTTCTTTGACTCAACCCTTCACAAAAGCATTGTTAGAGCCCTTCAATATCTCTCACTCACTAGACTAGATATCTCCTTTGTTGTGAAAAGGTATGTTAATTCATGAATCACCCCACTATTCCTCACTAGGTTGCTATAAAATGGATTTTACGCTACCTCAAGGCTACCATTTACCATGGACTTCTTCTTTTCCGTAGCTCCACTTTGACTCTTAATGTGTACTCTATTCCTGATTGGACTGGTTGTCTTCATGATCGCAAGTCTACTGGTGGTTTTTGCAATTTCCTTTGTCTAGATTTAATTTCTTGGAATGCTCGAAAACAACCAATTGTCTCCCAGTCTAGCATTGAAGCTGAGTACATGGCTTTAGCCACCACCACCGCCACTGTTGAACTCATCTGGCTGCAATCCTTATTTAAGGAGCTATACATTTTTCTTTCTCCCAAACTGGTTCTATGGTGCAACAGTATTGGAGCTACCTATTTATCTACCACCCCAGCCTTTCATGCCAAGACAAAACACATAGATTTACTTTCTCTTTATGCGTGACAAAGTTGCATCTCGAAGCTTGGACATTTGGTTTATCTCATCCATGTTGAAAATTAATTTGCAATTTAATAAAGAAATTTCTAGATGGACTGTTAGTATTCCTAAGAAAGTTAGTATTCCCAAAGTGATAATAGGCTGTTGGTATTCTCAAGGGCTAGTTCTTTGTATCTAGGATGCTAGTTCCTTGTATCTAGAATGATCTTCTCAAGTATAAATATGTATTGCTGTAAAGCTTTATGCAGTACAGAAAAATTCAGTCCTAAATTTGTAGGAGCAGTAGCTCTACATCAAAAGAAGATTTTAATCTATTGTGTGTGTTTCCTTCACATTCCCATCTTGCTTCCGCAATTGCCAACAAATTTTGGTATCAGAGCTTTCCTATCCATCACCTAAACTATAATTCTCCATCTCCATCTTCTTTTGAAAGCAAATTTCCATGGCTACAAATTCAGGAAATACTTTGTTTACCCATACAACAAACCATGTCCCTATTTTCAATGGAGAACACTACGACTACTGGAGCTCTCAAATGATGACCATTTTCATCTCCCAAGATCTATGGGATTTGATTGAAGATGGTTTCCAAGAACCACCTGCAACCAGGAACTCATCAAGGAGTATAAGGAGAACTTGAAGAAAAATGCTACTGCCTTGAGGATCATTCATCAAGGGGTAAGCAAGTCTATTTATCCCAGAATTTTTGGTGAAAAAAAGGCAAAGGATGCATGGGAAACTTTACAAAAGGAATTCCAAGGCTCAAACAAAGTCATCTCTGTTAAGCTTCAAAATTTGTGGAGAGACTTTGACAATTTGGCAATGAAAGAAACTGAATCTGTCAAAGATTTTCATTCAAGAGTTGCTGAGATAGTTAATCAGATCAAGAGTTATGGAGATACCATTCAAGAGAAGAAACTAGTTGAAAAAATTCTCTGGAGCTTGCCTAAAAAATTCGACCATGTTGTAGCAGCAATAGAAGAATCCAAAGACCTATTGATTCTTTCCTTGTATGAATTGATGGGTTCTCTTGAAGCACACGAAGGAAGAATGAGAAGATTTTTAAGCCAACCATTGGAGCAAGTATTTCAATCAAAAGTAAATGTCTCTCAAAAGGAATTTTCCAAAGATGAACAAGAAAAAAGAGGTGGCAACTACCAGAAGAAAGGTCAATATGGAAGAGGTCGAGGCAACTTCAAAGATGGGCTAAATATAGGAAGAGGAAGAAATGGAGAAAAATACCAGCAAAAACCAGGAACCTCTAGTAGCCAATGTTTTATTTGCAAGAAACCTGATCATGAATCTAAAGAATGTCATTTCAGATGCACTAGATGCAAAATTCCTAATCATTCTAAACGAGATTGCTGGTACTGAGATAAACAAGAGAAAAATGATGCAAATTTTGTAAAAGATAGTCAGGAGGACCAGTTATTTTACACTTGCATGAGTGTTGAACATGAAACACAAGATACATGGTTTCTTGATAGTGGATGCAGCAGTCATATGACAATGAATTCCAAGTCCTTTGTGGAACTTGATCGTAGCTATTCTTCTGTAGTAAAGCTTGGAGATGGAAAGCTAAAGAAAGTGGAAGGAAAAGGAACCATTGCTGTCAACACAAATGAAGGTAACAGAAAATTTTTTCATGATGTGCTTTATGTGCCAAGTTTGTCTCAAAACCTCCCTAGTGTTGGTCAATTACTTCGAAAAGGTTACTCTTTATTATTTGATGATGGTGAACGCACCGTATATGATAAGAAACACAAACTAACTGTGGCCGAGGTTGTAATGTCTCGAAATAATGTTTTTCCTCTTAGCATGCCATCAAATGAGAAAATTGCCTTGAAATGTGAGCATGTTGATGATTCTCATCTTTGGCATCTAAGATACGGCCATTTGAATTATCAAGGCCTTCAATTACTGAAGAAAAGAAATATGGTAGTTGGTCTTCCTTCAATTCAGAACAATGACAGAATTTGTGAAGGCTGTATATATGGTAAAATGCATCGTCTTCCATTTCCAAAGATTGCTTGGAGAGCTTGTGCATGCAGATATATGCTGGCCAACTAGAACTCCATCATTAAGTAACAAAAGATATTTTCTTTTGTTTGTTGGTGATTATACCAGGATGATGTGGATTTATTTCCTTGATCAAAAGTCAGAAGCTTTCACATTCTTTCTTCAGTTTAAAGCTCTTGTAGAACGGCAAAGTGGTTATCAAATGAAGACCTTGAGAACTGATCGCAGTGGAGAATTTATTTACAAGCCATTTTTGCAATATTACAAAGAAAATGGCATTCAAAGGCAGCTCACAGTTCGAAGAACTCCTCAGTAAAATGGTGTTGCCGAGAGGAAGAATCAAACAATTGAAGAGATGGTGAGGAGTATGCTTAAGGGAAGGGACTACCCAATATGCTATGGGCAGAAGCTGTCCAAATAGCAGTATATATCCTCAATCGTTCTCCAACAAAGGTTGTTCAAAACAAGACTCCATTTGAAGCTTGGCATAAGCAAAAGCCTATGGTGAATCAATTCAAAGTCTTCGGGTGCATAGCATATGCTCATATTCCCTCACAAGAAAGGGAAAAGTTTGACGAAAAGGGGGAAAAATATATTTTTATAAGATACAGTGATGAATCTAAGGGTTTTCGCCTATTGAATCCTAAATCAAACAAGCTGGTGGTTTCAAGAGATGTTATATTTGATGAGATGGAATCATGGCAATGGGAGGATAATCTCCAAGAAAGCAGAAACTTTGAAGTTCCTACTCTTGATTTTCAAGACAAGTCCAATTCACTTCCAAACCCAAATTCTGTTGAAGTTCCAAGAACAGCATCATCTCCTGAATAGATCTCCAAACACAGCCTTACCAAGTTCAGATTCTAATGATGCAGAAAGTCCTCCAAGAAAGGTGCGCTCATTGTCAGATATATATCAATCTTGTGAATTTGCATTATTTTCCAGTGAGCCACAAACCTTTGAAGATGCTGTAATGGAGAATGTGTGGGCAAAAGCCATGGATGAGGAAATTGCTAGTATTGTGAGAAATCAAACATGGGAGCTTGTGGACTTGCCTAATGGAAGAGAGGTGATTGGCTTAAAGTGGATTTACAAAACTAAGTTCAATGAAGATGGGTCAATTCAAAAGCATAAGGCGCGTTTGGTTCGCAAAAGGCTATGCACAACAGCCTGGGGTGGATTTCCATGAAACTTTTGCACCTGTAGTTCGCATGGAAACTATTAGAACTGTTTTGGCCTTAGCTGCACAAATGGAGCTTCAAGTGTTTCAGCTTGATGTTAAGTCAGCGTTTTTGAATGGCGATTTAGAAGAAGAAGTATATGTGGAGCAACCAAAAGGATACGTGAAGAAAGGAAAAGAAGACCAAGTTTATCGGCTTCGAAAGGCATTATATGGCTTAAAGCAAGCTCCTAAGAGCTTGGAACAGCAAGATTGACAGCTATTTTCGCCAAAATGGTTTCCACAGGAGCAAATGTGAGCCATCACTCTATGTCAAGCATGATGGTATTGGAGATTTTCTGGTGGTATGCTTATATGTTGATGATTTGATATATATGGGCACAAATATGAAAATGGTTGAAGACTTCAAAAGGTCCATGATGAAAGAATACGAGATGACTGATTTGGGTTTGATGAAATACTTTCTTGGTATTCAAGTGCGACAATCTAAAGGAGAAGTTTTTATTTGCCAAGAAAAGTACATTGAAGACTTGCTTAAAAAATTTCACATGGCAGCTTGTAAGCCGGTGTCCACACCTAGTGTCTTCAAATAAAAATTGCAACAAAATGATGCAGCAGAAAAAGCAGATGCTAAGGCATATCGAAGCCTTGTTGGTTCTTTGATCTATCTCACAAATACAAGGCCTAGATATTGTTCATTCTGTCAGCCTAATATCAAGATTTATGAATCAGCCCAGCAAGCTTGATTATGCAACAGCAAAAAGAATTCTTCGCTACCTGCAAGGCACAAAGAAGCTTGGCATTTTGTACAAAAAATAGAATGATAACAATCTTGTTGGTTTTACTGACAGTGATTGGGCTGGATCTCTTGATGATCGAAAAAGCACTTCCGGCTACATTTTTTGCTTAGGTTCAAAGGTAATTGCCTGGAGTTCAAAGAAGCAAAAGACAGTTGCTTTATCTTCAGCCGAAGCTGAATACATTGCAGCTAATGATGCTGCATGTGAAGCTGTTTGGCTAAGGAAAATACTTTCAGACTTGCAGCAAAAGATTGAAGAGCCTACAGTCATTTGCTGTGACAATATGTCTGCCATTGCAATGACTAAAAATCCTGTTTTTCATGCAAGAACAAAGCACATTGAGCTTAGGCATCATTTTATTTGAGATTTGGTTAGTCAAGGAGAGATTCAATTGAAGTTCATCAATACCAATGATCAACCTAGCTGATATACTCACCAAAGCAGCCACAGTTGACAAAATTGAGTGGTTCAAGAAGTACTTGAAAATTACAAATTAAGAGGGGGTGTTGAAAATTAATTTGTAATTTAATAAAGAAATTTCTAGATGGACTGTTAGTATTCCTAAAGTAAGTTAGTATTCCCAAAGTGATAATAGGCTGTTGGTATTCTTAAGGGCTAGTTTTTTGTATCTAGGATGCTAGTTCCTTGTATCTAGAATGCTCTTCTCAAGTATAAATATGTATTGCTGTAAAGCTTTATGCAATACAGAAAAATTCAGTCCTAAATTTGTAGGAGAAGCAACTCTACATCAAAAGAAGATTTCAATCTATTGTGTGTGTTTCCCTCACATTCCCATCTTGCTTCTGCAATTGCCAACAATCCAAGGATCTATTTGTTGATTTCTTCACAAAGCCTTTGGTTTCAACTCATTTTGCCACTTTTCGGGACAAACTCAATGTTCATTCTTTACCGTTCGAGTTTGAGGGGAAGTGTAAAGGATAACCATCAGTGTGAGTAACAAGTAACTAAATTAGATTTTTTTTTTTTTTTTTTTTTTTTTTTTTTTTTTTTTTTTTTTTTTTTTTGAAAATAAACTATTTTTGAATTTTTTGTCTCAATTTTAGATAAATAAGTTATTACCAAACACTCAGACTCCCACTCCAAATCAACGTATGTTACAAATATAATAAAGCACCATAAAGATAGTTTAAACTAAGATAAGGATAATAACTAATAAGTCATGATTTTATACATTTTGACATCGTTTCCATAAGGCATTAATAGAATTTTCTTACATAAAATTCCCAAGTTACATGTTTTATTTTATTTTATTAAAAATTCTACATGCCTCACTTATACTTAATTTATTGATGTAGGGTCCACTATCCTCTAGCCATTTGCCCACTTGTACATCAATCTCACATCATTCACTAAGTCCATGCATCACATGGGAATAATTCCCATATGATATGTTGAATGTAAACAAGCCCAAAAGAAGGAAGCTGTGCTCCACAGACCAAAAGAGAGGAAATTAAAGAATATTAAATAGGTTGGTGGGTGATGTTATCAAGGTTTAGAAGATAACCTGATGCAAGACAGAAAAAAGGAAAGAAAGGACCAAAGTGAAGGGTAAAAAGGGAATTTCGGTGGCTCTTGGAGGATTACACTCTTAAGAATAAAACAAAGACCTAGGGAAAAGGAGACATGAGAGTTTTTTGGGGCAGCCGCTGGAGAAAAAGGAATTTAGAAAAAAGAAAAAGAAAAGATAAGACTAAAGAGAAGAAATGGAACCAGTGGCTGGCTGTTTGGGAAGTTTTTCACCGGTTCTCTTGGTGTTCTTGCTCTTGGACTCTACAACTTGAGCTTGTGATTGGAAGCATTTGTTCAGAATCCTTCTTAGTTTATTTAAATTGGGGTTTTATTTTTATTAGTTTTAATTCTTCTTTAAGGATGATTAGTTTATTTAATTGGAACACTTTGTTCTCAAATATGAGCAGCTAATCACCTAGCTAAGGCTAGGGGTGATGCTTAGTAATTTGTTATTGTTAGTCTTTTGATTATCTGATCATGGTTTGAATGTTTATGATTAAATACTTCTGGCGGGATAATATTCAGTTGAGAAATTATTTCAGGCTTATAAGGTTTTGTGATTCTTTATGTACTCTAGTTATATAGAATGCATGAAATCCCCTGTAGCATGATAATACAGATTTTATTGTTCTTTTTCCTCCAAAAATATTTAATCCATGTGAGAAATTGTTTACCTTGTTCGTAAATGCTATACATTCTGGTTAGATTAAGTCATCACTTAATTCTAAATGAGATAATGATAATCAAAATGAAAACATAATGAATTTCTAGGTGGATCACTGATGCCTTGGCCTTTTTTTATTAATTGAGTATTTCTTAGTGGAAAACTTCAATCAGTTTTACTTTCTAGTTTTGCTTGTATTGATTTTTCTTTATTTCATTTGACCAGTGTTCTTTGTCCCACCAATCCTTGTGGTTCGACACTCAGACTTTCGAGAAATTATTACTTCGCGACAACCTGCACTTGGGTTTGCAATCTTAAAGTTGTAGCAACAACTTCATTTCAAATACTTCTCATCTGATTGTAATCTTATGCTTTTCAAATATCTTCTACGCATCTATAAATATTGAATACGAGGGACTCTCTACAAGTAGAGGGATCCATATCAATTCAAACAATTATTCTATTATCACTTTTTATTTTCATAAGCATAGTATAGTTAAAGGGACTTTTTTTCCTTACACAAATTAGGTTTCTAAATTCCTCTACAAAAAGAAAAAAGAAAAATGGATTTAGGAGTGAACCAAGAAAAACCAACATCAAATTTATATGTGTACTCAATCAAAAGTAAATCGTAGAGTGGAGCATATTCATCAAATAAAGAAGGCAAAAAAAAAAAGGCTTGAAAACCCTATCAGCTTGGAGAGACATAGCATATCGCCATATCGGTCGTCTGAAAGAGGTAGAGAGGTAGCAAAGTGCTTCGAAAAAAGTTTCTTCGGTGGTGGGTGGTAGTTTAGCGGTTAGGTTGCTGGGTTGTGGGCTGTGAAGATGAGGGCTTGACAAGTTGGGTTGCCGGGGGTTGAGATGGGACCAAGGGTGTTGCCAAAAGCATCTCTGGTGTAGGGACTGGGTGAATTCGATGACGAATGGATTGGGTGGAGAGGCCGTTACCAAGGTGGGGTGGTCGAGTGGGGTAAGGGGGTTTTTCACCACTTAATTTCTATTTTTTCACATTATTTCTTCCTTTTCTACCTGATTCTAGTTTACACTCAGAGATGCAAGAAATCTTAGTAAACCCCATATAGTCTAACATTATACTTGTTAGAAGTTAAACTTGTTTATTAAAGCCATAATTTTTTTTGTGTTAGATAACGATTAAGTGAATGCATGTGAGGAGTTTCGTGGAGAGTTATGAAAGTAAGAGTTTATGAAGTGAATGCATGAGGGAGTTTGTGATGTTATGTAATAAAGATAGTGGATGTTATGAGAATGCTTGGAGGCTATATAAAGCTAAGCATTTGTCAATTGTAAGCAAGAGTGTAGAAGAGAAATACAATACAATAAGTTCTCTTCTCTTCTCTTTCCACCCTCTCTCCCTTTGTGTTGTAAGAGTGTGAGTTTATTCCATTGTGAGTAGTGTGAGTGCCTTGTTAGTGTGAGTGTAAGTGTGAGGGCCCACCAAAATTTTCCAACAAAGTGGTATTAGAGCAAATCTGTTCGTGGTGAGAATGGCAATTGCCAACGGGAAGGTGACTTTTCAATTTTCCCAACTTACCAAACAAAATTTTGATAATTGGAGTATCTAAATGAAGGCGTTACTCGAATCCCAAGATGCATGGGAGACAGTGGAGAAAGGTTACGAAGAGTCACAAGATGAAACATCTTTGACTCCAACTTCAAAAGGAGGCCTTGCAAAAGGCTCGGAAGAAAGATCAACAAGCTCTTACGTTGATCTATCAAGGCTTAGATGAAGCCATGTTCGAGAAAGTTGCAAATGCAAACTTCATCCAAGCAAGCATGGGAGATTCTTCAAAACTCTCTAAAGGGAGTTGATAAAGTGAAGAAGGTTCGCCTTCAAACATTGAGAGGCGAGTTTGAAAGCTTGCACATGAAAGAATCTGAATCATTTTCAGATTATTTTTCAAGGGTGTTGGCTATTGTGAATCTATTTAAAAGATATGGTGAGAACATGGATGATACCCGTGTGGTAGAAAAAATCCTCTGGTCATTAACTTCTAAGTTTGACTACATTGTTGTGGCAATTGAAGAGTCAAAAGACTTAAAGTCAATGACCCCTGATCAGCTCATGGGATCTTTGCAAGCCCATGAAGAAAGGTTCAATAAGAAGAAGCAAGAGCCTTTGGAGCAAGTCCTACAATCTAAGCTCACCTTGAATGAGAAAGGGTGGCGTGATAGTAGCCAAAGAGGCTGAGGACGTGGATGTGGTCGTAGTCAAGGAAGGGGATCTAGAGGAAGTAATGGCCATAGCTCTCATAATAATGAAGATAGAGCTCAAAATTCGCAAACCACGAGAGACCGTGGAAGAGGAAGTTTCTCAAGGCCATACAGAAGAAGGTATGACAAAAATAATGTTAAATGTTATAATTGTCAAAGATTTGGGCATTATGCTTCTAAATGTAGAAGTGCCATGAATAATGTTGAGGAGAAAGCCAACTATGTTGAAGATCTAAATGAAGAAGTGGAGCCAACTGTACTGTTTGACATATAAAGGAGAAGACAAAGAAGAAGAGAATGTGTGGTATCTTGACACAGGTGCTAGCAATCATATGTGTGGAAATAAAGCAATGTTTTTGGAGCTTAATGAATCGGTGGTCGGTAATGTTACTTTTGGTGACTTATTCCAAAGTACCAGTGAAGGGGAAAGGTAAAATTCTTATCCGTTTAAAGAATGGAGATCACCAATTTATTTATGATGTATACTATGTGCCAAGTATGAAAAATAATATTTTGAGTTTGGGACAACTTCTTGAGAAAGACTATGATATTCACTTGAAAGATCGTAGTTGCTTGATAAGGGACCACCAAAACAATTTGATAGCGAAGGTGCCAATGACAAGAAATAGAATGTTTTTGTTAAACATTCACAATGACGTTACTAAGTGTCTGAAGGCTTGCTATAGAGATTCGTCTTGGCTTTGGCATTTAAGGTTGGGGCATTTAAACTTTGGTGGATTAAAATTGTTGGCGAAAACGAAGATGGTGAGAGGATTGCCTTCCATTGAACATCCTAATCAACTTTGTGAAGGATGTCTCTTTGGTAAGCAATCAAGGAAGAGCTTTCCAAAAGAAGCTAGTACAAGAGCAAATAAGCCACTGCAGCTTGTTCATACTGATGTGTGTGGACCAATCAAACCATCATCACTCGGTAAAAAAAACTACTTTCTTCTCTTTATTGATGATTTTAGTAGGAAAACATGGATTTATTTTTTGAAACAAAAACCTAAAGTGTTTGGTGCATTTAAGAAATTTAAAGCATTTGTAGAAAAGAAAAGTGGTCAGGAAATTAAAGCCTTGAGATCTGATAGAGGAGGAGAATTCACATCGAATGAATTTAAAGAATTTTGTGAGACAAATGGGATTCGCCGCCCTCTAACAGTCCCTAGGTCACCACAGTAGAATGGTGTAACAGAAAGAAAGAATTCGGTCAATTCTTAACATAGCCAGAAGCATGTTGTAGAGCAAGAAGATGCCTAAAGACTTTGGGCTGAAGCTATTGATTGTGCAGTTTACTTGTCCAACCGTTGTCCCATAAGGAGTGTACAAGGAAAGATCCCACAACAAGCTTGGAGCAGAAAGAAACCTATAGTTTCCCACTTACGTGTGTTTGGGAGCATTGCATATGTGCATGTATCAGATCAAGAAAGGTCCAAGCTAGATGACAAGAGTGAGAAGTATGTATTCATTGGCTATGATCCAAGCTCTATAATCCAAGCACCAAGAAAGTTGTTGTGAGTCGACATGTGGAATTCAATGAAGAAGGCATATGGAATTCGAGCACTCAAGAAGAGGAGAAGTATGATTTCTTTCCTTTTCCTGAAGAAGAAGAGCAAGTGAACGAAGTTCCAGAAGTGCCTACTACTCCACCTCCATCACCAGTATCTCCCGTTCATGAAAGTCCATCTTCATCATCATCACTAGAAGGAAGTTCTAGTGAAAGACCGAAGGGATTCAGAAGTCTCCAAGATCTCTATGAATCAACGGAGAATATTGATGATATAACACTTTTTTGTCTATTTGCTGATTGTGAACCTACAGGATTTAAAGAGGCGGTGCAAGACAATAAATGGAGAAATGCTATGGACGAGGAGATCAAGGCAATAAAGAAGAATGATGTGTGGGAGCTAACAACTCTTCCACATGGAAAGAAGGCAATTGGCGTAAAATGGGCGTACAAGATGAAGAAGAACGCAAAAGGAGAGGTGGAGAGATACAAAGCAAGATTGGTGGTAAAAGGCTATAGTCAACAACAAGGTATTGACTATGATGAGGTATTTGCCCCAGTTGCTCGTTTGGAAACTATAAGATTGCTAATTGCTTTAGCAGCTCAGAATAAATGGAGTATTTTTCAAATGGATGTTAAATCTACGTTTTTTGAATGGTTATCTTGAAGAAGAAGTTTATGTTGAGCAACCAATAGGCTATGTAGTCAAAGGGCAGGAAGGAAAAGTTTTGAAGTTGAAGAAAGCTCTATATGGCCAAATACTTCCAAGAGAAAGGATTCTCCAAATATCCACATGAACATGCACTTTATTGCATGGTTTTAAAAACCGGACTGGACCGGCCAATTCGACCAGTTCAATCGGGGACCGGTGCCTAATCCAATTCGATTTTCTTAAAAAACCGAAAATTTGTAAAAAGTAACCAAAAACCGAAAATCAGCGGTCTGACCATGTAAATCGCAAACCGGCACGATTAAATCGGTTTTGGGTCGGTTCTGCTAATTCCAAAACTCACCGTTTTGAAGCTTAAAACTACACAATCCAACAACCCAAACTCACTGCTACTAAAAAAAAAAACCAACCTAAATCAGCAGCCGCCGTCGCCAAAATCAAACCCAAGCCATGCCGTCCAAACCCACCACCGATATACAACACTAACACTAACACCACCACCACCTCTAATGTCTAAAAAAACACAAACAAAAAATGCGTGCAAAACAAAATCACAAATCCTTTACAACTAAACAAACACACAACACACCAATTGTCAGTCCATTGAGATTTTGCAAGGAAGAAAAAGAAGAAGAAAGGTTGAGAGCCCAAAACAAACACACAACAGCTAACAACAATCAATCCATTGAGAGTTTGTAAGGAAGAAAAAAACATGTTGAGAGGGGAGAGCCCAAAGGTGGTCGCCAATCGGCTCTTATTCTTCTTCTTCTTCCAGCTTTCTCTTTCTTTTTCTCCCCCCTCTTTCTTTCTTCCTCTCTCTTTCTTCTTTCTTTTTTCTTTCTTTGGGTAAAATTTAGGTACAGTTCCTTAGGTCAAGTACATTAGGTTCCTAGTTGAATTCAAATACATTGAATTTAAATATTCTTGGAAAAAATAACATTGTTTGTGTTTCATTGGTTAATGTAACCATGTGTTTGAATTCAATTGGGGAACCTAATATACTTAACCTAAGGAACTGTACCTAAGTTTTACCCTTCTTCTTTTAGTCAGTCAACTAAAGTGGACAACTTGGACTTTGTTTAAACTTTAAAGTTTTGCCATTTTTTTATTTTAAATTTTTACCTCTATTTCTCAACCACACATTTATGCCACCTTTTGCTTTACTTTGTCAGGTGAAAGGACTACATGTCCATTGCTTTTTCTTTTTCTTTTTTTTTATTTAAGATATTAAGCTTAGTGTCTAATGTTGGTCCTGTTGGATTTATTGTTAGGTCTTTTACATATTGGTTGGCTTTGTCTTATTTTGCATCTAAAACAATTATTTTAGTCAAATATTATCGAAAGGCTCAATTCATAAATTTTTTTTTCTTTTTTAAAATGATTACAGAAAAATGGTAAGATAACCTTAATAATTTATTTAAGTCCTTTTTTATAATTTGCATCAGAAAAATGGTAAGATAACCTTTGCTTATTTTTTTTATTTTTTAACAAAATATAAGATGTGGAAACTCATATAAAGTGTTTTAAAATGTGTTATATATTTGTTAATCCAATATTATCAGTTACAAATTGTTTATGTATTTATTTAATTATTTATATCATTTTAAAATTATTAATTAAATTATTTATGACGTCACCGGTTCGACCTAGTGATACGGGAACCACTTCCCTTTCCGGTTCTCTCCTTGATCCGGTTTTTAAAACCATGCTTTTATTGTAAGGTGCATGGAAATGGAGATATCTTGATTTTTTGTTTGTATGTAGATGATTTGATTTTTACAGGAAACAATCCAAGTATGTTTGAGGACTTCAAGAAAGCAATGGCTCGTGAGTTCGAAATGACAGATATTGGACTTATGGCCTACTATCTTGGAATTGAAGTGAAGCAAACGGAGGAAGGGATTTTCATTTCCCAAGAAGGCTATGCTAAGGAGATTCTCAAGAAATTTGAGATGTTAGATTGCAAACCGGTAAGCACCCCCGTGGAATGTGGAGTTAAGTTGTCAAGGCACGATGAGGAAGAGAATGTGAATCCAACTTTGTTCAAGAGTTTGGTTGGAAGCCTGAGGTACCTAACATGCACAAGACCAGATATTCTCTATGGCGTTGGACTTGTTAGTCGCTACATGGAAGCACCGACCATGACTCATTTGAAGACTGCCAAGAGAATTCTTCGATATGTGAAAGGTACACTTGATTTTGGATTACTGTATTCACCTTCTAATGAGTTTAAACTTTTTGGCTATAGTGATAGCGATTAGGCTGGACATACGGATGATAGAAAGAGTACAACTGGTTTTGTATTCTACATGGGTGATACAACATTTACATAGACTTCCAAGAAGCAACCGATTGTGACACTTTCTACTTGTGAAGCTAAGTACGCTGCTGCTAGCTCTAGTGTTTGTCATGCAGTTTGGCTCAGAAGTGTTGAAAAAATGATTAGGAATGAATGAGAAATTGCCTCCTAAAAGTGGACCAAGCAGACCCATGTGGGTTAGGCCCAATTCATCTAATTTATGTATCTATTAATACATTGTTTTTCCCCAAATGATGTGTCTTTTCTGAAAAGTTATGACTATTCATCTCGCACCTTTTCCGAAGAGGTGTGACACTATCTACAAATAGAGTGTCTCTTCATTCACTTTTAAGTTACTTTTTGAAGTTGCTTTGACTTAGTTATTTCCTACGATTTTGAGTCTCATTTGCATAAATCAAGAGAGAGAGAAAGAGACACTTGTTACGTTTGTTGTGCACGAAGATTGCTTGTGCTTCTTCTACGTGCGAAGATCATTTTATCTTGGGAAACAGACATCCGTGAATCTCAAAGCACCACTAAGATTATAGTGTGAGGGGCGAAATTTGTTTTAAGGAGATAGCGTTAAACGCTAAACTTGATCTATTCATTCTGCATTCACTGTGAGTTTTTATTGTTTATTAACTGTGACAGATTTCTTATTACTGTTGTTTATTTTTACAGAATCATATGATATATACTCAACAATCTTAAAACAGATTTCTTTAATTGTATTGTATGATCTCTGTGAAAATTACTGCAATTTTATATATTTTATTGATTTGCGTAAACTCTGCTATTATTGTTTGCGAAATCGTGCGGCACTGTTTACCGCAAAAGTGCAAACCAATTCTTTGCCAATAATGAATTATGTGAAATACTGTACTGTTTGTGGAAAACTAATTCAGTGCACTTTATTGTATTGTTTTTACTCATGAAATAGTTGGCAGTTTGTTTTTTACATTTTGAAACGGTTTTGTACAGTTTTCATACTGTTTGATTATATAACATATATAAATTACTTTACTTTTCGTTTTTTAACGTGTTTAGTTTACTGGAACTTTATAATTATGAGTATTAGTTAAACTTTATTCATGGTCATATAACTAATACACTGTTTGAGGAATACTGTTTGCACTGTTGCATAAATTCTTATAATATATGTTTATATATAACATTGATTGTTTTGCGTAAATTGTTATAATATAACCTTTTGCACTGTTTCATTTGGCATATATAACTTGTTTCTTTAGATAATTTTGTCTCGTTAAACTTCAGTTTATAATTTCAAAAATTTCTGTGAGTTATTTTAAATTGAAGTTTGAGAATTTTGTTTGAATAAAATTTTGTTTAACAAAAATATCTATCGAACAAGTGTCTGAAATGAATTTGGTGAAAAATACCAATGAATGGTGGGTGGACACTCGGGCCACTCGTCATATATGTTCAGACAAGAAAATGTTTTCTACATATCAATCTGTGGAATATGGAGAGCAACTTTTCATGGGAAACTCCTCGACTTCTAAAGTTGAAGGAAAGGGAAAGGTGGTCCTAAAGATGAGTTCTGGAAAGGAACTGACCCTCAATGATGTGCTGCATGTGACAGATATTCGTAAGAACCTTGTTTCGGGTTCTTTATTGAGCAAGAATGGGTTTAAGTTGGTCTTTGAGTCTGATAAATTTGTACTTACCAAGAGTGGAATGCTTGTGAGAAAAGGGTATTTAAGTGATGGACTTTTCAAAATGAATGTGATAACCATTGTTCCTATAAATGAGAATAAGAACAAATTTTCTGCCTATTTGCTTGAGTCATCTAATGTTTGGCATGGTAGATTGGGTCATGTTAATTATGGGACTTTGCATAAATTAGTCAATTTAAATTTATTGCCTAAATTTCAAATTGATGCTAATTATAAATGCGAAACTTGTGTGAAGGCTAAATTAACGAGAACACCCTTTCATTCCATTGAAAGAAGTAGTGATCCTCTAGAATTAATACATAGTGATGTATGTGATTTGAAATTAGTTCAAACTAGAGGTGGTCAGAAATATTTTATCACATTCATAGACGATTGCACAAGATACTGTTATGTGTACTTCCTAAGGAGCAAAGATGAGGCATTAGAGAGTTTCATTCATTATAAGAAAGAAGTTGAGAATCAACTTAATAAAAAGATAAAGGTTCTTAGGAGTGATAGAGGTGGGAAATATGAATCACCTATTGGTGAGTTCTATTCACAACATGGTATTGTTCATCAAACCACTGCACCCTATTCACCTCAGCAAAATGGAGTTGCTGAACGTAAAAATAGAACCTTGAAGGAGATGATGAATGCTATGCTGATAAGTTCTGGTTTACCACAGAACTTGTGGGGGGAAGCTATTCTTTCCGCTAATTATATTCTCAACAAGTTGCCTCAAAAGAAATTAGACAAGACACCTTATGAATTATGGAAAGGTCGAATGCCTTCCTATCAATTCTTAAAAGTGTGGGGGTGCTTGGCAAAAATGGCGGTTCCTATTCCCAAAAAGATAAAGATAGGACCAAAAATAGTTGATTGTGTTTTCATTGGTTATGCCCATAACAGTAGTGCATATCGGTTTTTTATTCATAAATCTGATATTCCTGACATGCATGTGAATACAATTATTGAATCTAGGAATGCATCATTTTTTTAGGAAATATTTCCAGGTAAACCTACACAAGAAACCAATTCCCTTAAAAGGAATTTGGAGTCTACGTCTAGTACCTCTCATGATCAAGAGTTGATGGAAGAGAGGAATGAGGTTGAGCCTAGACGTAGTAAGAGGATAAAAACGTCAAAAACATTTGGTCCAAATTTTCTAACTTTTATGTTAGAAGATGAACCTCAAAGTTTCAAGGAAGCAATATGCACGCTAGAGGCTCCTCTATGGAAAGAGGCTGTCAATAGTGAGATTGAATCCATCCTACAAAATCATACTTGGGAATTGGTGTATCTGCCACCTAGTTGTAAACCTCTAAGATATAAATGAATATTCAAGAGGAAAATGAAAGATGATGGATCTATTAACAAGTACAAGGCACGACTTGTTGTAAAGGGTTACAAACAAAAGGAAGGTGTGGATTACTTTGATACATATTCACCAGTTACAAGAATAACATCCATTAGAATGTTAATTACTATTGTAGCGTTGCATAAGTTAGAGATACATCAAATGGATGTTAAGACTGCATTCTTGAATGGTGAATTGGATGAAGAGATTTATATGGAACAACCAGAAGGGTTTATCATTCCTGGAAAAGAAAAGAAAGTGTGTAGACTTGTCAAATCCTTGTATGGATTAAAGCAAGCTCCAAAGCAATGACATGAGAAATTTGACAATGCAATTTTTAGAATCAATGAATGCGACAAGTGTGTGTATTTCAAGAATACCACAAGTGGCTATGTCATTGTATGTATCTATGTTGATGATATGCTCATTATGGGTAGCAATAATGATATCATTAAAGCTACCAAAAGGATGTTGAATAGTAAGTTCGCTATGAAAGATTTAGGAGTGAATGAGAAATTGTCTCCTAAAAGTAGGCCAAGCAGACCCATGTGGGTTAGGCTCAATCCATCAAATTTATATATTTATTAATACATTGTTTATTCCCAAATGTTGTGTCTTTTCTGAATAGTTGTGACTATTCATCTCACACCTTTTCCGAAGAGGTGTGACTCTATTTATAAATAGAGTGTCTCCTCATTCACTTTTAAGTTATTTTTTGAAGTTGTTTTGACTTAGTTATTTCCTACGATTTTGAGTCTCATTTGCATAAATCAAGAGAGAGAAAGAGACACTTGTTATGTTCGTTGTGCACGGAGATTGCTTGTGCTTCTTTTGCGTGCGAAGATCATTTTATCTTGGGAGACAGACGTCCGTGAGTATCAAAGCACTACTAAGATTATAGTATGAGGGGCGAAATCTATTTTAAAGAGATAGCGTCAAACTCTAAGACTTGATCTATTCATTCTGCATTTATTGTGACAGATTTCTTGTTACTGTTGTTTATTTTTACAAAATCACATGATATATACCCAACAAAAAGCTTATTGAAGGAGTTACACATGTTGCAAGCAGAAGCTACAGAGATTTTTGTCGACAATAAGTCAGCATTAGCTCTTGCGAAGAATCCAATCTTTCATGACCAAAGCAAGCACATTGATACAAGGTATCATTTTATTCGAGAATGTATTGCTAGAAAGGAAGTTCAACTTGAGTTCATGAAGTCGTAGGATCAAGTTGCAGATATATTCACCAAGCCACTCAAGTATGACACATTTTACAAGTTACAAGCCTTACTTGGAGTGATCAGAAAAACAAGTTTAAGGGGGGATGTTAGAAGTTAAACTTGTTTATTAATGCCATAAGTTTTTTGTGTTAGATAACGATTAAGTGAATGCGTGTGAGGAGTTTCGTGGAGAGTTATGAAAGTAAGAGTTTATGAAGTGAATGCATGAGGGAGTTTGTGATGTTATGTAATAAAGATAGTGAATGTTATGAGAATGCTTGGAGGCTATATAAAGCTAAGCATTTGTCAATTGTAAGCAAGAGTGTAGAAGAGAAATACAATACAATAAGTTCTCTCCTCTTCCCTTTGTGTTGTAAGAGTGTGAGTTTATTCCATTGTGAGTAGTGTGAGTGCCTTGTGAGTGTGAGTGTAAGTGTGAGGGCCCACCAAAATTTTCCAACAATACTAGCCTGTTACTTTAATATTCTCTTGAACCCGCAAAGCATTATGGTTTGAGTGCAAGAACAATTTTGCATATATGCACATACATACCTGGATTTTCTAGTCGGCCTGACATGCGGTTATGATGTAAGTCCAGGGATTTAAGGGCAGGTAGTGCACCCAGATCCCTTATGATCTCTTTATTGAATCTATTCTGGCTTAGGTCTAGCTGCTTCAGCTTCCCCAGCTTGGTCAAACTTTTAGAATCTGAAAGTGCTTGAAGCCATGGTGGCTAATCAGTAGTTAAAGAACACAACGAAAAAGGATGCTATATACATTATAATTCTAGGCAGTCGCATTTTTAAAATATATTTCTTGTAATCAATAGCGATCCACCTTATATGCTTGGTTGAATCAGGAGTTTGCAGGGAAGTTTTGTGCTTACAAATAAAACCTACTTGCTAAGCCTTTACCTTTCAGAAATGCCTCGCGTATATGTAGGCATGTAAACAAAAATGCCTCTCATTTTTACATGAGTTCGATATCGTGTACAAAAGCTACTCAAGAAAAAATAGAGAAGAAATAATAACGATAAAAGTAGCGGTAGCAGCAACAGAAAGTTGTAATAACTATATTTGGGAGTTCACAAAAATATGTTCATAAAATGGTAGATTATAAATAAATGAAATAGAATGAAATTAATGTTAAGAATATATTATAATTTATCTAATGTTTTTAGAATAAATTTTTTTTTATTATCTTCTTAACCTTTTATTTGTCATTTTATTAAATTAGAAGTAATATTAATATTTTACCTCCATTTCATTAACTAACTTCTCGTGTTTGATAGCTTTGTAGAAAGGAATTGGATGTTTAGGAGGAAACGTGCATTAATTCTATTTTATTTCCTTCTAAACAATACTCTTAAGGAAAAACATGAGTAACATTAGTTAAACAAATAAGTTTAAGTTGAAAACCCTAATTACAAATTTATAACATATGCTCAACTTGCTGAAGTGACATGTTGTGATTTGTAGAAAAAATCACAAAATCCAAAGAGTATTAGCGGTAGACCTCTATGATAGTGATGTTTTGACCAATCACAACCTACCACTTCTACAGATTATGGATTTAGGTATGGGAAATAGTGTATCAGTAAGGTCATTGTCTATGCTCTAAAGATGACTATGATGAGTTGATAGTCTGTAGGCTTGTATCTGTTTGGTATCAGCTTATTTTCGGTAACTTATTTGTTGATAGTTAGACAAAAAGTGGAAATAAGCAATAAGTTGGTAAACAAATTGGGTTGCAAATAAGCAACAATATATTTTACCCCGCAAAAGGACACAATTTTTTTTAAATTTTTTTATTATCTGCAAAAAGGAATAAATGATTCGGTTGGAGGGTTGAAAAATACTTTTGGTTTTTAAAATTTAATACATTAGTTATGTTTCTTAAATTAAAAAATTTCAAGTTCGTTCCTGAAATATTTTACAGTATGATTTTTATCTTTCCACCCATCTGCCATGAAATGTATGCCATATCATGTTTATCATTTCGTTCATCACAAATGCAATTACTTTAATGTCATATTCAGAAAAGAAAGGAAATCAAAACCTTTTAAAGTTTTAATGACGATTTTTTTCTTTTTTCTTCTTCTTAAGATACAAACCTAATGGTGTGTTTAGAAATTTGGAGGGGGATGAGAGTACTAGAGGGTAAAAAGGGGAAGGAGAGCAGAGGGAAGGAGAATGGTACCCCTTCCCCTTGTTTGGATGTTTTTAAAATTAAATAGGGGAGAGGGAATGCATATCCCTCCCCTTTGTTTATATGTTGTAGGGGGAGAGGGGAATGACATGATCACATATATAAATTAACCGTTATGGTCATTATTTACTAATTTTAAGGAAATAACTATAAATGGACATCATAAAGGTAAACTTAACAATTTAAATCTTTTTAAAATAAGTGGAACCACTCTCCTGTCCCTCCAAATGACCCCAATTTGGGGAATTAAATATGAGGGGTTTGGAGGGGTATCTTACCCCTTCTAATCCCCTCAAACCTTCCCCCTCCCACTTAAATAAAAGCCTCAAACAATATTCATTAAATCTCACCACTCCCCTTCCTTCTACTCAAAGACGAACCGAGGTGGAGATGGGAGAGGACCACCGGCCCCACCAATATTTTATATATATATATATTGCCTCTTTTCTTCTAAAGAAAATTACAAATGGACCCATAAAACTTTTTAAAAAATTGCTAATCTGGTACATCATGTTCAAAAGAAAACAAATAAACAAACAAAATTTTAGACCTTAACAAAACAAATTCCAAATCCCTAACATTACAAAGCTCTAACATTAATTTTGCGTCAATTGTTGTGTCAATAAATTATTAGCAATAACTTTGTTGTGATTTGTGAGGCCATGATGCATTTTTGTTATTTATTTTTAACTTTAATTGTTCAATTTTGTAAATCATGGGAATGTCAATTACAAATTTCGACTTTTTTAAGAGAAAAAATATAAATAATTCAAAAGCCAATAATGTTGATCCATCAATGCCAATCTCTAGTGTTGATATCCCAATTTCTAAAAAATACTCACACAAAATTTAGAGAAATCCAAATCGATGAAATTAATATAAGTTCTTTGATATTTTGTTATTATTGAATAATAAATAGATATAATTTTGATTTTATAAATTGGTTTATGCTTTAACCCCGATCAGGTTCAAATTTTGGTTCCATCCTTGCTTCTACTCGTCCCTCATTCCCCTCCATCCCAACATAATATAGGATTTAATCAACCCATCCAACTATTTGCTACGTAAGCTAAACAATACAAAGGGAAAAAAATGATCGTCATGCACCTGCATGAATATTGATTGTAGCATATTGCTTAATTTATCATTGCTTGTAGTTAAACAAATCTCTATATTTAAACATTTCATTAGAATCTTACCATATTATATTTTCTTCAAATAATAACTTTATATACAAAAACAGTAAAATGTCTATTAATAATTACCATAATTATTTTAAAATTTTATATTTAGACAAAAAACAACAATAAAATGGAGAAAAAAAATAATGTTTTGTTAACAATAGTTACTAATATTTAATAGGAAAACTCTCTCTCCCTCTCTATACCTTGCATACTTAGGGAGCCATTGAGTTGATTACTTCTTAAATTCAACGTCTCCAAGTTTTCCAGGACTGATAATTCTGCACATAAATAAAAATAAAAAATAAAAAAAGATATGAAGAAAGAAATAATTGGTTTTAGATTACAATAAGGGGGCGCTTGGTTCGCAGTAACATGGCAAATATTACAACAACATTACAGGAATATGGAATATTACGATATTTGGTTCATTTATTTGTATACAACTTAACAATAATGTAAGCTTAATCACATTAGATGATGGTAATCTTATATTCCCAACTAATGAGAGAATGTGATAATTTAATGAGCAAAATATCCTTAAAACTCTAAAACTCTAAAATTACTTTTAAAATCTCCAAAATGCTGCACAACCCTCAGTTTGACCAAAATATCGCTAAAAACTCCAAAATGAACATAATGTTCTCAAAACTTTTAAAATAGCCAAAGTACCCCTAAAACATAAAATAAAAAAAAATAAAAAATAAAAAAGACCCAAACACACATGAAATCTAACAAAAATATTTGAATACTCTAAAATAACTAAAATACCTCTAAATCTTTAAAATGTAAAAAATAACCCTAAACTTGCCAAAATACACTCAAAGCCTCCTAGATGACCATAATACTCTGAAACCTCTAAAATCTTCAAAATACCCCTTAAAACCTTTAAAATGACCAAAATACCTCCCGAGACATCCAAAAATATCTCTGAAACCTATAAAATAACCAAAATATCCCCCCAAAACTCTAAATTGACCAAAATACGAAAAATGTCTACAACCTCTAATATGAAAAAAAAAAAAAAACAAAAAAAAACCCCTAGAATCTCTATGATCTAAAATACTCATAGAACCTCCAAAATTACTCAAACACTCCTAAAATTTTGTATTTTGGACATTTTTGGAGGTTTGGGGGTATTTTTGGAGGTATTTTGGGGTTATTTTGGTTATTTTGGAGTTATAGGGTTTGTCATTTTTAGATTTTTGGGATTATTTTATCATTTTTTTTTTTTTTTGTTAGGTTCAAGAATATTTTGTCATTTTTGAGGTTTTGTGACTACTTTCAGTTAATTCATTATAAAAAAAAATAAAAATTATTAGGAATGTGACTAACGATCCAAATACCGTAATTCTTATATTCCTTGGATCTGATTCTTTGGATCAAAGATCATATAGAAATCTAGCATTACGCGAACCAAATACCCCCTAAGAATTTTGGAAAATAAAGAGGCAGACCTTGGGCTGGAAAGGATCCCTCGAAGCCATTGTTATTAATGATCAGATTCTTAAGGGATGTAAGTGCACTCAATGATTGTAAGATACTCTGGTTGAACAAGTTAAAACCAAGATCTAACGTCTCCAGCCTTTTCATTCTTGACAGACTTTCAAAACCTTCAAGATGAAAAATAATAATTATACTTCATTTTCACAATAATAATGATAAATACAAAAAGAAAATTAACGACAATCATGAATTTATTATAACAAGAATAACCATAAGTTAGAGCCTCTTATTTTGTAAGTGGAAGAATAGAATCCATCAGTTAATCTATAAAAGTTTCTAAAAGATACCAGGAAGCTGATAATTCAACAATATTTCGACACCATGTTCATGCTTGTGTTTTTGCGGTCCGGAGCAAGTTAATAATTTATCCCTGGATTCTGTCTCTTATTTTTCTCTTGCTTAATGAAATACTTTTTCAGCGCACAAAAAAAAAAAAAAAAAAAAACTTAGAAATTTAATTGATCTCACTTGTTTTATTTCTCTTTCAGGAAAAAGTATAACAATCATGCAAGAAAATGTGAATTTTCATGGGAGACTTGCTCTAAAATCATACCAAATCTTGAAAATAAAAAGCGTTATTGGTATACTTCTATACACATCTAACGTCTATAAAGAGAAACACTATTCCGTAAGTGACACTTTTAACGTCTATAATCTATACTTAAAAGTTATATAATAGGATAAATTACATCAATACACTAATATGGTGAAACTACATTTGTTATATTAGATTTTTAAGGAACACACTTCGTTTCAAAAATGATTAAAATAATTTACATTTATTCTCTTTTATGAATTATTTAAAATAAAGTGTGAATTATTTTCATCATTTTAGACAAATATTTGGAGCATAATAAATATAATTTCTTTATAACTCGGAAGTTTCAGGCGAATTTAGCATATATAATATAACAGAAAGTACGTGAATCAAGTAAACTTACCTTCATTCTGAATCCAACCACCAATCCTGATTAAATGATAAATCTAAACTTCTTAGTTCCTTGAAAGGCCAGAATATAGAGATATTGAGGAGCGAGATTTTATAATAATCCTCGTAATAAAAAACTTCGTCCCCATTATCCCAGCGAATATAATGAACATAATTAGAAATTTGCGTGACATTGTGGAGGGAGAGCTGAATCACATGACCAGTGGTGGAGTTGCACGTGACTCGTTCCCAATCACAACACTCACTGTCTGAGTCATCAACCCATGAAGGGAGAAGTAGAAGACGGTCTGCATCATCAGCGTTGGATCTGACGAACTCCTTAAATTCTAGCAGACCCATCCTCTCCTCTTCAAAGCAAGCTCTGTGTCCATGAATTTGAACCAAAACAATCAACAAACTCCAAAATATTTTCTTCATTAAGGAACACGCCATTGTGAAAAATGGAATACTCCCTTGCTCAATGCTACACCACTTTTTATGCTACTTGGTTCAGAAATGGTCAAGTCAATGCACAAAAGTAGGTGAACAATTATTTAAGACTTTACAGGTGGCAGCCATCATGAGGCTCCGTGATTGAAAATTCTTATGGCGTGTGAATGTGTAATGGACTTTTTTGAGGCTCCGTGACTGAAAATTCTTATGGCGTGTGAATTATGTAATTAACATTTTTTTTTTTTAAATATCTCAATACAAGGCTAAAAATACATTTACTATCAATACAAAATTAACAATGTAATAAAGAAATAAAGTATTACATTGTGATTTAAATTAATGTCTACTAATAAAAAAAATAGGTCATGATTTGTGCACATCTCCTTGCACACATTTTTATAAAATTTGAACAATGTAATAAAAAAATATAGAGAAATGTGTATTGTGTGTGCAATAGAGATATACATAAACCATTTATGATAAAAAAAATATCATAGACATCCTTTAAATAAATTTTCATAATTCTACACTTTGCACCAAATAAAATGAACATACAAATAAAACCAATTTAGTTTTTTCTTTTTCAAATTTTTTTTCTTCTTTCTTTTTCACTCCCTCTTTTTTCCCACTATATACGTAAACCCACTCCCCATTTCTTTTTTCTTTTTTATTTCCTTTTTTTTTACCCACCACCCATGAATCCTCATGTCTTTCTTTTTTCTTCTCCCCCACCACACACATACATCCCTCCTCATCTATCTCATTTTTTCTTTCATTTCCTTTTCACAATTCACACCCCTCCCCCATTTCTCAGTTTTATATATATATATATAACATCCAAACATTACAAATAAAATAAAATAAAAAACATAATGTGACATAAAATCCAAACATTACAAATAAAGTGCTGGAAAAAGCACATCATAACAAGTTTACATTAAATAAAGAAAAAAATATTACTAACAATCATTCCAAATCATCCTTGGTTCTTTAATACAAAATGAGAAAATGAAATAATTTTTCAAAGAGAAAAAATAAGGAACATATAAAAAAAAAGAAAAAGTAGGGAACAAAAGAGAGGGAAAGAAAATAAAAGAAAGAAAGTAAAACATTAAGTAAGGAAAAAAGAGTTGTTCGAGTAATAAACTGTTATAAGTAGATTTCATTTACTTTAGCAAAAATTAAAAGTAGAAGCTAGAATCAGAATCCAAAATATTTTACGTGGGGATGTACGACATCTCATTTGTGACCATTAATTTATTCACGTGGGGATGTAATGCTCTCAGACATTTGTTGGAATGCAACTCTTCAAAATTGTCCCAAAAGAGAAAGTGTGAGAATACAATTCCACAGAATTGCTTCAAAAGGGATGGTTTTAAAGATACAATTCAGTAGAATTGCCTCAAAATAAATATTTTGAGAATACAACTCCACAGAGTTGCCTCAAAGGAAATGTTTGGTGAATACAATTCAGTAGAATTGCCTCAAAAGGAAGTATGGGAATACAACTCCACAGAGTTGCCTCAAAGAGAAATGTTTTGAGGATACAATTCCGCAGAATTGCCTCGAATGAAATATTTTGAGAAAATACAAATCCGTAAAGTTGCTTCAAATGAAATGTTTTGAGAATACAATTCAGTAAAATTGCGTCAAAGGAAATATTTTGAAAATACAATTCTACGGAATTACCTCAAAGAAACTTTTGTATAATACGACTCCGGAGAGTCGTCTTGAAGGAAATATTTTGATAATACAATTCTGTAGAATTGCCTCAAAGGAAATGTTTTGAGAATACAATTCCGTAGAATTGCTTCCAAGAGGAAATGTTTTGAGAATACAACTCCGCAGAGTTGCCTAAAAGGAAAGTGTGAGAATACAACTCTAGAGAGTTGCCTCAAATGAAATGTTTTAAGAATACAGTTATGTATAATTGCCTCAAAGGGAAGTGTGGGGATACAACTCCGCAAAGTTGCCTTAAAGAAAATATTTTGAGAATACAATTCCACAAAATTGCCTCAAAAGAAATATTTTGATAATACAATTCCGCAAAATTGTCTCAAAGGAAATATTTTGTGGAAATACAACTTCGTAGAGTTGCTCTAAAACAAAATGTGGGGATACAACTCCAGAAAGTTGTCTTACAGTGAATATTTTAAAAATACAATTCTGTAGAATTACCTCAAAGAAACTTTTGTATAATACGATTCTGAAGAGTTGTCTTGAAGGAAATATTTTGAGAATACAATTCTGTAAAATTGCCTCAAAGGAAATGTTTTGATAATACAATTCTGTAGAATTGCCTCAAAGAGAAAGTGTTGGAATACAACTCCAGAAAGTTGCCCCAAAAGAATGCCAGGTGAGAATGCAATTCCATAGAATTGTCTCAAACTAATAAAATTGAATGGGGGGACTAATAACACTCATTTTGAAAACTATAGGGATCAATAACGCTCATTTCAAATGTTAGACATCAATAGTGTTCAATGAGCAAACTTTAAGGACTAAGAGTACATTTAAGCCTTTTATTTTTTTATTTTTAATAATATAAATTTAGTGAAGAATAAAATGAAATGAAATAACTTACATCCAATTTTAGCTTGCTTCTCTTTTGCAAGAAGTGGGTAGATAGAGGGATGTAGGAAGCCTAGCATTCTATTTTATAGAATTTGATAATAATAAAGCTTAAAAACATCAGATTAATATGATTTTTCATGAAATACAAATTAGAGCATCAAATGGGGCATTTCAAGAATTTTTTAATCCATATGTGTGCTCACTAGTTTTGGCTTGGGAAATTTTCCATCATCCTATCAACTCCACCCCTTTGGCCCAATTCCCACGCACACAAGAACTTTCGAGAGGACCTTGACTTTTTAATCAAAAGAGTAAATTGGTCACGGAATCACAGGTCTAACGAGATACTTCGGTTGTCATGACCATTCTATTCCGTGTTATTTCAAAGAAATTTGCCTGCTCACTGGCAAATTGCAGCACGGGGCAGTTAGATTTTAGAAGATTGATTGATTCCACCGTAACTAGCGCAACTGATCCCTCCTTGAATCTTATCTAGGAGAGATTATTGGATATATTAAGTGAATTACACATCGCTCACGTATAAATATGAGTTTTAATTTTTATGGGAATACAAATCTTCTATTGAACTGTATATATTTCATTTTATTCTTTATTAATTACAACGTCTTTTCTTTTTTTCATAAAAAAATGTCTAAAACTATCATTAAAACTTAAAACCATTAAAATAACTAGAATATCCCTAAACCTTTGAAATGAAAAGTATATAAATATCCAAAATGACCAAAATATCATTTTTTTTCTTTTTTTTTAGGGAATACCACAATGACCAAAATATCATTTGAACCTCTAAAATGAGATAAATAACCCCGAAAACCTCTAACATGACCAAAATATACTAAAAACCCCTAACATGACCAAAATATCTTTTACCTCTAAAAATGGTAACAATATTCTTAAAATATTCAAAATAACCAAAATACCGTCGAACCTATAAAATAACCTTGAAACCTTTAAAATCATCAAAATAATTCAAAACTACCAATATGACTGAATAACTCCAAAAATCAGCAAAATGACAAAAATATCCACTATACTTTTGATTTTTTTTTTTTTATGCACTTATTTTGATTGTGCTTATAAGTGTAATTTTCAATAATTTTATTTAAATTTTTCTTAATTTTTAGGTTGATATAGTTTTTTATATTAATGTTTTAAAGTGATGAATTAAAGTTGTGGTTTTCCATACAAGCCAAACACTGTAAAATATTTTCCTGAATATTTTTAGAAATATAACCAAGCACTAAAGAACAAACAGTTTTTTTGTGTTAAGAATCTTTACATGTCAACACACCCCATTTTGCAATCATTAATTTTACTTTTTTACACTTTAGTACATAAAAGGTAAAATGATAATTTCACAAGCTTGAAAATTCAAAGTTGGTCAATAAATTTAAAATTATATTTTAAGTGATCAAAATTAAATTAAGAATGAGAGTGCATTTTTCGACTTGGAAATCGGATTAAAAACCAAGATTTTATTAAGGAAATAAATTTGATTGGTTGAAATGATATTTACCATAAGCTCATATGCATAGGATTACTTGTTAATTAATTTGATTGGTCCTCTAAAGGATTAAATTAAAATCAATTAATAAATAATTCCTATTGGTTTAGAACACCATAAAATGGTAAGTATTCATACACAAGATATTTATCAAAAGATAATTCTTAAATTGATTTATTTTTAACTAATGAGATAATTATTTTGACCAATAATTATCATATTAATTATTAATAAATTGATTAAAATCAATAAATCTCGAATTCAGCCAAAGAAGGACTTCTAAATCCAATAGAAGTTGACCAAAGGAAACTTAGAATTATCCAAAGCCCAATTCAAATTTGGATTCTGGTCTATACACTGATCAATATTTCGTCCATAACTTTCGACTCAATTATCTGATTGAGTTGATTCAAATTGGGATGAAAAGCTAACATGATGGGATACAACTATGTATCAATGACCATCTCCAAATTCGAACATTTAGAGGGTTAAAACGGGCCCACAATTAGGGCTTAAAAATCAGTCAGAATTTCGGGATTTTCATGAAGTTTATCCAATTTCCAAAACCCTAAATTGAAAATATTCTCATTTTAACAAGGAGGTTGGAAAAATTAGTCAGAGCAATCCTAAGCAAAATTCAAGAGAATTTTTGCAAATGTTTTAAACTTTGGAATAAGAAAACAAGTGTGTTCTTATATTCAAGTCCAAAGATTACAAAACCCATTTTTTGTAATCTCTATTTCCAATTTTCAATTCCATTTTTAATATCTGTTAATCAAATTTAACGGTTTTTCTCAAGAAACAATTTTTAGGACAGGAGCTGGTATTCTCAATCAAGAGGCCGCATCCCATCACAATCAATTTCAATCTGGGACACTCATTTAAGAGGTTGCATCCCAAAAGATACAATACTTTCTTTTTTAAATTTATGTAGCAACTTTAATTGTGTAGAATGCATGATTAGCTTTTAATTTTAATTGCTTGATTAATTTTTAATGCACAATTACTAGATTGCACAGTTTTCAATTTCTATTTTGTGAATGATACAAATCTGATTTTTCTAACATGTGGTACTAAAATTACAACAACTTTAAATTATCTTTTTCATGTGAGATCCATGCTTAAATGATTTTAAATACTTGATGATTAATCACTGTTTAATTTTTTATTGCATGTACTGTTGTGATGCTATGAATCAAATGTGAGTATGGTTTGTTCGAGGTTGTAAACTTAGACTAATGGTTCCTTAGAGACTAACCTAGGTTAGGTTGGATGGGTGCCTAACACCTTCCCATCCAATCCCCTAACTCCCAAATCCTAATCTTAGGGGAAGATTAGATTAGTTTATGTATCTTATTTACTTTTATTTCTAAATTGTATTTAGGACACAAAGCCTTGTAATTTTATTTTTCCATAGATTGTATCTAGGGCAAAACCATGTAATTTATTTACTTTTTTCAAAATATTGTATCATTTATTCGATCAATAAAAGATAGTACATTTTTCTTAGTGGTGACTCCATTTGTAATTTCCCTTAGTGAATAGGATGGAAAACAGTGTAATTTACCATTTTTTAGAACCATGTTTGGACCTTTATTGGTTAAGGGTCGTGGGTCTCACAGTGACGACTCCACTGGGGACTTAGAGGGTTAAACTCTAGCATAGGATTCCTAATTTATAGTTCACAAGTTGTTTGCTATTATTTGTTACTCGCTTTGATAATTATCATTTTGTTACCCAAATATCAACCTAAGAGGGGGGGTGATTTAGGTTGAGGCAAACTTTTTCGATTTAAATGCGGAATTAGAAAACTATTTTCAATTAGCAAAAATTGATTAAACAAATTTAAGAACACAATTCAATTGCAATATAGATATGATAGAAAATCAAACACAAGCATATATAAGCAATTGAATAAATAAGAGATAGAGATAGAGAAAATCAAACACAATGATTGTTATCGAGGTTCGGCTTCCCCGCCTACGTCCCCGCCTCAAGAACACTTCTTGAGGATTCCCAAATCCACTATTTGACAATCTTCTTTCGGGTGAAGATCAAAACCGTTACAAATCTTCCTTATGTGGTGAAGAATAACCACCAAGTAAAAAATCTTTTTCACTCCTTAGGATTTATACCAAAACCCACAAATCTTCCTTACAAGGTGAAGAGTAACCACCCAGTGAAAAATCATTTTCACTACTTAGGATTTATACCAAAACCCTAACAAAAACACTCAATAATTTCAACAAAGGATTGTTGTACAAAATATGGCTCTCTCAAAGAGTAGTTGTACACAATATGCTCACTCTAATAGTATATCAAAGATTTGATCAATATGGCTCAAAGAGTATTTAGAGGAATTTAATTTTCAATCAAAGATTTTGAATGATATGAAAATATAAGCTTGAGAAAGGATGGATTGATGTAAAAGATATTTTCTTTTCTTTCTCTGATTTCTCTTGTATGCTCTCTGTTTTTTTTTGTTTCTCTCTTCTATTCTCTTTATATATTGTTCAATCAATCGACTAAAGGAAATTTGAATTTGAAAATTTTTGTTCGTTAGAAAACACAATCATGATTCTATATAATTTTAAATGATAAAGTGCCAATGTCAGAAGATTGTTTTAATCGACCATTTGAAAATGGCAATCAGCCTTTTGAATAATTAGCATGACTTTTTAAAATTCAAATAAACGGTGCCAATGTCAGAAGATTTGTTGGGCTTTGCTGTGGCTTGTATTTGGCCACATGAATGGTGCATCACATGGGATTATTGCCCATATTTACTTAGTCAACAATTATGGCTTATATTTGAAAGAAAGAAAGCTTTAACCGACAATTGAAAATGGTAATCAGACTTTTGAATCATTTGCATGCCTTTTTAAACATTCAAATAACATTTTCAAATAAACGGTGCCAGTGCATGCCAGTTTATATTTATTGCTTTTCTGCACCGAACTTTGCTGCAAGTCTTTGGCAGAGTTTTGATTCTCCAACGGACACAGACTTAATTCAATCAATCAAACCGTCTTTTTTTATTTTGAAATCTTTTGAAAAACTTTTCTGCTTTTTGTCAGCACAATTTTCAGCCAAAGATATCCAAATCTGCTAGTAGCTAATTTGTATGACTTTTGGAGATTCATGGGTTATTATCCCATGTGATTCATGCAATTAATTCAAACCACCTAGCTTGTCAATCACCTTTAATAAGCTTGTGCCACTAAGTCAATATTTTCTTATATTTGTCAAGCTTACTTTCAGCAAGGTGTGCATGTATTGCATGTAGGTGAAGGCATATGGGATTGTAAAAATATGCTCCTACAATTCTTACATGTCGGCTACCTTAAGAAATATTTTCATCCGTAATTGATTTCATGGTTGTCTTTAAATATCAATCTAGCCATTAATGTTGACTTTGTCAATATTTTGAAAAACTTTTATGTTTAAGAAATTTTTCATACGTAATTGATTTCATGGTTGTCTTTAAATATCAATCTAGCCATTAATGTTGACTTTGTCAATATTTTGAAAAACTTTTATGTTTAAGAAATTTAAGTTGTTTTTAAAGTTGAGCCTTAAAGATCAAATCTTAATAAATTTTACAAAACCTAACTCTTACTTCTCATATGTCTCGGAGCATGATTCTTGAGCTTGATTTCTTTGTCTTGAGACTTGATGACTTTGATCTTCAGCAACTTGTCGACTTTGCATTTGCTTGATATTTGAATTGGCCAATGTTGGTCCAATTAAATCAATAGTCAACATTAAGCTTTAAAATATAAATCATTAGTTCATATGAAAATATCATTAATGAACAACTTAAAATCATAGTTATCATCAAAACTACATGAATGTTCTTGGATTAATTAGCCAATTAATAGGTATTGAAACCTTGAGGCTAACAATTTTGTATGTCATGCATTGCACATGTGATTTTGCATTGTGTGTTGGTTAGCCCGGAAGCCACAGTAGTAGTATCATTGGATCACGGTCCCCCTCGGATGCGAGTGTGAGAACCACGACCCTTAACCAATAAAAGTCTAAACATGATTCTCAAAAATGGTTACCTACACTGTTTTCCATCCTAATGTTTAGGGGAATTCACAATGGAGTGACCCGCTAACTTTTATAACAAAAAGCTAAGAAAAAAGTGATATCTTTTATTGATTGAATAAATAATATAATGGGTTGGAAAATAAACAAATTATAATATTTTGCCCTAGATACAATCTAAGAAAACAAAATACAAGGCTTTGGTCCTAAATACAATCTAAAAAAGAAAGTAAATAGGATACATAAACTAATTTATTCATCCCTTAAGATTACGATTCGGGAGCTAGAGGATTGGATAGGAAGGTGTTAGGCACCCATCCAACCTGACCTAGGTCAGTCTCTAAGGATCCATTAATCTAAGTTCACAACCTCAAATAAACCATACTTGCATTTGATTCATAACATCACAATAGTACATGCAATAAAAAATTAAACAGTGATTAATCATCAAGCAATTAAAATCATTTAAACATGCATCTCACATGAAAAAGAAAATTCAAAGTTGCTAAAATTTTAGTACAACATGTTAGAAAAATCAAATTTACATCATTCACAAAACAGAAAGTGAAAACAATAAAATCTAGCAATTATGCATTAAAAATTAATCAAGTAATTGAAATTAAAACCTAATCATGCATTCTACACAATTAAAGTTGCTGCATTAAATTAAAAAAGAGAAGATTATACCTTTTGGGATGCAACCTCTTGAATCAGTAACCTAAATTGAATTTGATCGTGATAGGATGCAGCCTCTTGATTGAGAATATCACCAGTCCTAAAAATTGATTCTTGAAAAAAACTGTTAAATTTGGTAAAAAGAGATTAAAAATGGAATTGAAAGGTTGGAAATAAAGATTACAAAAAATTAATTTTGTAATCTCTGGACTTGAATACAACAACACACTTGTGTTCTTATTCCAAAGTCTAACCCTTTGCAAAAATTCTCTTGAATTTTGCTTAGGATTGTTCTGACTAATTTTTCCAACCTCTTTGTTAAAATGAGAATATTTACTATTTATATGGTAGCCCTAAAATGAATCTATCCACGTTTTGGACCTCATGGGAGTGCATTACGGTTTTGGAAATTGGATATACTTCATGAAAATCCAAAAAATTCTGACCGATTTTTAGGCTTTGATTGCGGGCTAGTTTTGACCCTCTAAAAGTCTGAATTTGGAGATGGTCATTGACACATATTTGTAGCCCATTATGTCAGCTTTCCAGCCCAATTTAAATCAACTCAATCGGATAATTGAGTCAAAAGTTATGGTCGAAATACCGATCATTGTATGGTTGGAATCCAAATCCGAATTGGGCTTTGGATAATTCCGGGTTTTTTCACCTTTGGTCAACTTCTAGTGGATTTAGAAGTCCTTATTTGGCTGAATTTGAGATTTCTTAATTTTAATCAATTTATTAATAATTAATATGATAATTATTGGTCAAAATAATTATCCTATTAATTAAAAATAAATCAATTTAAAAATTATCTTTTAATGAATATCTTGTACATGAATACTTACCATTTTAAGGTGTTCCAAACCGATAGGATTATTTATTAATTGATTTTAATTTAATCCTTTAGAGGACTAATTAAATTAATTAACAAGTAATCTTATGCATGTGAGCATATGGTAAATATCATTTCAACCAATCAAATTTATTTCTTTAATAAATTCTTGGTTTTTTATCCGATTTCCAATCTAGAAAATGCACTCTCATTCTTAATTCAATTTTGCTTACTTAAAATATGATTTTAAATTTATGGACCAACTTTGAATTGTCAAGCTTGTCAAATTACCATTTTACCCTTTATGCACTAAAGTGTAAAAAAGTAGAATTAATGGTTGCAAAATGGGGTGTCAACTGATGTCCCTCATTGGTGAAATTTATGCAATAAATAAACACCAATGGAAGTATGACATCTCATTTTGTGACCATTAATTTATTCACGTGGGGATATAATGCTCTCAAACATTTGTGGGAATGCAACTCTTCAAAATTGTCCCAAAAGAGAAAGTGTGAGAATACAATTCCGTAGAATTGCCTCAAAGGGGATGGTTTTGAGAATACAATTCAGTAAAATTGCCTCAAAGGAAGTGTTTTGAGAATACAACTCCGTAGAGTTGCCTCAAAGGAAATGTTTGGAGAATACAATTCAGTAGAATTGCCTCAAAAGGAAGTATGGGAATACAACTCCGCGGAGTTGCCTCAAAGAGAAATGTTTTGAGGATACACTCATGTCGCTCATTGACAGAATAGTTTGCTGGACTCTCATGTGGGCTTAACATGAATCTCTCATAGTTGGTGAGAATTAAGATCTCATATTTGACCTTTCTTCAAGGTGGGCCTTGAACATGCCCCTAATCACCACACCCCTTTTTCAATCTTTGGTACATCTGTACCTCCTTTATTGGCTCTTTTGCAGATGAGCATTGGGTTTGACTCCTCCTCAGAATGAGTTTTAAGTATGTGCATACTTGTTTTTTCCCACCCTTGGGTTTAAGTTTTTTATTATTGGTTCTTGAAAAAAAGGCTAACTGTATAGGCTCAAATGGGCTAACAATGGATTAATTTGTGACAGGTTAATTCTGGGATGATGTGATCTAGCCAAAGATGGCCTCCTATCCCTAGTAATGCTAGTTTATCGACACAAAGATATGGCCTCTCTTGATAGACTTCTCTTAGAGTAAAAAGAAGTAACAACCCGTTGTTGTGACATCAAAATTTCTCAAAACAAGATTTTGCACTTTAATCAAATGACATGTGATTTTTCCCTTGATTGCATTTAGGATCTCTTTCATTTTTGTTCTAAATTGTGAGCGAATAATTAAATGAGGTTCTTTCTTTGTGCAAATTGATTGGTAAGGATATGGTATCTCATGATTTGCAAAAAGATTTTATCAAAGATATTTCCTTATGCACAATTTGAAAATGTGTTTTGAAAATTTTGAATTTTACTCATTCTAGAAGAAGAGTGATTCTTGATCTTAAAAGAACACCTTCTTTTGAAAAACAATCCACAATATTTTTTTCTTTTTGAATATGCACATTTTGAAAACAATAGCATTTGGAGATCATGCCCATTGAGCATTGGATGAATGGATTGGCTCTTAGGCTTCGAGCCTTGACGAGATTGGGAGTCATTAGGGGCCCATGACCCTAATTCAGGACTCTTCATTGAAGGAAACTTAAGGGCCTATGCCCTTAGTTGGACAGAGAAATTTTTTTTTTTTGGCTTTTTGATTTTTTTTTTTTGAATATTTTTTGAATTTGTTTTTAAATGAAAAATGTAAATAGGAAATCAAACAAACATTCCTATGATAAGTTCAGAATCAAAACCTAAGCAACATGTTCCTAAGAATTCAAATGAGCAAACATAATGAATTTAAACAAAAGAAAGATAGAAAAACCCCATGGATGAGATCTTGGCTTGGGAGCTTGTTGAGTGATCATTTGGCTCAAGAGAGGTTGAATTGGTCACCTGGTGAAGATGGAGCAATGATCTTTTGGTCAATAAGGTTTCGGATGGCATGACCAGTCCCTTGAGTTCTCCATGGCATTGTTGGAGTCTTCTTGGTCCATTGAGAAATTTGATGATGAAAAAACAAACTGGGCTTTCTTCGAATTGGTCCTTCAACAATTAGGCTTGATTCTTGTGCACCTTTGAGCAATGATCTTGGAATTTTGACTTTTTTTGTGAAACAAGCCCTTTTGTCAATTTTGAGCACAATCTTACTACATGTACTTAGACTCATTAGTTCAATGGACTGTGAGTTTCAAACTTGGGCCTTATTTCACAAAATCTCATGGGTGAACCATTGGATTTGGGGCTTTGATTCAACAAGGTCCAAAATCATAAGATTGAAAATAGTGAACTTTGGGCTTTAATTCAAATAGGATCATGTGAAACTCAAGCATTGGGCTTAGAATATCACTTAGGACAAAAGCCATGCGAGCCTCAAGCTTTGGGCATGGGCCTTTTTTTCAAAATGACTAGATGGGTTCTACGCGTTAGACTTGGGTTTTGAATTTATTAAAGTCATTTGGATCTCAAATATTGGACTTAGGTCTTGATTCCAACAATGTCATGAGAGCCTCAAGAGTTGAACTCGGGTTTCAATTTAAGCAAAGTGATGTAAACCTCAAGCCTTGGACTTGAGCTTTAATTCATGTAAGGCAAGACTTAAGTTCAAGGAAGGTTATGTGAGCCACAAGCCTTGGGCTTCAATTTAAGTGAAGTCATGTTGGTCTTAAGCCTTGGGTTTGGACCTTTGATCCAATCAATGTCTTGTTGGGTTAGGTATCATTTTCTCAAAAAATGGGCCCAAGTTTTGGACTTGGACTTTCACTTCATGTTATTTTCGATTCTTAAATCATTCTTTAAGCATAGGCCCAAGAGTGGAACTTGAACTCTTTCTTTTCAAAATGACCAATTGGACTTCAAGTATAGGACTTAGGCTCTTTTTTTTAAAAAAAAATGACCAAGTAGGTCTCAAGTATAGGACTTGGGCTTTTCTTTTCAACATGACTAGATGGATTCTATGTTTTGAATTTGGGATTTGAATTTTCTTAGAATCATGTGACTTTTAATCTCTTTAAGGCCATGTGGGCCTGAAACTTTGGACTTGATTGATTTTTACCTTCAAAAAGTAATTAGTTAAGAAACTTTTCTCTTTTGGGCTTTTTATTCACTTCAATGATTGGTTTTAATTCCTTTAAGTTCATGTGGGCTTCAAGCATTGGACTTGAGCCTGAGTTCAAACAACATCCAAGTGGGCCTCAAGTATTGGACTTGGGCTTAGGTTCAAACAAGAGCAAACAGGGCCTCAAGCGTTGGACTTAGGCCTAAGTTCAAACAAAGAAATCATGAATGCACACTTTATTGGGTTGGGCCATCCTAGAGGAAAGATTTAAATGGGTTTTACATGAGGGTAGAGGGTAGGCTAAAAAGGTTCCCTATTACTTGGGCTCAACATACCCACCAATGCATGCGAGGGGCATCAAAGGCTCACAATATGTTTTATCACTATATACTTGCTCAAGAGGGTCGAGAGTATGTATTTATGGGGTGATAGGTTGGCCAAGGGTACCCACATCCGAGGGGGATCGTGATCCAAGGTTACTACTACCGTGGCTTCCTGGCTAACCAACACACAATGCAAAATCACACGTGTAATGCATGACATACAAAATGACAATTATCAAAGTGAGTAACAAACAATGCAAACAACTTGTGAACTATAGACTAAGGATTCTACTCTAGAGTTTAGCCCTCTAAGTCCCCAGTGGAGTCGCCACTGTGAGAACCACGACCCTTAACCAATAAAGGTCTAAACATGATTCTCAAAAATGATTACTTACACTATTTTCCATCCTAATGTTTAGGGGAATTTACAATGGAGTCGTCACCTAAATTTTATAACAAAACGCTAAGAAAAAAGTGATATTTTTATTAATTGAATGAATAATACAATGGTTTGAAAAAGAAACAAATTACAATATTTTGCCCTAGATACAATCTAAGAAAACAAAATACAAGGTTTTGGTCCTAAATACAATCTATAAAAGAAAGTAAATAGCATACATAAACTAATCTATTCATCCCCTCAGATTAGGATTCGGGGGCTAAGGGATTGGATGGGAAGGTGTTAGGCACCCATCCAACCTGACCTAGGTCAGTCTCTAAGGATCCATTAATCTAAGTTCACAACTTCAAACAAACCATACTTGCATTTGATTCATAGCATCACAATAGTACATGCAATAAAAAATTAAACAATGATTAATCATCAAGCAATTAAAATCATTTAAACATGCATCTCACATGAAATAATAAAATTTAAAGTTGCTGAAATTTTAGAACAACATGTTAGAAAAATCAAATCTGCATCATTCACAAAACAGAAAGCGTAAACAATAAAATCTAGTAATTGTCCATTAAACATTAATCAAGCAATTGAAATTAAAACCTAATCATGCATTCTACACAATTAAAGTTGCTGCATTAAATTAAAAAAGAGAAGATTATACCTTTTGGGTTGCAACCTCTTAAATAAGTATCTCGAATTGAATTTGATTGTGATGGGATGCGGCCTCTTGATTGAGAATACCACTAGTTCTGAAAATTGATTCTTAAGAAAACCCATTAAATTTGGTTAAAAAGATTAAAAATGGAATTGAAAGATTGGAAATAAAGATTACAAAAAATGGATTTTGTAATCTTTGAACTTGAATACAACAACACACTTGTGTTTTTATTCCAAAGTCTAACCCTTTGCAAAAATTCTCATGAATTTTGCTTAGGATTGCTCTGACTAATTTTTCCAACCTCCTTGTTAAAATGAGAATATTTTCTATTTATATGACAACCCTAAAATGAACCTATCCATGTTTTGGACCTCATGGGAGTGCATTAGGGTTTTGGAAATTGGATATACTTCCTAAAAATCTTGAAATTCTGACTCATTTTTAGGCTCTGATTGCGGGCCCGTTTTGACCTTCTAAAAGTCTTAATTTGGAGATGGTTATTTAGACACATATTTGTAGCCCATCATGTCAGATTTCCAGCCCCATTTGAATCAACTCAACTGGATAATTGAGTCAAAAGTTATGGTTGAAATACCGATCAGCGTACGGGCTGGAATCCAAATCCTAATTAGGCTTTGGATAATTACGGGTTAAGGTGTTCTAAACCAATAGGAATTATTTATTAATTAATTTTAATTTAATTATTTAGAGGACTAGTTAAATTAATTAACAAGTAATCTTATGCATGTGAGCATATGGTAAATATTATTTTCAACCAATCAAATTTATTTCTTTAATAAATTCTTGGTTTTTTATCCGATTTCCAATCTGGAAAATGCACTCTCATTCTTAATTCAATTTTGATCACTTAAAATATGATTTTAAATTTATGGACCAACTTTGAATTGTCAAGCTTGTGAAATTACCATTTTACCCTTTATACACTAAAGTGTAAAAACGTAAAATTAATGTTTGCAAAATGGGGTGTCAACAATGGGTACCCTTGGCCAACCTATCACCCCATGAATACATACTCCCGACCCTCTTGAGCAAGTATATATTGGTGAAACATACTGTGAGCCTTTGATGCCCCTCGCATGCATAGGTGGGTATGTTGAGCCCAAGTAATGGGGAGCCTTTTTTGCCTACCCTCTACCCTCATGTAAAAGCCTATTTAGATCTTTTCTCTAGGATGGCCTAACCCGATAAAGCGTGCATTCATAATTGTCTTTGTTTGAACCTAGGCCCAAGTCCAATGCTTGAGGCCTTATTTGCTCTTGTTTGAACCTAAGCCCAAGTCCAATGCTTGAGGCCCATTTGGATTTTTTTGAACCTAGGCTCAAGTCCAATGCTTGAAGCCCACATGAACTTAAAGGAATTAAAAGCCATCAATGAAGTGAATAAAAAACTCAAAAGAAAAAAATTTCTTAACCAATCACTTTTTTAAGGCAAAAATCAATCAAGTTTAAAGTTTCAGGCCCACATAGCTTTAAAGAGAATAAAAGTCACATGATTTTAAGAAAATTCAAAACCCAAATTCAAAAACTTAGAATTCATCTAGTCATGTTGAAAAGAAAAGCCTAAGTCCTATACTTGAGGCCCACTTGGTCATTTAAAAAAAAAAAAAGCCTAAGTCTTGTACTTGAGGCCCATTTGATCATTTTGAAGTTCAAGTTCCATTCTTGAGCCTATGATTAAAGAATTGTTTAGAAATCCAAATTAACATGAAGTGAAAGTCCAAGTCCAAAGCTTGGGCCCATTTTTTGAGAAAATGATATCTAACCCAACTAGACATTGTTTGGATCAAAGGTCCAAATCCAAGGCTTAAAGACCAACATGTTTTTACTTGAATTGAAGCCCAAGCTTAAGGCTTGAGGCTTAGATGAATTTCCTGGAACTAAAGTCTGACCTTACATGAGTTAAGGCCTAAGCCCAAGGCTTGAGATTCACATGACTTTGCTTAAATTGAAGCCTGAGCCCAAGGCTTAAAGCTCACCTAATTTTTCCTGAATGAGTTAAAGTCCAAACCCAAGACTCAAAGTTCACATGACCTTTGTTTTTAAGTCAAAGCCCAAGTTCAACTCTTAAGGCTCTCATGACCTTGTTGGAATCAAGACCTAAGTCCAATATTTGAGACCCCAATGACTTTCATAAATTCAAAACCCAAGTCCAACACTTTGAACCCATTCAGTCATTTTTAAAAACAGAAAGCCCCAAACCCAAAAGTTTGAGGCCCACATGGCTATTTTCTTAAATGAAATTCTAAGCCCAATGCTTGAGTTTCACATGATCCTATTCAAATTAAAGCCCAAAGTCCACTATTTCCAACTCTTATGATTTTGGACCTCGTTGAATCAAAGCCCCAAATCCAATGGTTCACCCATGAGATTTTGTGAAATAAGGCCCAAATTTGAAACTCACAGTCCATTGAACTAATGAGTCTAAGTACGTGCAATAAGATTGTACTCAAAATTGACAAAAGGGCTTGTTTCACAAAGGCAGTCAAAAGTCCAAGATTATTGCTCCAAGGTCCATAAGAATCAAGCCCAATTGTTGAATGATCAATTCAAAGAAAGCCCAATTTGTTCATCATCAAATTTCTCAATGGACCAAGAAGACTCCAACAATGTCATGGAGAACTCAAGGGACCGTTCATGCCATCCAAGACCTCATTGACCAAAAGATCACTTCTCCTTCTTCACCAAGTGGCCAATTCAAGCTCTCTTGATCCAAGTGATCACTCCATAAACTCCTAAGCCAAGATCTCATCCATGGGGTTTTTCTATCTTTCTTTTGTTTAAGTACATTATGTTTGCTCATTTGAATTCTTAGGAACATGTTGCTTAGGTTTTGATTCTGAACTTATCATAGAAATGTTTATTTGAATTTCTTGTTTACATTTAAAAAAAATAAAAAAGCCAAAAAAAAAATCTCTTTATCCAACTAGGGGCATAGGCCCTTAAGTTGCCTTCAATGAAGAATCCTAAACTAGGGGCATGGTCTCTTAATGACTTCCAATTTCCTCAAGGCCCAAAGCCTAAGAGCCCAATCATTCATCCAATGCTCAATGGGCATGATCTCCAACTGCTATTGGTTTTCAAAATGTGCATATTCAAAGAGAGAGAGAGAGAGAAAAAAAAATAAAAAAATCTTGTGGATTGTTTTTCAAAAGAAGGTGTTCTTTCAAGATTAAGAATCCCTCTTCTTCTAGAATGACTAAAATTCAAAATTTTCAAAACAATTTTTCAAATTGCATAAGGAAAGTACCTTTGATAAAATCTTTTTGCAAATCATGAGATTTCATAGCCTACCAATCAATTTGCATAGAGAAGGGATTAACTTCATTTAATTCATGAAAGGATCTTTGCTCACAATTTAGAACAAAAGGGAAAGAGATCCTAAATGAAATCAAGGGAACAATCATATATCATTTGATTAAAGTTCAAAATCTTGGTTTGAGAAATTTTGGTGTCATAACAACGGGTTGTTATTTCTTTTTACCCTAAGAGAAGTCTATCAAGAGAGGTCATATCTTTGTGCCGATAAACTAGCATTATTAGGGATTGGAGGCCATCTTTGGCTAGACCACATCATCCTAGAATTAACTTGTCACAAATTAATCCATTGCTAGACCATTTGAGCCTATACAGTTAGCCTTTTTTTCATGAACACATAATAAAAAACTTAAATCCAAGGGTGGGAAAAATCAAGTGTGCACATACTCAAACCTCACTCTGAGGAGGAGTTAAACCCAATGTTTGTCTGCAAAAGAGCTAGCAAAGGAGGTACATGTGTACCAAAACTTTGAAAAGAAAGTGTGGTGATTAGAGGCATGTTCAAGGCCCACCTTGAAGAAAGGTCGAATCTGAAATCTTAATTCACACCAACTATGAGAGATTCATGTTAAGCTCATATGAGAGTCCAACAAGCTAAATCTGACAAGGAGCGACATAAGTGTATGACAAAGCAAATAACTGTGAAAGAAAAGTTCAAAAAAGACCCGCTAGGTTGTAAACCCGAAAGGGCGACCTAGGAAAAAATTAGGGTAACCCAGTAGGTCAAAAACCTAAAAGGGGAGCCTAGGTAAAAGTTAGGGTTTCATTCAAAAAAAAAAAAACTCAAAGAAGAGAGATGAAAGCTTGAAGAAAGAAAGGAAAATGAAATTCCCTCAAAACCAAAACTGAGAGTCCATCAAAACTGAAGAGCTAAATAAGAGATTTGAACAAAAGAAATGAGTTCACACAAAGGACAACCTGAATGAAATAAAGAGAGACAAGTGGGGAGAACCTTTCAAGAAACCAATTCAAAAGCAAGCACTGATAAAAAGGAAGAAAGCTCCTCCAATGTCTGAGTTTTAAGTAATGCACACTTAGGGAAAGTATCCAAAATGGGATTTTGAGCCTTTTATATATCCTTCATTTCAAATACCTGAACTCAGCCTACATTACAACCTGTGAATAAAGAGCTCCTTGAAGTCTTTGTAGTTTTTAGGCACAACTCTTGCGATGATTTCTCTTAGATTGAAAAGAAAGAAAGCTCGAGGTAGTCAAGCGCTATAGGCAAAAGATCTTAAAAAGGAAAATTCTTGTCATCAAATAAAAATGAATTCCCAAATAAAGGGCACTCCCCTTATTTGTCCTCAGATAAAAATTCTCAAACTAGGGGCACTCCCTTTGTTTTCTTTCAAATAGGAAATAATTCTCAAACTAAGAGCACCCCCCTTATTTAAACTCATTTGAAAAGAATTCATAAATCAGAGGCATTCCCCTTGATTATTCTCAATGAATACCTTCAATTCTTCAAGCACTATCATGCACATTCTTTGATTGTCTTTAAGGATTCAATCTCATAATTCTCAAAGTAAAAAAGCAAGGTTGTTTACTTGAATTCAATGACCTCGATCTTTTCTAATAAAAGTGAATGGTTTGGCTATCGAATGTCATGATCAACCAAAAGACATATTCGAAAGGACTACCTTTTGCCCATTTGCAAAAGGAAAAAATGATTTTTCTCAAAACTGACAAGAATACCACATTGCAAAGAAAGGTTTCTACACCACAAAAATTCAGCTCATTTTAAAAATCTCTTGAATAAGCTCATTTTGAAATCACCATGTAGACTTGATCAGAGGTCTATATCATCATCATGGTTGACCAAGTGTCTTCCAACAACTCTTGAACTACGTCTGGACCTGATCCTCCCCAAAGAGGTACGTAGGCAGTCTATTATTGACTCAGTCCCAAGCATCTGAATAACCTTTGGATAGGTTTAATTTCTTGAACTACGTCTGGACCTGATCCTCCCAAAAGTGGTACGTAGGTAGTCTATTGTAGACTCAATCCCAATCATCTGAATGACCTTTGGATAGGTCTAACTCTTGAACTACGTCTTGACTTGATCCTCTCAAAAGAGGTACGTAGGAAGTCTATCAAAGACTCGGTCCTAATCATCTGAATGACCTTTGGATAGGTCCAATTCTTGAACTACGTCTTGACCTGAACCTCCCAAAAGAGGTATATAGGCAGTCTATCAAAGACTCGTTCCCAATCATCTAAATGACCTTTGGATAGGTCTAACTTTTGAACTACATTTAAACCTGATCCTCCCAAAAGAGGTACGTAGGCAGTCTATCAAAGACTTGTTCCTAATCATTTGAATGACCTTTGGATAGGTCCAACTCTTGAACTACGTCTAGACCTTATCCTCCCAAAAAGGGTACGTAGGTAGTCTATTAAAAACTCGGTCCCAATCATCTGCATGACCTTCGGATAGGTCCAACTCTTGAACTACGTCTAAACCTGATCCTCCCAAAAGGGGTATGTAGGCAGCCTATTGCTGACTTGATCCCAATCATTTGAATAACCTTTGGATAGGTTTAATTTTTTGAACTATGTCTTAACCTAATCCTCCCAAAAGAGGTACGTAGGTAGTCTATCAAAGACTCGGTCCCAATCATTTGCATGACCTTCGGATAGGTCCAACTTTTGAACTATGTCTGGACCTGATCCTCCCAAAAAAGGTACATAGGCAGTCTGTCAAAGGCTCGGTCCCAAGCACCCAAACGACCTAAGCTTAGGTCTGGTGGAGAACTCAAAGTTATTGACTTGAAAATAGTTCACTTGCACAAAATGTTTTTACAACATGTCTAAATTATAGGCATTGGCCCAACATTTTTGTATGCAAGCATGCTACACTAGGGGCATCGGTTTATTTGTTTTGTTTGTTAACATGATCTTCTTTTGCCAAATATGCTCAAACAAGGGGCATGCGCCCAACTGACAATCAAAAGAAGAGTTTGTTTGTTGTCTCTTGCAGGTTATCAAAGTCACTCCATTGGACCATCCATCAACAAAAGTCCACTCCAAAAAATGTTGCCACATTTTCATCAAAATACCATTCCCAATGGAAGCACGAAACCCAATCCTCTAAAGAATAAGCTATCATCATCAAAAGAGAAAGAGGTCAGGTAAGCACTGAAAAGCCCTGGTACGTATTTCTAACCACACATGCCTTAAGCAAGACACACACACACAAAATTCAAAACTTACCCCAAATTTCACACAATGGAACCCATGACACTCGGGGTCTTATGACAAATCAAACTCAACTTCCTCGACATCCAAAGCATACCAAACCAATTTCCGCTTCCTATGATTAATCTCCTCAAACACCCATGAGCACATAAACAAAGAAGCCACCAAAACAAAAATAGAAAACCACATCAAACACCACGATGTAATCATGAGAAACACACTTAACTCAACATAAAAAGACTTGAAATTTGACCAACCAACAAAAATCACCACAAAGAGCAATTCCAATTCAAAGAAAACAAATTTAAAGCTAAACATCCAAATTTGAATCAATTCATCAAAGCAAAACCACTGTGCCAAGTTAACAAATCATCAAATCTCAAACAAATGGAGCCAATCCAAAATAGCTATCCATCTCAAACTTAATCAACCAAACTCAAAAAATCAACACAACAAAGTTGTTGAAAAAAATAGAACACTGACCTAAAAAAAAGTTGCAAAATTTCAGCAAAACCTAATCCAATTTGGCCATACCCATTTCAATCAAACAAACTCAATCATATCCATGATCACAAAGCAATCACCAAACTCAAAATTTCAAAAACACGTTAAGAAATGACAAAATCAACTCCATTGTGCAAAAAGCCAACTCATATAAACAACCAAAGTCGAAAAATCATTTCAAACTTCAAATCTGACCCTGAGTCAATCAAAATTCCAAATTCCAATCCTGAGTTAGCATCCATTTGAAATCCGACCTTAAGCCAATGATCCTGAGCCAAATAACCAACACAAAGATTTTAAGCCTCAATACGAGCAAACTAAAACAATTTTTAAGCCTCAAGATGAGCATTGAACAAATCTTCACAATGGAACAATCTCAAAGAAAAAAAAAAAAAACTCCATGAAAAAATCTCCAAGAATAAAAAATCTTTACAATGAGAATCTCCGAAAATGCTAACAATAAAAAATCTTCATGGAAAAACTTCCTCATTGAAAAATCTTCATAAGCACTTTAAAAACAATCTCCAAAATCAATCATTTAAGCCTCAAAGACGAGCAAACCACCTCTCAATCAAAATTAATTCCTAACCCTGAGTCACTAGTCAAAGATTAAACCTTGACCTCGAATCGTACAAAAAAAAAATATTGAAATTCTTGACCTAGAGTCATCCACTGAAAGCCAAATGTAAATGAATCTTGACTCTGAGTCATCATCAAGAGAATCAAAATTCGACCCTTAGTCGAAAATCAAGAATTGACGTTGAGTCATCATCCAAATTCAAAAAAAAAAAATTTAATAAATAAATAAAAATCGACCCTAATTCAAAGATCAAATCTGACCCCAAGTAAAGAATAAAATAAAATAAAATCAAAATCAAAATTGGGACCCTGAGTCAATGCCATCAAAACATTTCTTCCTAAAGCACTCTGCGGAGGTTGCATCTCAACATATCTCTTTCTGGGATACTCTATGGAGGTTGCATCCCAATAATATTTCTTCCTAGAACACTTTGCGAAGGTTGCATCCAACAACATTCTCTTTGAGGCAATTCTGCGGAATTGCATTCTCACTTGGCATTCTTTTGGGGTAACTTCCCGAAGTTGTATGCCAACACTATCTCTTTGAGGCAATTCTACTGAATTATATTCTCAAAACATTTCTTTTGAGGCAATTCTGCAAAATTCTATTCTCAAAACATTTCATTTGAGGCAACTCTCCAGAATCGTATTCCTATACTTTCCTTTTAGGCAACTCTGCAGAGTTGTATTCTCACAACACTTTCTCTTTGAGGAAATTCTACAGAATTGTATTCTCAAAACATTTCCTTTGAGGCAATTCTGCGGAATTGTATTCTCAAAATATTTCCTTTGAGGCAATTTTATTGAATTGTATTCTCAAAACATTTCTTTTAAGGTAACTTTGCGGAGTTCTATTCTCAAAACACTTCATTTGAGGAAATTCTACAGAATTGTATGCTCAAAACCTTCCCCTTTGAAGCAATTCTGCGGAATTGTATTCTCACACTTTCTCTTTTGGGACAACTTTGCACAGTTGCGTTCCCACAAATGTCTGAGGACATTATATCCCCACGTGAATAAATTAATGGTCACAAAATGAGATGTCTTGCATTGGTGTTTATTTATTACATAAATTTCACCAATGAGGGGCATCTGTTAATACCTCATTTTGCAATTATTAATTTTACTTTTTTACACTTTAGTGTATAAAGGGTAAAATAATAATTTCGCAAGCTTGAAAATTCAAAGTTGGTCCATAAATTTAAAATTATATTTTAAGTGATCAAAATTAAATTAATCTTTCGGATTGGAAATCGGATTAAAAACCAAGATTTTATTAAGTAAATAAATTTGATTGGTTGAAATGATATTTACCATAAGCTCACATGCATAGGATTACTTGTTAATTAATTTGATTGGTCCTCTAAATGATTAAATTAAAATAAATTAATAAATAATTTCTATTGGTTTAGAACACCTTAAAATGATAAGTATTCATACAGAAGATATTCATCAAAGGATAATCCTTAAATTGATTTTTTTTTAACTAATGAGATAATTATTTTGACAAATAATTATCATATTAATTATTAAAATTGATTAAAATTAATAAATCTCGAATTCAGCCAAAGAAGGACTTCTAAATCTACTAGAAGTTGACCAAAGGTGAAAAACTCGGAATCATCCAAAGCCCAATTCAGATTTAGATTTCAGCCTATACACTGATCAGTATTTTGACCATAACGTTTGACTCAATTATCCGATTGCATTGATTCAAATTGGGATGGAAAGCTAACATGATGGGCTCCAACTGTACCAATGACCATCTCCAAATTTGAACATTTAGAGGGTCAAAATGGGCCCACAATCAAGGCCTAAAAATCAGTCAAAATTTCGGGATTTTCATGAAGTATATCTAATTTCCAAAACCCTAATGCACTCTCATGAGGTCCAGAATGTTAGTAGGTTCATTTTAGGGCTGCCATATAAATAGAAAATATTCTCATTTTAGCAGGGAGGTTGGAAAAATTAGTTAGAGCAATCCTAAGCAAAATTCAAGAGAATTTTTGCAAAGGGTTAGACTTTGGAATAAAAACACAAGTGTGTTCTTATATTCAAGTCCAGAGATTACAAAAGCCATTTTTTGTAATCTCTATTTCTCATCTTTCAATTCCATTTTTAATCACTTTTAATAAAATTTAAAGGTTTTTCTCAAGAAACAATTTTCAAGACCGGAGCTGGTATTCTCAATCAAGAAGCCGCATCCCATCACAATCAAATTCAATTTGGGACACACATTCAAAAGGTTGCATCCTAAAAGGTACAATCCTTTCTTTTTTAATTTAATGCAGCAACTTTAATTGTGTAGAATGCATGATTAGGTTTTAATTTTAATTGCTTGATTAATTTTTAATGCACAAATGCTAGATTGCACTGTTTTCGGTTTTTATTTTGTGAATGACGCAAATCTGATTTTTCTAACATGTTGTACTAAAATTACAGCAACTTTAAATTATCTTTTTCATGTGAGATGTGTGCTTAAATGATTTTAAATGCTTGATGATTAATCATTGTTTAATTTTTTATTACATGTACTGTTGTGATGCTATGAATCAAATGCAAGTATAGTTTGTTTGAGGTTGTGAACTTAGACTAATGGATCCTTAGAGACTGACCTAGGTCAGGTTGGATGGGTGCCTAACACCTTCCCATCCAATCCCTTAGCTCCCGAATCCTAATCTTAGGGAAATATTAGATTAGTTTATGTATCCTATTTACTTTTTTCAAAATATTGTATCTTTTATTCAATCAATAAAAGATGGTACATTTTTCTTAGCTTTTTGTACAAAAGTTAGGTGGTGACTCCATTTGTAATTTCCCCTAGTGATTAGGATGGAAAATAGTGTAATTCACCATTTTTTAGAACAATATTTAGACCTTTATTGGTTAAAGGTTGTGGTTCTCACAACATGTAAATTCATGAATCTATATTAAAAAAATATAAAAAGATTGTTAGGCAATTGGCCCAATCCTACAAAACCATTTCATAGAAGTTCATTAATATCTTCTTTTTATAAAGCAAATCGACCACAATTTATGAATAATCCATATAACTTCTGATTCGATTGTAAAAAAAGATTCACTTTTCATGTGGATTAGGCCCGTATCAATAACTATGATTTTAAGTATGGAAATTTCCTCAATAACTTGTTCATTCGTAGCAAAATATCTTCTTTGTGCGATGGTAGAGATACTATTTCACGAATCGACTCTAACATATTCATACCTAACAATTTTCTTCAAAAGGAGAATGACACAATAAGCAGACTTTCGAGAATGATGGCCCTCCCTTTCCTTCTTCCCCCCTCCCTCTCCCTCCTAACCCGACCCCAAACACTATCTCCTGCCCTCCTCCCACTTTCCCAGCCAATCCACCCTCTTCCCATTAACCATCACTCAAGGATTACCCCCCCCACCACCTCCCTACTTTGGCTCACTCCCTGCCCAAACCATAATTGGATGGCCTTTCCCCCAAGCTACTTATATACCTCAAATCCCTCCCCAAGCCAATCCTTTACCCAACATCCCCCAAACACAGCCTATTCCGATTCACCCTCAATCAAAATGGGTTACTACGAAGAGTATTCGAAATGGTACTCAACGCATATTGGGTTCTTGAGTGTGTTCATTTCGAGTGGGTGCGAAAAAATTCTTTTTTGATTTTGACGGGGGTTGCACAGCCCCGTATCATATCACTGAAAAGAGAGGACGTTTTGTAGGGTCCTTATGGTTGGGTTTGAAGAGTCTTCATTGGTTGATTGAAACATGGGGTTTACTAAGGCAAACTGAGGACTTGAAAGGTTTCTTTCGATTTTTAAGGACTGAGTATAGTACCTTGGAATTAAGCTGCCTGCAAAATTCATATGGTAGGTTTGTGGAAATTTGTGTATATCATGGTGGAGCGGAACGTAGCGGAATTTGCATACCGGAGGAGTTTCGGGGAAAGAACTAGGAACGTTTTGTTAAGGAGTTACACTCCTTTTTTCCAGGTATGGTCGTGACGGTGGAGCACCAAGCCGGAAAATCATGTAACGGTAAAGGGAAGGCCGATTTGGAGATGCGAGTGATTCGCGCAGGTCCAACGCCTATAGTCTCGGGATCTCGTAACAGCAAGATGGAGTCGAAATCACGTGATACCCGCGATTTTAAGAACCAATCTGCTGGGTCAGCTATTGCCGATTTATCGCGTGCTGTAATGGACCCAAATGCCCCTCGCCTGACCAGCAAGTGTGACTTTAAATGGGCACCCGTAACTAAAACATTACGGATCACTAAATTTGTTGATGGAACACGCCAGGCCCAATGGGTGGGCCTTAAAACAAAAGCAATTGGTTTGGCCCAACCAAGTAGTCGGGCTATACAAGCCCAGGTCCTGGATATTGGGTCAGTGGAGGAGGAGCAGAACAACGATATTTCTTTTAATTCTCTAGAACTTTTTCCCACCTCAAAGACTTTGGTTAACCACGCTGACGTTAAGGAACTTAGTTCCTTAAACGAGGAGACCCATGTCGACGAGGAGCTCAGTTCCTCAGATGAGGAGACTCAGGCCGACGATTGCGAGTTTACACTCGAGACCCCAGCAATGGCGATCCTAGATAGTTCAATGGGTGATATGTTTGTGGAACGTGGTTACGCAATGGTGGAAGTGGAGGAACCAAGTGCTGTGTTAGACCTTGCTCTGGTACGAGTGGATTTGGCGGAGGATTTCCAAGGTACAGTTCCTACTATTGAGTCCAGGAATTCAATGCTTCATGAGGAATTAGAGTCTCGGCTCTCGGTGGTGGACTATCACTCCCATGAAGTGGCTCAACATAAGGCGGAACCCATTTCTCCCCTTGTTTGTGAGCTGTTGGCTGTGGTCGTGCCAACAACTATACTGGTTGCACCTGAGAAGCTTCACAATATAGGTTTTGAATGGGTGAACAATCAATATCGGGGTCTTTGCGAGTAAGTGGGTTTTCCTCTTGATAGTCATGAGAAGTAGTGTTTGGCTCTATTGAGGAGAATTGAAGCCTCTAGATCCCGGAAAAAGGTGAGTTGGGTTCACGGACTGTGGTTTACTCGGGTAAGAAAGGTGCTCGTGAGCTTCGTAATTTGGTTTCCTCTGTGAATTATGAAGGTAGGCAGCGTGGATGCTGCTGAGCTCAGAGGTAAGTTGCTTGGGCCTTTTGTTTTTTTATGAAGCTAAAACTTATCTCTTGGAATGTCAGGGGTTTGAATGATCCTAAGAAAAGGGGGATTCTCAGGAACTGGTTGCGTAAATGGAAGGTTGACGTGGTGTGTTTGCAGGAAACAAAGTTAAACAAGGTAGATTGGAGGATCATCTAAAGCATATGGGGCAATCGTTTTGTTGATTGGGTAGCGCTGGATGCTGTTAACACAGCTGGGGGGGTTCTTTTATTATGGGATAAGAGGGTGCTAGAGCTAGTTGATTCTACTGTGGGTAAATTTTCAGTGTCCTGTTTGTGGAAGGGTCTTCTAGATGGCTTTGAATGGGTTGGTATGGGCTTGTATGGCCCGAACCATGATGAGTTTCGTCCTGATTTTTGGAGTGAAGTGAACGGTGTTTGTCAGCTATGGGCCCAGCCTTGGTGTGTGTTTGGGGATTTCAATGTTGTTCGCTTCCCTAATGAGCGGTTGGGCTGTAGTAGAATAAGTGCGTCTATGATTGAATTCTCAGACTTTATAGAAGATTTAAGTTTGGTGGATCTTCCACTGAATGGGGGCAGATACACCTGGTGCAATGGGTCGAGCAACCTGTCGATGTCGCGGATTGATAGAGTCCTAGTTTTTGCTGATTGGAAGGAGCATTATCCAGATGTTATTCAGAAGCTACTGCTAAAGCCTATTTCTGATCATACTCCTATCTTGCTGGAGGTGGGGGGTATGGCTGGGGGAAAGAGGGCTTTTAAATTTGAGAATATGTGGTTGAAAGACTCGGGATTTATGAATAAGGTTCGTGGTTGGTGGTCCTCATATACTTTCAGTGGTACGCCTAGTTATGTGTTGTCCTAAAAATTGAAGGCTCTAAAAGGAGACTTAAAGTTGTGGAATAAGCAGGTTTTCGGGGATGTGGGATTGAAGAGGCAACAGCTGGAATGTGACTTGCAATTCTTTGATGAGAAGGAAGGTACTAGTTTTTTGACTTCTGAGGAGTGTGTCTTGCGGGAGGCTTGCAAATCAGAATTAGAAAAATTAGCCCTATTGGAGGAAGTCTCTTGGCGTCAAAAGTCACGTGTTCTTTGGTTGGAGGAGGGTGACAATAACACCAAATTCTTTCATCAGATGGCCGATTCTCATAGGCGTAACAATTATATGGAGAGGGTGGAGGTGGATGGTGTGGTTTATGAGGTTGAATCGGAGGTGAGAGAGAAGGTGGTTCAGTTTTATGCTAATTTTGTATCAGGAGCATGAGCCTTGGAGACCTATGGTTGATGGGTTAGACTTTAATCTGATATCGGAAAAGGAGCAAGCCATGTTGGAAAGGAAGTATGACAGGGATGATGTTTTGTAGGTGGTGAAAGATCTCTAAGGGGACAAAGCTCCGGGGCCTGATGGTTTCACAATGGCATTTTTTCAGAAATGCTGGTCTGTGTTAGAGGAGGACATTATGGGTTTTTTTTAGGAGGTGCATGCTTACTGCAAATTCAAGAGATCTCTTAATGCTTCATTTATTGCTCTCATTCCGAAGAGGCATAATACTACTAATATTCGGGATTTTCGTCCTATTAGTCTCATCGGTAATGTTTACAAGCTTCTTTCTAAGGTGTTGGCCAATCGGCTTAAGGGAGTGCTTGATCATATTATTTTGGAATCTCAAAATTCCTTTATAGGTGGCAGGAAGATTTTGGATTCGGTTCTAATTGCAAATGAATACTTGGATAGCCGGCTTAACAGTCGCCTTCCTGGTATTATTTGTAAATTGGACATCGAAAAGGCGTATGACCATGTTCATTGGGGAAGCTTGTTGTACCTTTTGCAAAGGATGGGTTTTGGGGTTAAATGGTGTCAATGGATTGAAGCTTGCATCTCCTTGGTCCAGTTCTCCGTTCTGGTGAATGGCTCTTTGGAAGGATTCTTTAGTAGCTCTAAGGGTTATTGGCAAGGGGATCCCCTATCCCCGTTGCTGTTCCTCTTGATTATGGAGGTTTTGAGTCGGATGTTGAGAAAAGTGGAGGTGGCGGGCTTGATTTGGGGTTTTAGTGCGGGGGGTAATGGTACTGAAGGTTTACACATATCCCATCTTCTTTTTGCTGATGACACTATACTTTTTTGCGATGCAGACTTGGATCAGTTGTCATACATTCGGATGGTCCTTTCTTGTTTTGAGGCGGTTACGGGGCTCCGAGTGAACATGGCTAAGAGTGAGATGGTCCCAGTTGGTGAGGTTGGTAACATTGCAATGCTGGTAGATTCTCTTGATTGTCGGGTTGGCTCGCTTCCATTAGCATATCTTGGTAAGCCTATGGGGGCTTCCTACAAGGCAGTGTCAGTTTGAGACCCTATTCTTGAGAAGATGGAGAGAAGGCTAGCGGGTTGGAAAAAGCTATATTTATCTAAAGGGGGTCGTCTAACCCTCCTTAAGAGTATGCTTTCTAGTCTCCCTACATACTTCCTCTCGTTATTCACTATTCCTGTTAGTGTGGCTCAGAGGGTTGAGAAGCTGCAAAGGAATTTTCTTTGGGGGGGTATGGGTGAGGAGTTTAAGCACCATTTAGTGGGTTGGGATAAGGTGTGTACCCCGAAAGAGAAAGGAGGGTTGGGGGTAAGGAGCCTGACTCTATTTAATAAGGCATTATTGGGGAAATGGTTATGGAGATTTGGTTTGGAGGAGCACCATCTTTGGAGGTGTGTTTTGGTTGTGAAGTATGGTGTGAATTTAGGTGGATGGCGTACCCCCTGTAGTAGAGGCCCTCATGGTTGTGGTGTGTGGAAAGGCATTATGCTTGGATGGAATGAGTATTTCCAGCATATTAAGTTTGTGGTGGGTTTGGGGAATAGAATTCGCTTTTGGCAAGATAAGTGGTGGGTTTGGGGAATAGAATTCGCTTTTGGCAAGATAAGTGGTGTGGGGATAGGGCTTTGATGGATAGATTCTCGACTCTTTATGCTTGTTCATCCCATCGGGAGGTGACTATTGCTTCTATTTTGATGAGACCAGCAGCGGGGGGTCCTTGTGAGTGAAATGTTAGCTTTGGTCGTGATTTTAATGATTGGGAGATTGATCTTATGGTGGAGTTTTTTCAGCTCCTAGCCTCTAATACTCCTAACAATGCGGGGCCGGATGGGTTGTGTTGGAAGGGTAGTAAGGATGGTGCGTTTGCTTCCCGCTCTTTTTATCATGTGTTGAATGATAAGCTCGGGGTGCCGTTCCCTTGGAAAGGCATTTGGGCGGCTAAAGCCCCTCCTCGGGTTTCTTTCTTTATTTGGACAGAAACTTGGGGGAGGATCCTTACTTCTGACAATCTTATGCAAAGAGGATACACATTGGTGAATCATTGTTGTTTGTGTTGTTCCAATGGAGAGATAGTTGATCATCTCTTACTTCACTGTCCAGTTTCTCATGTGTTATGGAGTTTTCTTTTCCGATCGTTCCATGTTAGTTGGGTTAGTCCACGGAGTGTGAAGGATCTATTATTTGGGTGGCGTAATTGGTTGGGGAAACACCACTCGGATATTTGGAATTTAGCTCCCATTTGCTTAATGTGGATCATTTGGATGGAGCGTAATAGTAGGACGTTTGAGGACATGCTGTGCTCTACAGACCAGCTTCTTGAGAAGTTTGCTACTTCCTTATTTAGTTGGTCGAGGGTGTGGGGGTTTTCTACAGCCAGCAGTGTTGTAGATTTTGTTGTTTCTTTAAATTCTGTTTCTGTTTCTGTTTCTCCTTCTATTTTGTAATTGTTGGCCTCTGAGTGCATATTTTGTGCACTCATTGGTTCTTTATTAATATAATTCCTTTTACCTATCAAAAAAAAAAATTTCTTCAAAGGGGTGACAAAGGGTATAACTTGTACAAATCTTTTCATTTTCCAAATCAATCTGATCCATTCATTCATAGAGGTATTTACTTGATTGCATATGGAGGGACAAATTGTCATTTTTGAAAGAAATTATTGTATACCTCCTTAAAGATATGAATTTATTTTATTTAAAGGGGTAGAACTTGCTGCCATATCGCAATTTCAATTCAAACATGGGTTTGATTTGAAGAAAGACATGATACTTGAACTTATGCTTTATTGGGGATTGTAACTTTCCATGAATTTCCTATTTCTTTCTCAACAATGGAACTTTAATTATTTCCTTTTTGGGGGATCGACGGATCAAATAATATTTTTGTTCCAATTTTTGCCTCTTCATCTCCCTCTGAAATAAACATTTTCTTGCCATTATGGTTCAGTTCTTCCTATTAGTATCAATGATAAAAGTCGGATCCTAGATGTAGAAATATAAGAAGGCGGACCCCTTTCTCTATCAAAAGAAATGATATTATTGAGGATATAATACATAAATAATTAAACAAATTTGATCGATGTAGAGGAAATCAAGAAAGCCGTGTAAGTGAATATATAACCTACAGAAAAATGGGTTAATCCAACCAATCTTGCTTGCACAATGCAAAGAGCCAGTGTTTTATCTCTCCATCGAATCAAATTAGCCAAAGGTGTGCGTTCATGAGCCAATGTAAAGTTTCAATCAATTCTTGCGCTTTATTTAACGGGTTATCCCATTTTAAAATCGGTTCATTTTGCAACAACAAATGTATTCATAATATGGATTTAAATAGAGCAGCTTTAATTGTTAGTAAAACAGAAGTCAACGAGGGTACTATTGTGAAAAAAATTAAAACCTCGAGCCTGAAGGCTTAGTTATCCGATAAAAAGACCTAGTTGTCATGCAACAATTGTATAAAAATATATATCCGTAAAGGTCCTAAAGGAAGATATATATACCTTAAGATCTGTGCAATTCTCTCATGTACGTCATGAAGCAAATATGATTGCACACAAATTAGTTAAATTCTCTTATGTATGTCATGAAGCAAATATGGTCGCACACAACAAAGGAAAATACGTCATGAAGCAAATATGTTTCGTAAAAAAATTCGGACTGGAAATGTATTTTTCGGAAGAACGATTTCGGGGATGTTTTAGGCAAAAGCGAGCGAAGTTTTCGCCTTGAAACAATTCACATAATCCGCTTAGCCCGAAAAATAGGTGGGGGGGCGATTTCATAAAAACATTCAGACCGGAAACTTGTTTTTGGAAAAACGATTTCGAGGGCGTTTTAGGCAAAAGCGAGCGAAGTTTTCGCCTCGAAACTCACCACATAATCTGTTTGGCACCAAAAATAGGTGGAGAGGGGGGCGGTTTCGTAAAAAAATATGAATCGAAAACGTGTTTTTTGGAAAAAAGATTTCGGCGGCGTTTTAGGCAAAAGCAAGCGAAGTTTTCGCCTTGAAACCAATGTTGTATATTCCGTTTCGGTGCCCGTTTCGGTTTGGCCATTGGAATGGTATATTTCGGTACCGGTCAATACCGGCGTTTCGTTTCGGGTTTACCGCTATATATATATATATATATATATATATATTTACTTATTTATATGTTTATTCATCAAAATTTATAATTTGTTAAAAATCTTTCAAATTATAAGCTCATATCAATCTTAATACTAATAATAATATTATGCACTTGTATTTAAATAATATAATAGAAATATTATAAAAATAAGATTTTGTTAAAGGGGCATTAATTGCTGCTATTTTACAGAGAACTGTGAATCTTTTATACAAATAAAAAAAAAACTTAGCTAAAGTATTTTTATTATTTTAATTTTAAAATTTTAAAATTTTGCTGCCCACTTAAAAAGAGGAAGCATTGACCATACAAATAAAAGTTAAAAGTTGATTGAAAGCTGCTTTGGTTTTTCATTGCAAGCTGTAAAGTTACAGCAGTTCTTTGGGCAGTCCACCAAAGGTACAGAAACAGAGAGAGAGTTGGGCGGAAGCAGAGCAGAAACAGAGAGAGAGCTGGGCGGAAGCAGAGCAGAAGAAGAAGCAGAAAAAGCAGAGCAGAAGAAGAAGCAGAAGCAGAAGCAGAGGCAGAAGCAGAAGCAGAAGACGCAGAAGAAGAAGAAGCAGAGAAAAAAATAAAAGCCAAAAAAGTATTCCGGCCGAAACAGGCCGAAATAGGCCGAAACAGCCGAAACAGGCCGAAATTTTGGCCAAGGTGGAACATGGGGGTGCCTCGTACCAGTTTGCATGCCGGTACGAGATTTTCCGTCCGTTCCGGCCGGAACGGAACGGAATCTACAACATTGCTTGAAACGCACTACATAGTCCGTTTGGCCCCTAAAATAGGTGAGGGTGGAGGTTTCATAAAAAAATTTGGATCGGAAATGTGTTTTTCAGAGGAACAATTTTGGGGGTGTTTTAGGCAAAAGCGAGTGAAGTCTTCGCCTTAAAACACGTCTCATAGTCTGTTTGGCCCTGAAAATAGGTGAGGGGGCGATTTCGTAAAAAAATTCAGACCAAAAATGTGTTTTTTGGAATAACGATTTAGGGGTCGTTTTAGGCAAAAGCAAGCGAAGTTTTCACCACGAAACGAGCCACAGTTTGTGAGGTATTTTTTTTTTTTTTTTTTAATTAAGCAAAAGTAATGATTTTTTTAGTTAAAAGACTATTGGACATATAATAAGCTAATTAATATAACTTCTATTTTATTCGTAGATCATGGGAAAGTTAACTACAATTTATACTTTTTTTATAGAAAAAATACAAATAATTCAAATGCCAATATTGATATGCATCGTTGCCAACCTCTACTATTTTAAAAACTGAAAATCTTCAAACAAAATTTAAAAAAAGAGAAATTGTTGAAATTAATATCAATTCGTTGATATTTTGTTAATATTGAATATATATTAATTTGGATTTTATAAACTTTTTCTTTATTTTTATGTTTTGGTTTCCACCAAGTTCAAATTCTGGTTCCATCCCTTGCATATACTAATTGGGTAGCTACTCAGTCACTACAATATCATTGCAATCATCCTTTAAATCCACGATGAAATAATAGCAGGATAATAGTAGAATAACTATGTAAACTGTGAGGACTGAGGATCAACATGATGTCAGATCTTCTCCGACCGTGAGGATTAGTAGATGAAGAATCAAATGTTTATGCAGCTTAACTCTAGGACAATCACACAGCAGTCTTCTTCCCACCATGTATATCAATAGGGGAAGAGTCAGCTTAATCTGCCAAGTGTCATCTAAGCTTAGAGTTTTTTTTTTTTTTTTTTTTTTTCTTTTTTTTGCTAAACAATTGTACGAAACTCAATTAACAATAAAGAAGAGTAATATCTCTCATCCAAGCCTCACAAACCAAAAGAGGGAGAGAATTACTATTACAACTGAAAAGGCAGTGGTTGTGAAGGACAACAAACTTGACTAAAGCATGAGGCACAAAGTTTGCTTCCCTTCTAACCTAACAAAAAGAATAATAAGAGAACTCATAACTAAATTTTTTTGAATCAAAACAAAGGGCGTCAATCTACCACATAAAATCACATAATCAGCTTAGAGTTACACAGTGAGTTCTAAGATAAGTAAACTTCTAATTGGTTACAAAATAAATCTTACTACTTCTTAGAAACAATATATTAATATATATATATATATATATATATATATATATTTATATATATATATATATATATATATATTAAGTGTTGAAATGAACCAAAATATCTTTTTCTTTTATGGGATAGTGTAGTATTTTTGATCTAGAAAAACCAAATTTCACTATATTATTTGACAAAACCATCTTTTGTTGGAATTTAAAATTATATTAATCCAAACAACTAGAGAGAAATGGATCAAATTGACAATTTTTTTGGAAAAAAAATTGAAAAAAGATGTAAATTATTTTTTTACTAAAACAAGCCTATGTCTTGAGCTATTTTTATTTAAGATCAAATCTACGGTCAAACTCTGGTCAAACTTAGTCAAACCTGATCAAACTTGGGTAAACTCAGTCAAACTTGGTCAATCCTAGTCAAACTCATCAAAATCCTTCCATCCTTGAAACGCGGTCTTGGATTGGCAGATTTCTATATATTCAGGTATTTTTTGTCAGTTCTTGCAATAATCAAGTCTCCTCGGTTTGCGTGTTAGATTCCCGAGAAAACCCTTTGGGTAAAAATGGAGTTACAATAATTGGATGCTTAGTTAGTACTTAACGGAGGGAACTCTAACTGAGATAAACGGAATGACTCATTTGATAGCTAACTAAAAACTTCTGAAATTAAGAGACCAAAATGAAAATACCCCCTAAATTAGGGGGCCAAAAGTGAACTATAGTCTAATATCTGCATCTATTTACAATAGTCTTCTAGCCAAAAAGAAACACTTCTAACCTAGAGCAAAACAATGTTATTCACGATATCAGCGATTAAATTAAAACCTGAGCCCCAACTTTGAGCCTCATAACAGCTTGCAACGTTGACTGAATCTCTAATTATCAGATTTCTATACTAAACAGGTTTTCCTTCCGTGAAAACCAAAAACCAAAGAATAACTTATGATGAAACATCAAATCAATTGACTAATCTACTGTTTAATTTTGTCCATAACTTAATAACTTAATTATATTATTTGATTTTTTTTATGAGAAGAATTAATATTTAAATCTCTTTTCTTCACTTGGTATAACAATTGGGTCAAAACTATTATTTATCCTTAATTTTGTTGAGGAATTATATAAAATACATAAATAAAAAATAGTGCAATTACATGGAACTACCGTAATCCTTCTTTCTTCTTTTAAAATTTTTGGTAAAGTACAAAATGTCTTTTTCAATGAAAAAAAAAAAAAAAACCCAAAACTTGTATTCCCTTTAAGCCAAAAGTCAACAATGCCACTATTTGAATAGACTTTGCCAATCCATTAGTACAGACTGTACAGTAGACCTTTTTCAATTCTTGCCACACTGAAACCACTACTCCACAAAATCCAAACTTCAAACAGTAAAGTTAACCAATATTTTTCACCATAGGTAAAACAGTAACACTCATCTTAACCTTTCATAAGGACATCTTCTTAACCCACCGTCAGAGGAATCAAACCGCTAGATTTGCAGCAGTCACTTCACAATAAAGTAATCATATTCCTGGCAAACATCGTATTAAATACCCAAAGACGAATCCTAGCCGTTTGTTTTGTTAGTCAGACAATGGCGCCGTTTACTTTCTGTATATCTCTGTCGGTCATTAAATCAAACGGCTCCCAGCTTTTACTCTACAATTCAATGCTCACAGAATAGAGAAAGAACCTCAATTTTTAAGCCAACTCCTAACTCCTACCCTAGTTAAATAGTAACGTAATTAACCCTCGAAATAAATAAAAAAATCAGGGCCGTTGGATAATTAAGATAACACATCAATCGGTGCAGATCAGTAATCTACAAGAACGCTAAGAAAAAATTAATCTAAAATATAAGAGGTATTGGGTACAAAACGTGAGCATTTATAGCACGTAATGTCACTTCCAAATCCAAGCTGCCCATTTGGCAAAAATCGATTCCAAGGTGTACAAATCTACGGTTAATAATAATAGCTGCACAATAAATTAATTTAAAACATAAAAAAGGGAAAGAATTAGTAATTAAGAAGGCAAGCAAATCAAAAGCTATTGGTGAGAATCTCATAAACCCAACCCACCAATTCATTAAATTAAACATTAATTTACTAATAAATATATAAAGAAAGTGATAATGAATATGTTACAAAATTAAGAAGAAGAATTATGAATGTTATCTGTAGGAGAGTGAAGAGGGAACAAAGGCAGAAGCTGAGGAGGGTCAGAGGCACGTGGTGTAGTGATTGGACTTGGGTGCAAATAGAACTTCTTCTCAGCAATAGCCTTCTCTTCCTCTTCCTCCACCTCACGCGGCGTACTTGGACTCCCACGCGCGTACAACTCCAAGGGTGAGACAGGGGAGAAGATCATCGGCCTGGCATAAGGCCCAGAAGAAGATGGAGGGCCAAATGGGTTTAGTCCGGTTCCCGCAGTGTTGAAGTTGAGCTTGGGCATGGAGTAGTGTTTGTTGTTGAAGGTGGTGGTATGGTTTTGGTTTTGGTTTTGGTTGTGGTCAATGTGGAGCTCCAGCTTTTTGGTGGCCTGCCTGCGCTCATGGAGTTTGAAGGTGGGTTTTCTGGGACCCATTTCGGTGATGGGGTAGTGGTGGGGTTTGTGGTTGAGAAGGAGCTTTTGGTTTTGGGCTGATGGGTCTTCGGGGGCACCGGTTAGTTTCTGGACCACGGCACGGAAGTTTGATGGGTCGGCTTGTACGAAGGTGGTGTTGGGTGTGGTTGGGTCCGATGCATAGGTTTGTGAGTGCATGTTTCTGTTGGAAGCCATGAGAGAGAGAGAGCGAGAGAGAGTATAGAATGTGAAAGAAAGCGGGAATGATGCAATGAAACGTGAGGGATTATATTCTGCCAGAAGAGAGAAAAAGTGGTTTTGGTTTTGTTATTTTATTTTTATTTTTATTTTTTTGTTCATGGGGTAGTGTGTGGTGGAAATGTGAGGGACTGAGGTGAGGTGCGAAGTATATGTGTAGTAAAATAATCACACTGCTTTTTGTGGACTATTTGGATTAGTTGTTGTTGGGCAAAGGGAGTGGCATTAAAATTTAAAACACACATGCTCTTTAGTTTTTGTTTCCCGTAATTCGTAAAGCATATTCAAGGCAATCCCTGGCCTAAGATCTTTCTTGTTAATTTCTCATATAGTTTAAATCAATTTAGAAGTTATTTTTTTATTAGAAAATCATTAACTTAAACACGTAACATGCTTTTTCTTTTCATCAAAATAAGATATAGGTGGATGAAGCAATTAAAAGTTCAAAGGTATCATTAATGTCATAATTATAGCAATTCCACTGTGGAATGAATAAGTAATTAAATACAAAATACCAAAACCGAGAAAGATTTGCCCACATGCAAATGAAACAAATGTGAGTGGAAGTAGTGGAAATGTCACGAAAGTTTGAATTTGAGATTTTTTTAAAAACAAAAATAAAAAAAATGGCAATGAATGAGAAAACAATGAACTGACATTGAATGATGAGTCATGCGGGGTCAGCGGGGTAATGAAACAAGAAATGAGGTGAAAGACTACACAACAGCAGGGTCTGGTAAGTCAGAGTCTCAGAAGACCTTCCTGTCTTTCTTTTGCAATTTTTTAATTTGTTTGTGTGTCATATGTGTCCTGTGTCCTGGTAAGTTCATTCTCTTTTTCATATCTTTTTCTCTGCTTTTTCCTATAGTTTGCGTGAGGGATTGCACTTTGACATTTCGGACAAAAGTTTTTCTGCCTTATTTCAGGTCCACTTTAAGCTTGGTTCGTTGTAGTTTCTTTGCTTTACTCTTCCTTTCTTTAGATTGCTTTGCTGGGACGGGTTGGGTTTTGTGGACGTTTTGACATTTGTAAGTTTCTTGCTTTCTTAGGAGTCTTCGTTCTAGTTTCAGTTAGTTTTCTTTGCAACTTCTTTTGCTTTTTTCCTTTTAAAATCTCAATTTAGATGAATATATTGGCGAAGCCATTTGGTCATGTATACAATTCAATTACCGGTCCCAATTGATACAAAATTTGTGTTGAAATCTGATCTGAGAACCTTTCAAATGAATATGATGTTAGTGGATATCTATCACACTCAATTACCATATCTTTGTGTGCCTTCTTTTTTTTTTTTTTTTTTTTTCTTCTTACGTTTAGATTATTTTCAAATGAAGGTAATTTACCCATAAATAAATAAGTAAATCAGTCAATCCAAATGTGCTTTTGGAAACAATTATTCATTTTGTTCAAAACATAGAAAACAACCGAACGAGAGAGTTCTGTAGTGTGCATTTGGATTAGGTTTTGTTAAAAATTTATTTTTTTTTTTTTTTGATAGTTCATACAAACTAAAAATTTAAAAGAAAAATGTTAATCCAAACTTGCCTTTAAATTCTAGTGTTTGATAGCCTCGAGACCTTATCTCATTACAAAATAGACGCTATGTATTGCATGCCTTAAGAATGTTTAAAAATATAAGACTAAATTACAACTTACACATTTAAAGTTTAGGATCATTTTGATTTTTTCTTCTAAAGTTTCAAAATTTGGTTTCCTACCCTTAACATTGCATAGCATTTGAAAAAAGACCCATTCATCCATATATTTGTTAATGAGATGACCGTTAAATACCATTTAAGCTCAAAATGACATAGTTTTATATTCAAAATTACATCCGTTAGATTTAATTTAAGACATGTCACCAGGGGAGCCAGAATAAAAGTTTAGGGTGGCTAATTGCAAAACAAAAAAAAAAACAAAACAAAAAATTTTTAAATATAGGTTAAAAAAAAACTTGGCCAAGCCAAGCTATAATGTGGCTCCGACACTGCATGTCACCATTCCATCTTTCTACGCTAATCGCTCCTCGAGGCACAAGCAGCTTCAACAACACTCTTTGCACTATCGTGCTCTGAGTCCACTCTTCCCATTCTCACTGCATTGTTGTCCCCCTTGTGACGCAAAGTAAAGCATGATAAAATTAAGAATATGAATTGTGTTAATATTCAAAGAACTGGAATCCATCAGTAAAACAAAACTCTCAAATAGATAAATATTGTTGACGGCTGAATAATGAAATTAGGTCTGTTATAACCAGTACTTATATTATTTAAAGCAAACCCTAATTGAATTAAAACAGGAAATTACAAAAAATGACAAATAAATACGAAAATTGTGTAACAAATTAAAACATCACGAAACAACTCCTAAACGGGCAAATCTTCATCTTGAAATCTTCTAGAGCTTTTCGAATATATCTTGTGAGGCCCGTAACTCTTCCTAAATAAAAAATTATGGCCCATTTAAGGTAGCCATAAAATCATGGACGTCGGGTTGCACATTTGGTCTTCTAGCGCTCGAATTGCTCCACGAAATATTCTGCTAGTTGTCCTACGTCACCTTGAGCCTCATCTCGCCTAACAAAATATTGTATTGACCCAATGCCAAGCCGATTTTGGACCTTATCAAAGCCATGAAGTAATCTTGGAAGGTGAGGCTAAGTTCATAGGGTGCGGTGGTAGTGGCAGAGGGAAGCAAATCAACATTTAAACTGAATACGATGTAGTTTTAAATATAAAAACTACGTCATTTTGAGTATATGTGGTATTTAAGAGTCATCTCATTAATGGATATGAACAAAATGACATATTTCCAAACATTATGTTACATTAAGAATACAAATCCAAATTTTGAAACTTTAGACGGGAGAATGAAAATGATCCCAAATTATAGGAGAATAAATTGCAATTTAGTCTGTTATTGAATAAAGTGAAAGTCGTAGTAATAAATTAATAATGTAATGCAATGAACAATGACCGTTGTTGGGAACAATGGCAAGAAAATGAAAATTTCAGAAATTTTTACATTTATGGTCCACATTTTAGTTTTTCTTCTTTTATTGGCTAGGTGACTTGGGTTCTTTCATATATAATAAATCCTTTTTTATTTTGTTATTTACTATTTTCTATCACATTCCCCTTTTAACATATAGGTATATGTAAAAACAAAACAAACAAATAAACGATGACAACTTAACTTTTTTTGGTTAAGTAATATAAACTTAACAAACAAAGGAAAATTAAGCTGAGGAGAATATGTAACATTAATATTAATGAAAAAAATATTTAAATGATTAAAAAAAAATAAAAAGGCAATTGCATATTTTAGGGGAAATTACAATTTACCCCTTACGGTTGGAATTACTAAAATTTAGTCTACAATTGTTATATTTTACCTCCTAAAATTTAGGATTTTAGAAATCGTTAGAGTTCTTTTCAAAGGCCCTTTAATGATTTATTTCAATCTAAAGTTTAAGAGGTCAAAATATCTATTATAAAGTTTATATGACTAAAAAATTATAGGCCAAACCATAAGGAGATAAGTTGTAATTCAAAGCTTGTCCATAAATTTGTTAATTTGGCCAGAACCCTAACAAATTTATTTAATCTAAATTTTTAATGGGTCAAATATATATATATCAATTAAAATTTATTGATTACATTGGATAAAACGTAATGGTCCAACAAAACATGGTAAATTACAATTTTCTCCAAATTATAAAAAAGGTTCATCACCTTCAGTACTTCAACCATTTCTTTTTTCTTTTTTTCCTCAGGTTTCTTATTTTCTTTTCTGACATGGCTTGAAAGTGCTCTTATTTGTAACACGGTTTCTACTGTTCCAGAAACGAAAGAAAAAACAGATCTGATTCTTTTAATTTATTCTTAAAAGATATCCTCCCCAAACCAATATATATATATATATATATATATATATATATATATATATATATATATATATATATATATTTATATAGATAAATAAACCTGGGAATTTTCAAATTAAGATAAGTTGTAATTCTAATGGAAAATGTTGAAAAGCGGTTTTTGTCCATAAATTTGAAACCACTCTAAACTTTAATTTGTTTTTCTATTTTTCTTCTTCTCTTTAATTTGCTATTGATATATATGTTGAAGATACATGAACCCTAACAAATTTATTTAATCTAATTTATAATTTATAATAAAAGTGGTCAATAATAAATTAAAATATGTTATATATATCTTCAAATTATAAAAGATTGTGAAAAATTAAAATCCAAGTTATTGATTAATTGGAACTTAACATAAACCATAAAGATATATGCTTTAATTAGTAAATAGGTTTGGCTGAGTTCAAGTGTTCCAAAACATTGATATAAAAATGACCACATGTCATCTCTTTCTAACCCAATTTAAAGTTCACAACATTTTTTTTTTTTTATTTATCTTTTCTTCAGCATTAAGTAACAATGGAGAAAATCCTTTCCCTTATAAATTTAATGAAACGAATTTTTATTATTTATATTCAGCACTAAAAGAAGAAAAAAAAAAAAAAAATTGTACGATCTTGCAATGAGAATAAGCTGTCTTGTCTTGCCTAGAATTCCCATATGAGTATCCCTACCAAACTTTTTAAAGGGTCAACCTAAAATATTATTAAGCACCGACCACGTGCCTATATCATGGCCATCTGATTCACTAATATGCTCACAATGAGTGCTTTTCTAATATTCAGAAACACAAAACAATTGCATTTTCTTCTTTCCCATAGTCAAAAGTCACTTATAAGATGTCATCTGTTTGGATTCCTTGAAAACATGGAAGATGCCAAGGGAACACTCAATCATATGAGTCATCTATGGAGGACAATATGATTACAAAATAGACTATGTTCCAAAGAAATGCTAATGGGGTTTTAACTAACTACGAAACTTAATTTAATACTAACAACCCACTTAGTTAAAGTGACTATTAAATCGTACTTAATAATTACAGTAATAAGCTAGGTTTTATGTTCTCTAGTGGATGACTTTTGCTTTGGAGACAAGTGTTGGGCGTCTGTCATAGTAGCATAAAAGTCATGGGTGTTTGGATAATAAAGGACCTTTGATCTAAGAAAGATTTGACCTTTAAGGATAAGGCAACAAATACAACTTGTTGTACTTGTATGGTTCTTTTCTTTTCTTTTTTGATAAGATTGTACTTGTATGGTTCTATTCTCACATTGATGATAATTTTAATGAATGGTTAAACATGGGAACCTTATTCTCTATGTGATATGAACCAACCATTGTATGTCATTCCAACTCCTTTTCATTAATTTCTCTCTTTTTAAATCTTTTTTACCAACTTTTTGAGTATATAATGTTCATGCTTAAAATTTTGCATTTAATGCCGCTCAAGCGAACTAATGTCCATTGTCCTGGCTCCTGCTGGAGGAGCTTCATGAAGAACATTCAGATATTTGGGCTAACTTTCTTCGACTATAAGTGTTTTGATATATAGTGAGCAGTGGAATATGAATTCTATCCTTAAGAGTCGTGATGTTGGGGTATTATATTACATGGATCATTCTAATTCAACTCATTTTTTTTAATCGTGTCAAAACATCTCAACTTTAACACCATCCCTTTCTTAAGCTAGTTGACACGATACAATATGTAACATACTTAATAAACAATTCGTGTTGGGTTGACACAGGTATAGATCCCATTTTGATCAATTTAATAAGCATGTTGTATTGGGTTAACACAAATTCCACCCATTTCAATATATTTTAAATAATATGACTCTAAATGATTAATATAGTTTTATATTTTGTAAGCACATAAATTATAATAATTATAAACAAATAAATTCTATAAAAATTCTATTTCATAATAATATCAATTAAAGTACTAATGTCTAGTAGCATTCAATCTAGAAATTCTTATTCCAACCAATAAAGTTCCACCCAAATTTAGAAATACACAATTTAAGAAATATAAAATGAAATGACAGTTTTTTCTTTATTTTGGATAAAAGAGTTAAGGACTTCAGAGTTTCAATGAAGAATTTATCAATAAAACTATTTATCTATATTTAATGTAATTTATTAGATAAAAATGACATTTATTCAATTATATGCATGGGTTAAAGGGATTCGTATCTTTAGTCTTGACACGAATAATGAATCGGGTCATTTCGGTTAATTGTGTGTCAAGCATGTCAATATGGAGTTTACTCATTTATCAATCATATCAAAACATATCGACTCACTTTTACTGGAACCTATTTAAACTAAACATTAACCTACAAAAAAATAAATAAATAAATAAAAAGTGTGGTGTTTGCTGATTGTGACAAAAATTACTCTTTATGCCACACAAGCATCCCTCCTCGCTATAGAGATATTCCAAATTTTCAAAATACAAAACGATTCAAATCAAGCAATATATGATATATCCTCCTATAATCGAAAAGATAGACTCGTTGGGAAGTACTGCTGAATCTCTATTGTGTTGCTATTATTGATAAAAGAGATTTTTGTTAGTACGTCTGCATATTACTAGGGGCCCTAAAAGTGATAATTTAACTTTTTCTCTTAGATATCTTACTGATCAGTGATTATGAGTAAAAAGGGAAAGTGGTATCATCCATCTATAAGCATATGTGGTAATATAAAATTTACACCGGTTAAGTTTATTCAATTTTCATTTTACTACATCTATAATCTATAATCTATAATCGATAATCTATAATATAAATTAAAACCTAAAGCAGAGAGAAATTTTTGACCCTCCACCAAACACCGCCACGTAAGAATCTCTACTCACATGTTCACTCTCTCTATCTCTCATAGGCTCAGCCTCTTCATCTCCCACCCCTCCATCTCCTTTGCCTCTTCATCTCCCACGCCTCTTCCCTACTATTTTCTTTCTCTTCCCAACTCCGAACCTCCTTTTTTTTTTTCATACCCATTAAATCACCAATTTACCTCAATTGATTGCACCTCACTGATTGCCCAATTGATTGCTCACCAGTTACTTTGCCTCACTCATCTACCCAATCCCTATTTAAACCTTATAGTACCCGCTCCCCCAACAATTGCTGATGTTGTTCTTGAGTTTTGTTTTTTCTCCCGGTGGTTGTATGGTGGTTTGTGTCTAAAAGGTACACTTTTTATCCCCTTTGCTTTTTTTTTTTTTTTTTTTTTTGGATTTGTAGGTTTTGAGCCTTGGCTTATGGGTTTGATTTTTGGTTTGATTTTTGTGTTTTGTGGAATAGGTTACGGTATTTCCGAATCTGCTCGAGATTAAACCCTTTTTTTTTTTTTTTTTATTATTCAACAATAAACTATTCACATGCTAGATCTAAGGCTCTCTTCTAGGAATTCTGTTGTTTGCTAAATATCAAAAAAACATTCAGACTGGAGAGAATTAGGTGATCACTGTGGTTGCACTATCTAAGACGTGTCATCTAATAGAGCTATATCACCAATTTGATTCACATAAGAATGAATGATGAAGGGTGAGGTTTTTAGTTCAAAATCTATTGTGGCTCATGATGATAAAGGGGAAATAATCAAAGGTTGGGCTACACACCACCGCTTAGGCAAGGCAAGAAACGCTGAGGCTGATGTAATTTTGTGGCTGCTTAAATTAGCTATGGCAGAAGAGTTCAACATCATAGTGGAAGGAGATGCAAAGGCCTGCTTCAATGATCTTTATTACTAATTCTCATGTTTCATGGATTGTCTCAAATGTTTTCTATCACTTCTATTAATGTAACAAATCCTCCATTACTAGGGTGTTTCCTTTCTTGCTTTAATTTAATTTATTTATCAAAGTTTGCTATTCCTTTGGTTCTTCCTTTCTTTAATAAACTTTTGGGTGGATTCATATTGCAAAACATTCTTTTGATTGCACACCATGTGTTTGACAAAATGTGTCAATCACTTTTGCATTGGTTTAAATCAAGCTTCATTGTTTATGCCTCTTGGTTTTGGTTTCGGTTTCCATTTGGTCATCTCATTTTTTTCTCATGTGCATTTAAGCATACTAGGCCATCAACATCATTGGCGATTTAGTACATTAGAACTTTTCATCTTCAAAACCCAAATTACAACATTAGAATATTCAGTAATCTTCCTAAATAGGAATGTCTTATGAAGTTATGTTTTTTGCATTAATATATGGATATAACTATTTTTTTTTTCAGCTTTTGTAAATGATAGAAAACCTATAGAAAATACTAATAAAAAATTTGTGCATCCATCACAAACCCAGGAAAAATAAATCTTTAAGAACAATCATACATTTGTCATTTGTACCAATTCTTTTATCTTTTAAGAGACTATGTCCACCATAATATAATAATTTTTTTTTTTTTTCAGAGTAGATGATGTTGATGGAGGGTTAGAAAGAAGGATAAACACATAAGAGTATTTTATTTGTTCAAGGATGCAAGCTAACAACCACTACCATTTTGCCTTTTTTATAGTTTATTTTTTGGTAAAAAAAAAAAAATGTTCATCTCATAAAACTATTTGAAAATAAACTTTGATCATCATAATGCAAAACTTTCATATAATTACTAAACTTTATCATAAACAGATACAAAGTTTTTAGATATCAAAGTAGATGATGAAATAATTCAAAAGAGTTTTCCCCTTTTTTTTGTCATCTCATTTTTTTGAGGCATTTAAGTACTAGGCCATCAACAAGATTTAGGAACTTTTCATCTTCAAAACCCAAATTACAACATAAACACATAAGAGTATTTTATTTGATATAACTATTTTTTTTCTTTTGTAAATGAAGAAAACCTATAGAAAATACTAATAAAAAATGCATCCATCACAAACCCAGAAAAATAAATCTTTATAACAATCATGCATTTGTCATTTGTACCAATTCTTTTATCTTTTAAGAGACTTGTCCACCATAATATAATAATTTTTTTTTTTTTCAGAGTAGATGATGTTGATGGAGGGTTAGAAAGAAGGATAAACACATAAGAGTATTTTATTTGTTCAAGGATGCAAGCTAACAACCACTACCATTTTGCCTTTTTTATAGTTTATTTTTTGGTAAAAAAAAAAAAATGTTCATCTCATAAAACTATTTGAAAATAAACTTTGATCATCATAATGCAAAACTTTCATATAATTACTAAACTTTATCATAAACAGATACAAAGTTGATGTTATGATATCAAAGTCTTTTTTTTTTCTTTTTTTTTTTTTGAATCAAATGATATCAAAGTCTCAAAATTAGGAAATAATGTCAAAAGTCAGTTTTCCCCTTTTTTTTGTCACATAGTTTTGAAACTATACATATATAACAATCAATTACTAAATTAAATGGAAAAAAAAAAAAAAAACTCCTAATCTGATGCACGTTATTTAAAGGTACAATAATTAGAGAGCCTTAAATTACTAATTAGAATTAAATAAAAGCAACTCTTAAAATTGTGGGCTGCCACCTAATACCAAATAAATAAATGTATTTATGTTCAATTTTCATAACCATTTTTTTTTAGCAGAGTATTTATGCATTAATTGGTTGCTGACTCAATAGAGTTCAAAACGATCTCCTAAAGTTCTTTAATTGTATATTTACTTTATTGTGGTCTTAAATTACATCTTACAAAAATAAAGAACTACTAATTACTTTGTTAAAAAAAAAAAAACTGAAATAGCCCCAATAAAAAAATAAAGAAATATAAGATGTATATATAATCACGTAGGTTCAATATTAAAAAGTCAAATAAAAAGTCAAATTAAATAAAAAAACAAACCTAAACCAAACGGAATTGAGTCTCTAAAACGAGGATATCTAGGTAATGAAGTCGGTTAGGTCCAGGTCAACTTGGTGTTAACAAAAAAAGATAAAAGAAGAAGAAGAAAGTTGGAAGTTTGGGTTGTTTTTTTTTTTTGTAATAACATTCAATGTACCTACTAGGTGAGTTGAAATCACCTCTACATGTTTGACTAAATGCTTGAGTTAAGACTTGGCTTAGATTTAATTTCTAGCTATGTATATTGGAAAGTTGGGTTAATGCTTAATTTGGTTGTTTTTTTAGTTTTTTGTTTAACCACTGTCAAATAAATCTAGAGTAACAACAACATAACCTCAAAATGGTTTCCTAGGTAGATTTTGTGAAATGACAACCTTAGAATAGGTGACTGCTGCTTTTCAGTTGCCATTCTACATAAGACAATTACTCAATTGATCTACCCCTACTTAATTGAGAGACTCTCCTTGATAGGTAATTAAATATTGCCAAATGATTTAATGTTTTATGCTAATTAATTTTGTTATATGATGTAGAGAAATCTGCAAGTACTAGGAAGAGTACCAAGCTTTAACCAAGAAGCTCTCATTCCAAAGGTTCGACATTAAACATATAAATATTGTACATTTTGGAAAAATCTTGATGGATTTTAGGATGGTTGAATTCTGATGAACTATATTTATTTATGTAGATTAAATAAGTTAAAATATTTCCAAAATATTTAATGTTTCATGCTAATTAATTTTGTTATATAATGTAGAGAAATCTGCAAGTATTAGGAAGAGTACCAAGCTCTAACTAAGAAGCTCCCATTCCAAAGGCTCGACATTAAACATATAAATATTGTATATTTTGGGAAAATCTTGATGGATTTTAGGAAGGTTGAATTGTGATGAAATTTATTTATCTATGTAGATTAAATAAGTTGTGAGAAGAACTAATCGAGTATTTCATGATTTGTACAAAAATTATTTTGTAAATTAAACTTTTTTGACATTTAGAAGAATAGTTTGTTTTTGGTACATGATTTATACTAAATCTTACTCACTATAAAATCAGTTGAATGGAAATTTTGTTTTGCCCATTGAGACAAAAGACCTCATCGTGTGCTATAAATAAAGTTGAATGACTATAGTTGGAAGGAAGATGACAATACTATACAATAGAAAAGCTTGCACAAGCAAGCTTGCCATCCATGCTACTACCATAACCCAAGAATTTATTTGGATGGAGGATACTCTAGACTTTCTAACACCCACTGTGGCTACAAATTTAACCCATTTATTTTTGATTGATGAATTATAATTTTCTCTCAAAAAGTTGTTTGCCTGAAGAAAGCTTACATAAATTAAATGTAATTTTAAATAATATATATGTAATGTTTAAACTACAAATTCCATATTATAATTTTTCAATTATACTCCATAAAAAATCATATCAAATTTTTTTTTTCGCGCACGCGCGGGTCTGCGACTAGTATAAATTAAAACTTGAAACAGAGATAAAGTTTTTACACTCCTCCAAACACTGCCATGTCAGCTTTGCTTCTCCCCAGAAAATCCATATTATCCTTCCCTCTTTTTGATTCATTCTCTCTCACATTAAACCCTCTCTTTAATTCAATCCTCTTTTCTCTCTCAATTTTTTGCCCATCTGACTCGTCCTCCTCCTAACGCTTAAATACAAATTCTAACACTTATCTATTTGACTCCTCTTCCTCCTCTAACTCTTAAATACAAATTCTAACGCTTAAGTTATTTTTTGCCCCATTTCTACCTTTCTCTAATGCCCTCTCTCTAGACTCATCATCTCCTCTAACGCCTAACGTTTCACTTTCTTTGGTTTCTCCCGTTTCTAACTTTCTCTAACACTCTCTCTTACGCCTCTTCTGCTCCCCATTGTTGCCTTCATTTTTCCTATAAATTTTCATTTGCTCTCTGACTCTCTCAACCTCGCAGAACTCACCAAATTACAAGCAAAACACAAAAAGTCCGTTTCAGGTCCCATGTTAATTACGTTGCCTCTGATTGCGAAATTGGTGCTGT
>OU015766.1:9443584-9488807 GCA_907173295.1 Fagus sylvatica | reverse complement strand
TTCCATTTATCTCAGTTAGAGTTTCCTCCGTTAAGTGTCAACTAAGTACCCAATTGTTATAACTCTATTTTTATCCAAATGATTTTTTTTAGGAATCTGGCATGCAAATCGAGGAGGTCCAATTATTGTAAGAATCGACTGAAAATACCCAAATATATGGAAATCTGCCAATCCAAGACCGTATTTCAAGGATGAGAGGATTTTGATGAGTTTGATTAGGATTGACCAAGTTTGACTGAGTTTACCCAAGTTTGATTGGGTTTGACCAAGTTTGACTAGAGTTTGACCGTAGATTTGATCTTAAATAAAAAAAGCTTAAGACATAGACTTGTTTTATTAAAAAAATAATTTACATCTTTTTTCAATTTTTTTTCCCAAAAAATTGTCAATTTGATCCATTTCTCTCTAGTTGTTTGGATTAATATAATTTCAAATTCCAACAAAAGATGGTTTTGTCAAATAATATAGTTAAATTTGGTTTTTCTAGATCAAAAATATTACACTATCCCCTAAAAGAAAAAGATATTTTGGTTCATTTCAACACTTTAAAAAAAAAAAAAATAAAAATTGAGAAGTACTTGTTTCTAAGAAGTAGTAAGATTTATTTTGTAACCAATTAGAAGTTTACTTATCTTAGAACTCACTGTGTAACTCTAAGCTGATTATGTGATTTTATGTGGTAGATTGACGCTCTTTGTTTTGATTCAAAAAAATTTAGTTATGAGTTCTCTTATTATTCTTTTTGTTAGGTTAGAAGGGAAGCAAACTTTGTGCCTCATGCTTTAGCCAAGTTTGTTGCTTTTCACAACCACTCCCTTTTCAATTGTAATAGTAATTCTCTCCCTCCCTTGGTTTGTGAGGCTTGGATGAGAGATATTACTCTTCGTCATTGTTAATTGATTCGTACAATTGTTTAGCAAAAAAAAAAAAAAAAAAAAAAACTCTAAGCTTAGATGACACTTGGCAGATTAAGCTAACTCTTCCCCTATTGATATACATGGTGGGAAGAAGACTGCTGTGTGATTGCGCTAGAGTTAAGCTGCATAAACATTTGATTCTTCATCTACTAATCCTCACGGTCGGAGAAGATCTAACATCATGTTGCTCCTCAGTCCTCACAGTCTGCATAGTTATTCTACTATTATCTTGCTATTATTTCATTGTGGATTTAGAGGATGATTGCAATGATACTGTAGTGACTGGGTAGCTACCCAATTAGTGTATGCAAGGGATGAAACCAGGATTTGAACTTGGTGGAGACCAAAACATAAAAATAAAGAAAAAGTTTATAAAATCCAAATTAATATATATTCAATATTAACAAAATATCAACGAATTGATATTAATTTCAACAATTTCTCTTTTTTAAAATTTTGTTTGAAGATTTAAAATTTTTAAAACACTAGAGGTTGGCAACGATGCATATCAATATTGGCATTTGAATTATTTGTATTTTTTCTATCAAAAAAGTATAAATTGTAGTTAACTTTCCCATGATCTACGAATAAAATAGAAGTTATATTAATTAGCTTATTATATGTCCAATAGTCTTTTAACTAAAAAAATCATTACTTTTGCTAATTTAAAAAAAAAAAAAAACTCTCACAAACTGTGGCTTGTTTCGTGGCAAAAACTTCGCTCGCTTTTGCCTAAAACACCCCCTAAATCATTATTCCAAAAAACACGTTTTTGGTCTGATTTTTTTACAAAATCACCCCCTAACCTATTTTCGGGGACAAACAGACTATGTGATGCGTTTCGAGGCAAAAACTTCACTCGCTTTTGCCTAAAACACCCCCAAAATCGTTCCTCTAAAAAACACATTTCCGGTCCAAATTTTTTTATGAAACCGCCACCCTCACCTATTTTCGGGGCCAAACGGACTATGTGGTGTGTTTCAAGGCGAAAACTTCACTCGCTTTTGCCTAAAATGCCCCCAAAATCTTTTTTTTCCAAAAAACACATTTTCAGTCAAATTTTTTTACGAAACTGCCCCCCCCCACCTATTTTCGGTGTCAAACGGACTATGTGGTGCGTTTCGAGGCGAAAACTTCGCTCGCTTTTGCCTAAAACGCCCCCAAAATCGTTTTTCCAAAAAACAAGTTTCCGGTCTGAATGTTTTTACGAAATCGCCCCCCTCACCTATTTTCGGGGCCAAACAGATTATGTGAATCATTTCAAGGTGAAAACTTCGCTCACTTTTGCCTAAAATGTCCCTAAAATCGTTCTTCCGAAAAACGCGTTTCCGATCTGAATTTTTTTACGAAACATATTTGCTTCATGACATATTTTCCTTTGTTGTGTGCGACCATATTTGCTTCATGACGTACATAAGAGAATTTAACTAATTTGTGTGCAATCATATTTGCTCCATGACGTACATGAGAGAATTGCACAGATCTTTAGGTAGATATATCTTCCTTTAGGACCTTTACGGATATATATTTTTATACAATTTTTTTTTTTGATAATTATATATTTTTATACAATTGTTACATGACAACTAGGTCTTTTTATCGGATAACTAAACCTTCGAGCTCAAGGTTTTAATTTTTTTCGCAATAGTACCCTCGTTGACTTCTGTTTTACTAACAATTAAAGCTGCTCTATTTAAATCCATATTATGAATAACATTTGTTGTTACAAAATGAACCGATTTTAAAATGGGATAACCCGTTCAATAAAGCGCTAGAATTGATTGAAACTTTACATTGGCTCATGAACGCACACCTTTGGCTCATTTGATTCGATGGAGAGATAAAACACTGGCTCTTTGCATTGTGCAAGCAAGATTGGTTGGATTAGCCCATTTTTCTGCAGGTTATATATTCACTTATGTGGCTTTCTTGATTTCCTCTACATCGATCAAATTTGGTTAATTATTTATGTATCATATCCTCAATAATATCATTTCTTTCAATGGAGAAGGGGGTCCACCTTCTTATATTTCTACATCTAGGATCCGACTTTTATCATTGATACTAATAGGAAGAACTAAACCATTATGGCAAGAAAAGGTTTATTTCAGAGGGAGAAGAAGAGGCAAAAATTGGAACAAAAATATCATTTGATCCATCGATCCGCCAAAAAGAAAATAAGTAAAGTTCCATTGTTGAGAAAGAAATAGGAAATTCATGGAAAGTTACAATCCCCAATAAAGCATAAGTTCAAATATCATGTCTCTCTTCAAATCAAACCCATGTTTGAATTGAAATTGCGATATGGCAGCTAGTTCTACTCCTTTAAATAAAATAATTCATATCTTTAAGGAGGTATACAATAATTTCTTTCAAAAATGACAATTTGTCCCTCCATATGCAATCAAGTAAATACCTCTACGAATGAAGGGATCAGATTGATTTGGAAAATGAAAAGATTTGTACAAGTTATACCCTTCGCCACCTCTTTGAAGAAAATTGTTAGGTATGAATATGTTAGAGTCGATTCGTGAAATAGTATCTCTACCATCGCACGAAGAAGATATTTTGCTACTAATGAACAAGTTATTGAGGAAATTTCCAAACTTAAAATCATAGTTATTGATACGGGCCTAATTCACATTAAAAGGGAATCTTTTTTTACAATCGAATCAGAAGTTATATGGATTATTCATAAATTGTGGTCGATTTTTTTTATAAAAAGAAGACATTAATGAACTTCTATGAAATGGTTTTGTAGGATTGGGCCAATTGTCTAACAATCTTTTTATATTTTTTTAATATAGATTCATGAATTTACATGTTGTGAGAACCACGACCTTTAACCAATAAATGTCTAAACATGGTTCTAAAAAATGGTGAGTTACACTATTTTCCATCCTAATCACTAGGGGAAATTACAAATAGAGTCACCACCTAACTTTTGTACAAAAAGCTAAGAAAAGTGTACTATCTTTTATTGATCGAATAAAAGATACAATATTTTGAAAAAAGTAAATAAATTACATGGTTTTGCCCTAGATACAATCTAAGGAAAAATAAAATTATAAGGTTTTGTGTCCTAAATACAATTTAGAAACAAAAGTAAATAGGATACATAAACTAATCTAATCTTCCCCTAAGATTAGGATTCGGGGGCTAGGGGATTGGATGGGAAGGTGTTAGGCACCCATCCAACCTAACCTAGGTCAGTCTTTAAGGATCCATTAGTCTAAGTTCACAACCTCAAACAAACCATACTCGTATTTGATTCATAGCATCACAACAGTACATGCAATAAAAAATTAAACAATGATTAATCATCAAGCATTTAAAATCATTTAAGCACGCATCTCACATGAAAAAGATAATTTAAAGTTACTGTATTTTAGTACAACATATCAGAAAAATTAGATTTGTATCATTCACAAAACAAAAACCGAAAACAGTGCAATCTAGCAATTGTGCATTAATAATTAATCAAGCAATTAAAATTAAAACCTAATCATGCATTTTACACAATTAAAGTTGCTGCATTAAATTAAAAAAGAAAGGATTGTACCTTTTGGGATACAACCTCTTGAATGAGTGTCCCAAATTGAATTTGATTGTGATGGGATGCGGCTTCTTGATTGAGAATACCAGCTCCGGTCTTGAAAATTGTTTCTTGAGAAAAACCGTTAAATTTTATTAAAAGAGATTAAAAATTGAATTGAAAGACAAGAAATAGAGATTACAAAAAATGGCTTTTGTAATCTCTGGACTTGAATATAAGAACACACTTGTGTTTTTATTCCAAAGTCTAACCTTTTGCAAAAATTCTCCTGAATTTTGCTTAGGATTACTTTGACTAATTTTTCCAACCTCCCTGTTAAAATGAGAATATTTTCTATTTATATGGTAGCCCTAAAATGAACCTACCCACGTTCTGGACCTCATGAGAGTGCATTAGGGTTTTGGAAATTGGATATACTTCATGAAAATCCTGAATTTTGACTGATTTTTAGGCCTTTATTGTGGGCCCAATTTGACCCTCTAAATGTTCGAATTTGGAGATGGTCATTAGATATATAGTTGTATCCCATCATGTTAGCTTTCCAGCCCAATTTGAATCAATGCAATCGGATAATTGAGTCAAACATTATGGTCGAAATACTGATCAGTGTACAGGCTGGAATCCAAAATTTGAATTGGGCTTTGGATGATTCCGAGTTTTTCACCTTTGATCAACTTCTAGTGGATTTAGAAGTCCTTCTTTGGCTGAATTAAAGATTTATTAATTTTAATCAATTTATTAATAATTAATATGATAATTATTGGTCAAAATAATTATCTCATTAGTTAAAAATAAATCAATTTAAGAATTATCCTTTGATGAATATCTTGTGCATGAATACTTACCATTTTAAGGTGTTCTAAACCAATAGGAATTATTTATTAATTGATTTTAATTTAATCCATTTAGAGGACCAATCAAATTAATTAACAAGTAATCCTATGCATGTGAGCTTATGGTAAATATCATTTCAACCAATCAAATTTATTTCATTAATAAAATCTTGGTTTTTAATCTGATTTCCAATCCGAAAGATGCATTCTCTTTCTTAATTCAATTTTGATCACTTAAAATATAATTTTAAATTTATGGACCAACTTTAAACTTGCAAACTTGTGAAATTATCATTTTACCCTTTATGCACTAAAGTGTAAAAAAGTAAAATTAATAGTTGCAAAATGGGGTGTCAACAGATGCCCCTCATTGGTGAAATTTATGCAATAAATAAACACCAATGCAAGACATCTCAATTTGTGACCATTAATTTATTCACGTGGGGATATAACGTCCTCAGACATTTGTGGGAACGCAACTGTGCAAAGTTGTCCCAAAAGAGAAAGTGTGAGAATACAATTCTGTAGAATTGCCTCAAAAGAAAAGGTTTTGAGCATACAATTCAGTAGAATTTTCTCAAATGAAGTGTTTTGAGAATAAAACTCCGCAAAGTTACCTCAAAAGAAATGTTTTGAGAATATAATTCAATAAAATTGCCTCAAAGGGAATATTTTAAGAATACAATTCCGCAGAATTGCCTCAAAGGAAATGTTTTGAGAATACAATTCCGTAGAATTTCCTCAAAGAGAAAGTGTTGTGAGAATACAACTTTGCAGAGTTTCCTAAAAGGAAAGTATAGGAATACAACTCTGGAGAGTTGCCTCAAATGAAATGTTTTGAGAATAGAATTTTGCAGAATTGCCTCAAAAGAAATGTTTTGAGAATACAATTCCGTAGAATTGCCTCAAAGAGATAGTGTTGGCATACAACTTCGGAAAGTTGCCCCAAAAGAATGCCGGGTGAGAATACAATTCCACAGAATTGCCTTAAAGAGAATGTTGTTGGATGCAACCTCCGCAGAGTGCTCTAGGAAGAAATATTATTAGGATGCAACCTCCATAGAGTATCCCAGAAAGAGATATGTTGAGATGCAACCTTCGCAGAGTGCTTTAGGAAGAAATGTTTTGATGGCATTGACTCAGGGTCCCAATTTTGATTTTGATTTTTTTGATTTTTGATTTTTTTACTTGGGTTAGATTTGATTTTTGACTTGGGGTCGATTTTTATTTATTTATTTAATTTTTTTTTTTTTGAATTTGGATGATGACTCATTGTCAATTCTTGATTTTCGACTAAGGGTCTAATTTTGATTCTCTTGATGATGACTCAGGGTCAAAATTCATTTACATTTGGCTTTCAGTGGATGACTCTAGGTCAAGAATTTCAATTTTTTTTTTGTACGATTCGAGGTCAAGGTTTAATCTTTGACTAGTGACTCAGGGTCAGGAATTAATTTTGATTAAGAGGTGGTTTGCTTGTCTTTGAGGCTTAAATGATTGATTTTGGAGATTGTTTTTAAAGTGCTTATGAAGATTTGTCCATGAGGAAGTTTTTCCATGAAGATTTTTTATTGTTAGCATTTTTGGAGATTCTCATTGTGAAGATTTTTTATTCTTGGAGATTTTTTCATGGAGGTTTTTTTTTTTTTTTCTTTGAGATTGTTCCATTATGAAGATTTGTTCAATACACAACTTGAGGCTTAAAAATTGTTTTAGTTTGCTCGTATTGAGGCTTAAAATCTTTGTGTTGGTTATTTGACTCAGGATCATTGGCTTAAGGTCGGATTTCAAATGGATGCTAACTCAGGGTTGGAGTTTGGAATTTTGATTGACTCAGGGTCAGATTTGAAGTTTGAAATGATTTTTTGACTTTAGTTGTTTATATGAGTTGGCTTTTTGCATAATTGAGTTGATTTTGTCGTTTCTTAACGTGTTTTTGAAATTTTGAGTTTGGTGATTGCTTTGTGATCATGGGTGTGATTGAGTTTGTTTGATTGAAATGGGTATGGCCAAATTGGATTGGGTTTTGCTGAAATTTTGCAACTTTTTTTTTTTTCAGGTCAGTGTTCTATTTTTTTCAACAACTTTGTTGTGTTGATTTTTTGAGTTTGGTTGATTAAGTTTGAGATGAATAGCTATTTTGGATTGGCTCCATTTGGTTGAGATTTGATGATTTGTTAACTTGGCGCAGTGGTTTTACTTTGATGAATTGATTCAAATTTGGATGTTTAGCTTTAAATTTGTTTTCTTTGAATTGGAATTGCTCTTTGTGGTGATTTTTGTTGGTTGGTCAAATTGCAAGTCTTTATTATGTTGAATTAAGCGTGTTTCTCATGATTACATGGTGGTGTTTGATGTGGTTTTCTATTTTTGTTTTGGTGGCTTCTTTGTTTATGTGTTCGTGGGTGTTTGAGGAGATTAATCATAGGAAGCGGAAATTGGTTTGGTATGCTTTGGATGTCAAGGAAGTTGAGTTTGATTTGTCATAAGACCTTGAGTGTCATGGGTTTCATTGTGTGAAAGTTGGGGTAAGTTTTGAAATTTTTTTTTTTTTTTTTTTGTCTTGCTTAAGGCATGTGTGGTTAGAAATACGTACCTTGGCTTTTTAGTGCTTACCTGACCTCCTTCTCTTTTGATGATGACAGCTTATTCCTTAGAGGATTGGGTTTCGTGCTTCCATTGGAAATGGTATTTTGATGAAAATGTGGCAACATTTTTTGGAGTGGACTTTTGTTGATGGATGGTCCAATGGAGTGACTTTGATAACCTGCAAGAGACAACAAACAAACTCTTCTTTTAATTGTCAGTTGGGCACATGCCCTTAGTTTGAGCATATTTGGCAAAAGAAGATCATGTTAACAAACAGAACAAATAAACCGATGCCCCTAGTGTAGCATGCTTGCATACAAAAATGTTGGGCCAATGCTCATAATTTAGACATGTTGTAAAAACATTTTGTGCAAGTGAACTATTTTCAAGTCAATAACTTTGAGTTCTCCCTTAGACCTAAGCTTAGGTCGTTTAGGTGCTTGGGACCGAGCCTTTGACAGACTGCCTACATACCTTTTCTAAGAGGATCAGGTCCAGACATCGTTCAAAAGTTGGACCTATCTGAAGGTCATGCAGATGATTAGGACTGAGTCTTTGATAAACTGCCTACGTACCTCTTTTTGGAGGATTAGGTTAAGACGTAGTTCAAAAAATTAAACCTATCCAAAGGTTATTCAAATGATTGGGACCGAGTCAGCAATAGGCTGCCTACATACCCCTTTTGGGAGGATTAGGTTCAGACGTAGTTCAAGAGTTGGACCTATCCGAAGGTCATGCAGATGATTGGGACTGAGTCTTTAATAGACTACCTATGTACCCCTTTTGGGAGGATAAGGTCCAGACGTAGTTCAAGAGTTGGACCTATCCAAAGGTCATTCAGATGATTGGGACCAAGTCTTTGATAGACTGTCTACGTACCTCTTTTGGAAGGATCAGGTCCAGACGTAGTTCAAAAGTTAGACCTATCCAAAGGTCATTTAGATGATTGGGACCGAGTCTTTGATAGACTGCCTACGTACCTCTTTTGGGAGGATCAGGTCAAGACGTAGTTCAAGAGTTGGACCTATCCAAAGGTCATTCAGATGATTGGGATCGAGTCTTTGATAGACTGCCTACGTACCTCTTTTGAGAGGATCAGGTCAAGACGTAGTTCAAGAGTTGGACCTATCTAAAGGTCATTCAAATGATTGGGATTGAGTCTACAATAGACTGCCTACGTACCACTTTTGGGAGGATCAGGTCCAAATGTAGTTCAAGAAATTAAACCTATCCAAAGGTTATTTAGATGCTTGGGACCGAGTCAGCAATAGATTGCCTACGTACCTCTTTTGGGAGGATCAGGTCCAGACGTAGTTCAAGAGTTGTTGGAAGACACTTGGTCAACCATGGTGATGATAGAGACCTCTAATCAAGTCTGCATGGTGATTTCAAACTGAGCTTATTCAAGAGATTTTTAAAATGAGCTGAATTTTTGTGGTGTAGAAACCTTTCTTTGCAATGTGGTATTCTTGTCAGTTTTGAGAAAAATCATTTTTTCCTTTTGCAAATGGACAAAAGGTAGTCCTTTCGAATATGTCTTTTGATTGATCATGACATTCGATAGCCAAACCATTCTCTTTTATTAGAAAGGATCGAGGTCATTGAATTCAAGTAAACAACCTTGCTTTTTTACTTTGAGAATTATGAGATTGAATCCTTAAAGACAATCAAAGAATGTGCATGACAGTGCTTGAAGAATTTAAGGTATTTATTGAGAATAATCAAGGGGAATGCCTTTGATTTATGAATTCTTTTCAGTTGAGATAAAACAAAGGGGGTGCTCCTAGTTTGAGAATTATTTCCTATTTGAAAGAAAACAAGGGGAGTGCCCCTAGTTTGAGAATTTTTATCTGAGGACAAATAAGGGGAGTGCCCTTTATTTGAGAATTCATTTTTATTTGATGACAAGAATTTTCCTTTTTAAGATCTTTTGCCTATAGCGCTTGACTACCTCGGGCTTTTTTTCTTTTCAATCTAAGAGAAATCATTGCAAGAGTTGTGCCTAAAAACTACTGAGACTTTAAGGAGGTCTTTATTCATAGGTTGTAATATAGGCTGGGTTCAGGTATTTGAAATGAAAGATATATAAAAGGCTCAAAATCTCATTTTGGATATTTTCCCTAAGTATGCATTACTTAAAACTCAGACATTGGAGGAGCTTTCTTCCTTTTTATCAGTGTTTGCTTTTGAATTGGTTTCTTGAAAGGTTCTCCTCACTTGTCTCTCTTTATTTCATTCAGGTTGTCCTTTGTGTGAACTCATTTCTTTTGTTCAAATCTCTTATTTAGCTCTTCAATTTTGATGGACTCTTAGTTTTGGTTTTGAGGGAATTTCATTTTCATTTCTTTCTTCAAGCTTTCATCTCTCTTTTTTGATTTTTTTTTTTTTTTGAATGAAACCCTAACTTTTACTTAGGTTGCCCTTTTAGGTTTTTGACCTACTGGGTTACCCTAATTTTTTCCTAGGTCGCCCTTTCGGGTTTACAACCTAGCGGGTCTTTTTTGAACTTTTCTTTCACAGTTATTTGCTTTGTCATACACTCATGTCGCTCCTTGTCAAATTTAGCTTGTTAGACTCTCATATGAGCTTAACATGAATCTCTCATAGTTGGTGTGAATTAAGATTTCAGATTCGACCTTTCTTCTAGGTGGGCCTTGAACATGCCCCTAATCACCACACTTTCTTTTCAAACTTTTGGTACATATGTACCTCCTTTGCTAGCTCTTTTGCAGACGAGCATTGGGTTTGACTCCTCTTCAGAGTGAGGTTTAAGTATGTGCACACTTGATTTTTCCCACCCTTGGATTTAAGTTTTTTTATTATGTGTTTATGAAAAAAAGGCTAACTGTATAGGCTCAAATGGGCTAGCAATGGATTAATTTGTGACAGGTTAATCCTAGGATGATGTGGTCTAGCCAAAGATGGCCTCCAATCCCTAATAATGCTAGTTTATCAGCACAAAGATATGACCTCTTTTGATAGACTTCTCTTAGGGTAAAAAGAAATAACAACCCGTTGTTATGACACCAAAATTTCTCAAACCAAGATTTTGAACTTTAATCAAATGACATATGATTTTTCCCTTGATTTCATTTAGGATCTCTTTCTCTTTTGTTCTAAATTGTGAGCAAAGATCCTTACATGAATTAAATGAAGTTAATCCCTTCTCTATGCAAATTGATTGGTAGGCTATGAAATCTCATGATTTGCAAAAAGATTTTATCAAAGGTACTTCCTTATGCAATTTGAAAAATTGTTTTGAAAATTTTGAATTTTAGTCATTCTAGAAGAAGAGGGATTCTTAATCTTGAAAGAACACCTTCTTTTGAAAAACAATCCACAAGATTTTTTTATTTTTTTTTCTCTCTCTCTCTCTCTTTGAATATGCACATTTTGAAAACCAATAGCAGTTGGAGATCATGCCCATTAAGCATTGGATGAATGACTGGGCTCTTAGGCTTTGGGCCTTGAGGAAATTGGAAGTCATTAGGAGACCATGCCCCTAGTTTAGGACTCTTCATTGAAGGCAACTTAAGGGCCCATGCCCCTAGTTGGATAAAGAGATTTTTTTTTTTTTAAATATAAACAGGAAATTCAAACAAATATTTCTATGATAAGTTCAGAATCAAAACCTAAGCAACATGTTCCTAAGAATTCAAATGAGCAAACATAATGAACTTAAACAAAAGAAAGATAGAAAGACCCCATGGATGAGATCTTGGCTTGGGAGTTTATGGAGTGATCACTTGGCTCAAGAGAGGTTGAATTGGCCACCTGGTGAAGAAGGAGAAATGATCTTTTGGTCAATGAGGTCTTGGATGGCATGAACGGTCCCTTGAGTTCTCCATGTCATTGTTGGAGTCTTCTTGGTTCATTGAGAAATTTGATGATGAACAAACCAGGCTTTCTTCGAATTGATCCTTCAACAATTGGGCTTGATTCTTTTGGACCTTGGAGCAATAATCTTGGACTTTTGACTGCCTTTGTGAAACAAGCCCTTTTGTCAATTTTGAGTACAATCTTATTGCATGTACTTAGACTCATTAGTTCAATGGACTGTGAGTTTCAAACTTGAGCCTTATTTCACAAAATCTCATGGGTGAACCATTGGATTTGGGGCTTTGATTCAACGAGATCCAAAATCATGAGAGTTGGAAATAGTGGACTTTGGGCTTTAATTTGAATAGGATCATGTGAAACTCAAGCATTGGGCTTAGAATTTCATTTAAGAAAATAGCCATGTGGGCCTCAAACTTTTGGGTTTGGGGCTATTTGTTTTTAAAAATGATTGAATGGGTTCAAAGTGTTGGACTTGGGTTTTGAATTTATGAAAGTCATTGGGGTCTCAATTATTGGACTTAGGTCTTAATTTCAACAAGGTCATGAGAGCCTCAAGAGTTGAACTTGGGCTTTGACTTTAAAACAAAGGTCATGTGAACTTTGAGTCTTTGGTTTGGACTTTAACTCATGCAGGAAAAAATAGCCCGACTTCAATTTAAGCCTTGGGCTCAGGCTTCAATTTAAGCAAAGTCATGTGAATCTCAAGCCTTGGGCTTGGGCCTTAATTCATGCAAGGTCAGACTTTAGTTCCAGGAAATTCATTCGAGCCTCAAGCCTTAAGCTTGGGCTTCAATTCAAATAAAAACATGTTGGTCTTTAGGCCTTGGGTTTGGACCTATGATCCAATCAATGTCTAGTTGGGTTAGGTATCATTTTCTCAAAAAATGGGCCCAAGCTTTGGACTTGGACTTTCATTTCATGTTACTTTGGATTTCTAAACAATTCTTTAATCATAGGCTTAAGAATGGAACTTGAACTTCAAAATGATCAAAGTGGGCCTCAAGTACAAGACTTAGGCTTTTTTTTTTTTTTTTAAATGACCAAGTGGGCCTCAAGTATAGGACTTAGGCTTTTCTTTTCAACATGACTAGATGAATTCTAAGTTTTTGAATTTGGGTTTTGAATTTTCTTAAAATCATGTGACTTTTATTCTCTTTAAAACTATGTGGGCCTGAAACTTTGGACTTGATTGATTTTTGCCTTCAAAAAGTGATTGGTTAAGAAAATTTTTTCTTTTGAGTTTTTTATTCACTTCAATGATGGCTTTTAATTCCTTTAAGTTCATGTGGGCTTCAAGCATTGGACTTGAACCTAGGTTCAAACAACATCCAAATGAGCCTCAAGCATTGGACTTGGGCTTAAGTTCAAACAAGAGCAAATAAGGCCTCAAGCGCTGGACTTGGGCCTAGGTTCAAACAAAGGCAATCATGAATGCACGCTTTATCGGGTTGGGCCATCCTAGAGAAAAGATCTAAATGAGCTTTTACATGAGGGTAGAGGGTAGGCTAAAAAGGCTCCCCATTACTTGGACTCAACATACCCACCAATGCATGCGAGGGGCATCAAAGGCTCACAGTATGTTTCACCAATATATACTTGCTCGAGAGGGTCGAGAGTACGTATTCATGGGGTGGTAGGTTGGCCAAGGGTACCCGTTGTTGACACCCCATTTTGCAAACATTAATTTTATATTTTTACATTTTATGGAATAAAGGGTAAAATGGTAATTTCACAAGCTTGATAATTCAAAGTTGGTCTATAAATTTAAAATCATATTTTAAGTAATCAAAATTGAATTAAGAATGAGAGTGCATTTTCCGGATTGGAAATTGGATAAAAAACCAAGAATTTATTAAAGAAATAAATTTGATTGGTTGAAATGATATTTACCATATGCTTACATGCATAAAATTACTTGTTAATTAATTTAACTAGTCCTCTAAAGGATTAAATTAAAATTAATTAATAAATAATTCCTATTGGTTTAGAACACCTTAAAATGGTAAGTATTTATGCACAAGATATTCATAAAGTATAATTCTTAAATTGATTTATTTTAACTAATGAGATAATTATTTTGACCAATAATTATCATATTAATTATTAATAAATTGATTAAAATTAAGAAATCTTGAATTCAGCCAAATAAGGACTTCTAAATCCACTAGAAGTTGATCAAAGATGAAAAAACCTGGAATTATCCAAAGCTTAATTTGGATTTGGATTCCAGCCTGTACATTGATCGGTATTTCAACCATAACTTTTGACTCAATGATTCTATTGAGTTGATTCAAATTGGGCTGGAAAGTTGACATGATGGGCTACAAATATATGTCTAAATGACCATCTCCAAATTCTGACTTTTAGAGGGTCAAAACGGGCCCGCAATCAGAGCCTAAAAATCAGTTAGAATTTATGAATTTTCATGAAGTATATCCAATTTCCAAAACCCTAATGCACTCCTATGAGGCCCAAAACGTGGGTAAGTTCATTTTAGGGTTAACATATCAATAGAAAATATTCTCATTTTAACAAGGAGGTTGGAAAAATTAGTTAGAGCAATCCTAAGCAAAATTCATGAGAATTTTTGCAAAGGGTTAGACTTTGGAATAAGAACACAAGTGTGTTGTTGTATTCAAATCCAGAGATTACAAAATCCATTTTTTGTAATCTCTATTTCCAATTTTTCAATTCCATTTGTAATCTCTTTTAACCAAATTTAATGGTTTTTCTCAAGAATCAATTTTCAGGACTAGTGGTATTCTCAATCAAGAGGCCACATCCCATCACAATCAAATTCAATTCGGGATACTCATTTAAGAGGTTGCAACCCAAAAGGTATAATCTTCTTCCTTTTTTTTTTTTTAAATTTAATGCAACAACTTTAATTATGTAGAATGCATGATTAGGTTTTAATTTCAATTGCTTGATTAATGTTTAATTCACAATTACTAGATTTTATTGTTTACGCTTTCTGTTTTGTGAATGATGCAAATCTGATTTTTCTAACATGTTGTTCTAAATTTCAGCAACTTTAAATTTTATTTTTTCATATGAGATGCATGTTTAAATGATTTTAATTGCTTGATGATTAATCACTGTTTAATTTTTTATTGCATGTACTATTGTGATGTTATGAATCAAATGCGAGTATGGTTTGTTTGAGATTGTGAACTTAGATTAATGGATCCTTAGAGACTGACCTAGGTCAGGTTGGATGGGTGCCTAACACCTTCCTATCCAATCCCCTAGCCCTCGAATCCTAATCTTAGGGGATAAATAGATTAGTTTATATATGCTATTTACTTTCTTTTTTAGATTGTATTTAGGACCAAAACCTTGTATTTTGTTTTCTTAGATTGTATCTAGGGCAAAATATTGTAATTTGTTTCTTTTCCAAACCATTGTATTATTTATTCAATCAATAAAAGATATCACTTTTTTCTTAGCTTTTTGTTATAAAATTTAGGTGGCAACTTCATTGTAAATTCCCCTAAACATTAGGATGGAAAACAATGTAAGTGACCATTTTTGAGAATCATGTTTAGACCTTTATTAGTTAAGGGTCGTTGTGATGCCCCGCACCACCTAGTATTATAAATTAATTATATTAGTACTAAGCAACAAAAGGATTATAGGTTTAATAATTTACATGATAAATTGTATTTAAATTGATAGTAATAGATTTTACTATTAGATGATAAGTTAATTTAAATTGGTTATATACTATACCATTTTAATATAGACACAACATAATTAGTGAGGCATACAATTTAACTAACCAAACCCCAAAACTAGTATTAAGGCAATTAAATTTACATGTAGGGCACTTTGGTCATTACACTTAAATTGGTGGCCCAATGGAAATTTGCCATGTGCCCCCACCTTTTAATTTGCATCACATGCAAGGTGACATGTGTAATACACTAGCCTAATTCTCTTCCTCTAGAACCGGTCATACAAATCACACCCACCCTTTTACTTTCTCACTTTCTCTAATAGCAAACAAGAAGAGGAGGAAAAGGAAAAGAAAATCTCTTCTCCTTTTGGTAGACCCACGGTCCAGCAGCTTGGGGGAAGGAAACAAGAAAGAAAAGACTCTCCCGTCTCCCTCTCACTCACGGGTCCAGCAGCCCCAAGAATGAACCCCCTCTAGGTCCATTTCATTTTAACATTCTCACCTAGAAAATAGAAGAGGTAGAAGCTCCAAAACCCCACCCTTTCACACATGCAAAGAAAGAAAGCTCAAGCTTTCTCCCTTTCCCTCGAGACCCACGGGTTCCAACAGCTCCAAAGGAAGCTTTTGTTTGTTTTTCTTCAAGTATCATATCATTCCTCAAAAATATTATCACTTGGATAGGGCTTCCATTTCCATCCATTTAAAGGTAAGAAACTTAGGGTTTTATGGTGAATTGTTGAGAAATTTACTGCTCTGTCTGCTCTGTGTGAACAGTGAACTTTCATGGAAATTCTGTTCTTATTGGAAATAGATATGGGGAAACGGATTTTTGGAGATTAATCTTACACTCGTCTAGTGTAGGTCTATGAATTTTCACTTGAAAATAAGGTTGTTTGATAATTATTTGTGATTTTACAAGAAAACAATGTAAATCTGTCAATTTGACAGATTCTGTAATTGTTGAGTTGAAATTGCATAATAAATCCCATATTTGTGCTTTTAGTGATTGGAATAATTTTTTGGAACCTTAGGATGTATATGTTCTTGATGGAATTAGTCTCATGTTATTTTAGTAAATAATGAATTGTGGGTACAGATTTAAAATCACCTTCAAGACGGTGCTGACAAATTTGGGTATACTAGTTTAAATTATTTTTAGTAAATTCTAGTTTTATTATTTAGCCTGGAAACTTTTATGTCATGTGATAGATATATGTTTGGTGGTCTCTGTAAAGTTTCAGGAAATTAGGATTTGTTTTGATAGTGAAAATGATGCTTGGAATTGTGTTCACCTTGCTGAAGTAGGCTGTTTGACAGATTTGAGTGTACTGACTTCTGATAATTTTAATGAAATGTATAAGAGTTAACGTGAGCCTAAAATTTAGAGACATATACTAAACATATATAGGTATTCCCCTATAAAATATCATGATATTAGTACACATTTTGGTTGGTCATATAAGGCTTAGAAGTGGGCTGTATAGCAGGGGATATGTTACAGCAACTTGTAAATCATGGATTTTTGGAGAATTGTTTCTTGATATTGGTTGATTGATTTAAGTTGTATTTTTTTGTGTGCATATTATTTAGTATTTATATTATATGAGTGAATTTTGTATGCCTTGTTTCTACTCTTTAGTACACCAAAGAAAAGTTTTCAGCCAGGTGACTATTGTTGCTGTAAATCATATATCATATGACCGGGTTTGAGATACTTACTCGTTGCGGAAGACCCAAATCGATTTGATTGGCCTATTACACTGCTTTTTCTTTTGATCTTATGAATCCCTCTTTACTCTCGTGTTTATCCTTTCTCGTGGGTTGAGGTTGGCTACTAGAGTTGCCCTTTCTTCCACGAACTAAATTCTAAGAGATTGTTGAGAGTCTCACACTAATGAATTAGAGAGCTTTCTCTGTGTATAATATAAACTGTTATCTCTCTCTATTTGGTCTTCTCTACGTATAATTAATTATATTCACAGAGAATATAATATATTAGATAAGAGCACATCCCTTCTTTTAAGGGATTTGATAACCACTATCCCATGATTTGATCCAATTCAAATCATGGATAGTTATCCTTATCACATGACCAAATGGGACCCGCAACCTATAGTGGGCGGATCATGGGCTCGGGTCCATCCCGACCCATTAAATTATAACAGCTCCCACTCGCCCACACAGGGTGAGGCGTCCACCCACATAAGGTGAAGCAATCTCTCAATCTTTACAATAATCTCCTCATACTAGAAGATAGTTCGTGCGACCTCACGAGAAGAACGTACAGCCTCAAGAGCAACAATTATCAAATCATCTCTTGACCAATAAAAGTGCATCATTCGAGAGCATCTCGATTATACCCTAGATGGTTTGACTATACCAGATTAAGCACTCTTCATCCTTCATGGTAAGCGGTGCTTTACCCCAAATATGTGATGTACTCATGTCCTATATTGCAAACACATTACAACATAGACGCTGGCCAGCAATGAGTTACATAACATGGTATATTATCAAACAGTTTTCCCTAAGTCCTCATGTTAATTAAATTGGGCTCAACCACTTTCCCAGATATGCCCCGTCAGACTGAATCACTCATGGTCCTCGGTTTGCATGCTAAAGTAGCGACATTAAGCTTCCTCTTCATGACATAGTCTTAGGTTGACAAAAGGTAAAAGTAGGATCATTGATCCTTGTGGCTCACACAGTGATGAAGCAGGGATCATTCATCACTCCCACTGTCGGTCGGCATAAAGCACATTCAGTATGAATTGTATGCTATGGCGTTATCTCATAAAAATGAGCATGTCACTATGAATGGGTAGAAACGCCATATGAATCTGAGTCTAGTCGCTATGCAAGCGCCTAACCTGAGTTTTTAGTCCAGTCACTCTCCAAGCGCCTGCCTGAAAAACTCACATTCGGCTATAATTCAGGTTACATAGAGTCTTGGCATCACTCTATGTTTAACCTATCATGAAGTCTCATCTTAGCTCCATCTAAGGCGACATGTCACTAATAAGTATATATATCTTGCTCATTTTTTAGGCGCCAAAGATATAAATGTCTTAATTCGTTATCTTAGCGTTAAATGACATAAATGTCTCATCTTACTCGCTATCTAAGCGCCAAGGTGAATCACTTGTGTGAGAGGGTCGATTCTTGCCTGGTGACATATTTCAAAGATGTGCTATCAACAATATTTCACATAAGAATAAAGCTGATAAAATGAATACTCATATCATAAAACAATAACAATAATGTCAATACAAAAACAAAGTATCTAAGCATATCATATCCTACGGAGTCCCATACTCTTAGTATGAAAGAAGAACAAATCTCTAGCAATAGGCTTGGTTAAAGGATCAACCACTATGCTACTAGTAGATATATGCCATAAGATCACTTTCTCTTGTGAAACCATATCTCAAATGTAGTGGTACCAAAGCTCAATGTGTTTGGCCTTCCCATGGTATTTAGGGTCTTTTGCATACGCTAGGGCTGATGTACTATCAGAATATAGTAGTACAGCATCCTCAGCATGAGCTGTAACACCTAAACGTTGCAAAAAACTCCTTAGCCAAACAGCTTCCTGGACAACTATTGAACAAGCCACATATTCTGACTCCATGGTAGAGAGTGCAATGCATGACTATTTCTTACTACACCAAGAAACAGCTCCACCTCCTAGTATAAATGCATAACCTGAGGTGGACTTGCGTTCATCCTTGTCACTGGCCCAATCAACATCGCTGTAACTTGTCAATCTTAGGTCCTCGCCATGATAACATAGAGCATGATCAATGGTTCCACGAAGGTACCGTAGAATCCTTTTGACCGCTTTCCAATGAGTAGGTCCAGGATTGCTCTGATAGCGACTAACCATGCTAACTGCAAAGCATATGTCTGGACGTGTACACAACATCGCATACATCAGACTCCCAATTGCAGATGCATATGGCACTTTGGACATTTGATTCTTTTCCTCATCATTCTTAGGACACTGGTCTAGGCTGAGAGTGCATCCTTTTTCCATTGGAGTGTCAATGGGTTTGGAGTTATGTATATGAAAACATTCAAGAATCTTTTTGATGTAAGTCCCTTGGGATAAACTAAGTTTCTTTGAACGGTCTCTAGTAATCTTAACTCCCAGTACAAAATTTGCTTCACCCATGCCCTTCATCTCAAAAGTAGAGGACAACCACTTCTTAGTAGTGACAATGGAATCCATATCAATTCCAGCTAGCAAGATGTCATCAACATATAATGACAAGATTAGAATGCTTTTCTTGGATCGTTTAAGATACACGCAATGGTCTTCTTCAATCATCTCAAAACCAAAAGAGGTGATGAAATCATGAAATCTCAAATACCATTGCCTAGATAACTATTTGAAACCATAGATGGAATGTTTGAGACGACACACTTTGCGCTCATGTCCCTGGACTTCAAAACCCACTGGTTGAGCCATATAGATCTCTTCATCTAGTTTTCCATTGAGAAATGCAATCTTAACATCCATTTGGAAAAGCTCTAAATCATGTTTTGCTAAAATGGATAGGATCAGGTGTATAGAGGCAAATCTCACCATTGGAGAGAATGTATCCTCATAGTCAATACCCTCTCGTTGAGTATAGCCTTTCGCCCCGAGGTGCGCCTTGTACCTGTTAATTGAACCATTTGCCTTGCGTTTGACCTTTAGAACCCATTTGTTTCTAATGGTCTTGTGCCCAGGCGGAAGATCAACTAACTCCCAGACATTATTCTTGTCCATGGAACTCATCTCTTCCTACATAGCAGTCATCCACTCATCCCTATCTGGTGAATGGAGTGCTTCATTGAAAGAAACAGGCTCATCCACATCTTTAGCATCGCATAGGAGAACATTCCCCTCAATCTCAAAATAACAATGAGGAATGTGGCCTCTGCTGCTAACTCGGTGGGCTTGAGAATCTTGATCTAGTTTAATACTGCCACTAGGTTGAAGATCACTCCCACTATCTTCAGCGATTACAAGACGAGGAACTAATCCCCCACCCTCGCTTGAAGATGGTAAGGTGCCTTCATCTTCCTCTAACTCACAGAGATCAAGATCTCTGTTAGCATCGCCAATGCTAGGGAAATCAGTCTCGATGAAATCGATATCGCGCGACTCTATTTCAGTCATTCCTCCATTGGGATGTTCACCATACATGACATATCCTTTCGAGCTATCAGAATATCTTATGAAGATATGCTTCCTAGCTCTAGGGCCCAATTTTCCATACTTATGGGCGGTGTTGTGTACAAAACCAGCAGATCCTAAAGGGCATAAATGCTCCAAATTGGGCTTTTCGTCTTTCCAAAGTTCGTATGGGGTGGAGGAAATTGACTGAGAAGGCACACAGTTAAGTATGTAGGCAGCAGTCAAAAGTGCATCCCCCCAAAAAGATATTGGGAGGTTAGCTTGCGCCATCATAGATCTAACCATGTCTAACAGTGTTCTATTCCTTCTCTCCGCTACACCATTTTGCTGCGGAGTGTTTGAAATAGTAAGTTGTCTGCGTATCCCTTTTTCTTCACATAGATCCTTGAATTGATCAGATAAGTATTCGTGCCTACGGTTAGTTCGAAGAGCTTTTAGGCTTTTTTCATGTTGATTCTCAACCTCTACTACAAAGCGTTGGCAACAATCCAAAGCTTCATAGCGGTGAGCAATCAACTGAACGTAACCATATCACGTGTAGTCATCAATAAATGTGAGAAAATATGAGGCGCCATGATGTGCCTTTACATTCATAGGTCCACAAATATCTGAGTGGATTAACTCAAGCGGTTGAGTAGCTTTCATAGCCTTACCAAAAGGCTTTCTACATGCCTTGCCTGCCAAACATGGTTCACATATAGGTAGGTCGACCTTAGCGAGTGGGCCTAAAAGACCTTCTCTAACTAACCTAGCCATCTTATCTTTCCCTATGTGCCCTAGTTGGGCATGCCATGTAGATGAACTGATAGTCATATTACAATCAATTACAAAAGTAGATAAGGTAGAAGATTCAAATAAGTCAATTTTAAATAAACTTTCACAAACTGACCCATGTCCAAAAATGACATCATCCAACAAAATATCTAGACCATTCCAACTTAAATGAAAATCATATCCTAACTGCAACAATATAAAAACAGATAAAAGATTATAAAGGACTCCAGGCACATAAAAGACGTCATGGAGAAGTAGTGTGCGCCCTGTGCTCAAGTGAAGTTGGTACGAACCCACTCCTAATGCTTCTTCATAACTTCCATTTCCCATGTACACAACATGGGTCCCAGCTGGAATTTTTCTATAATCTACAAACCCTACTCGATCTCGAGCTACATGTCTTGTTGCTCTTGTATCTATAATCCAATCAGAAATAGATTTAGCAACAAATACATGTGAGCATACAAAAATGCTACTTGGATAGCATACATAAATGCTACTAAGATCGAGTGAAAGGGATACCTTTTTCGGCTCAGTACAATCACGAGAGAAGTGTCCTAGTTTGTTGCAGTTGTAGCACTTCATTTTGGATATATTTTTCTTTGCACTGCGTTTGCGCTTGTGCTGATTTGCACCCTTGTTGACTTTGGGAGCATTAGTGCTAGGCCCACCCTGCCTTGCTGCCTTGCCCTTGTCTTTGTGCTTAAACCCATTTGGTTTACGCTGCCCACCATGGGCAATAAGGGCTGCAGATTTGGTCGCCTCTTGGCGCTCCGCTTCCAATTCCACATGACGAGATATATCGACAAAGTTTTTAATATTCTCATTATGGGTCATGATTTGTTTCGTGCTAATCCAGGAATGAGGAAGGGATCATATTACAGCCATCAGTAAGGACATTTCTAGCAGCCTTTAAGTCACGACTCATTCCAGACATCATTCTAAGATGTTCAGTCATCGTATGCTTTGGATCCTTACGGTACACCTCAAACTTAAGGACTAGGCTCCTTAGCCTAGCGGTAGATGTACCACCGAAGTCAAACTTGAGTTGGTCCCACATGTCCTTGGCATTTTGGAAAGTTTCATACTCTCCAATTAGATCATCGTGCATGCTGCTTAGCATAGTTAAGCGCGTGCTTCGATCCTTTTTAAACCAAGACTGGTAGGCTTCCAATTCACGTCTGTGTTGGGTCGTATTCCCATCTTCAGGTCTGGTCATTTTACTGGACAAAGTTTCCAGGAGCTCTTGCTCATTAAGAAGATACTAAATCTTCCTATGCCAGATGTCATAATTGTTGCCAGTTAATTTATCGCCCCTAGTTAGATCAGCTACTACATTTTTGGCTGCCATTATATCTACATTCAATTCACAAAAGGGTTGACTTATTAGTTATTTTGCACATCTTTCTTTTATTTAATCGAAAATCCAATTAATAAATATTATCTTTCTACACTTTTGAGATTGAAACTCTGCTAGGCTCGGAATCATCTCCCAAAATATGTGGAATGAGAATATATTTATTAATCAATTTTTGAGTAAATTTATATATTAGGGGCATAAGGACCTCGCCTAATATTTGTCATTTTATTATATTAACAAATAATATAATCATGCATAACATTGCATATTAACAGATAATATATAGTCATGCATCATTGGTTTGCACCATACACCATTCATTGCGCAAGAATCCCATGTGGATTCCTAAATTGACAATTTAACTTATGTTAAGAATATTTCACGTATAATGTTGGCGTGAAACACATCCTTTACAAGTTTTTTCCTTAAAATAATACAACCTTATAATTTAAATTACATTGCCAAAAATTAATCCCTACTACAAAAGGATCTAATTTACATTAAATTAAATGGGAAAATGGGATGTCACGTTTCACATTATACCTCATGGAATATTCTTAAGCCATACACGCATACAAGAACATAAGCTTAAATAAATTGTCAATTTTGCCCATCCATTAATCCTAGAACTAATATGCTTGCACATCAACAAAAATATTGGTCTTTTAATGGATGGGACGGTCCAAAATATTCTTTAGGGTAGCAAGCAAAAGACAACACATATCATGCTTTCAATCAATACAAAAAGATTGTAATTGCTACACTAAAATTTCCAAATTTCAATTAATTTTCCATTGATTTTTAATCAAAATAAATATTATAGAAAATATAAATCTGAAAAATGATATATTTTGCTCTATATGTATATAGAAACACTTAAAATAATTTGCTAAATATACATCTGCAATTTTTTAAATAGGCCGTGTGGCCCATTAATTAGCAACATAGTTGTAAACTAGCATTCCAAGATGCACTTAGTCTAGCAAATGGTCTATAGTGACAAATCACATGCACTTAATCAGCAACTAATGCTTATCCATCATATAGGAAGAAATACATGTGAAATGATTTATTAAGATACAAGGATATTCATACCTATCATACTACATTCTTTATATATGAATTCGGCATGGAGCGTAACCTTATAAAACTAATAAGATCACAACTTTAAAGGACTTCATATTCAAGAAGAGTCCAACCAACTAGATGATAATCATCTGTGATATGTTAACTTTTAAGTGTCAGACTCATATTAAAATTACTGCTACCTCATGCTGTTGCTTTAACGTGGTAACTTTAGATTAAACTCCTCTTCAGCACGACAACATTAATTTTGTTTAACATATGGTGATTGTCATATATGACAAACATGTAGGCATTCGTATGTTTACATATACATGGACATAAAACATTTACAATTCCCACATTTTAATGCGTACAGCTAGGGGGTATAACTCTTACGGAATAACATTTTTATTCCAAGTTTTCTGTTAAATCTTTGATCCGTTTTAAACAAAGTTTTATTAGATTATTCCTTTACTCATAGGAACATAACCACATAAAAAGTTTTACATAAAAAACTTTACAATTTTAACAATGGTTTAATCCAATAAAACATAGCATCAAAGAACATCATAGCATCAGAAATTAGCGAAGCAAGCCAAACTATAGCTCTGATACCACTGTAAATCATATATCATATGACCAGTTTGAGATATTTACTTGTTGCGGAAGACCCGGATCGATTTGGTTGGCTTGTTACATTGCTTTTCCTTTTGATCTTATGAATCCCTCTATGCTCTCGTGTTCATCCTTGTTCTCGTGGGTTGAGGTTGGCTACTAGAGTTGCCCTTTCTTCCACGAACTAAATTCTAAGAGATTGTTGAGAGTCTCAACCTAGTGAATTAGAGAGCTTTCTCTCTGTATAATATAAATTGTTATCTCTCTCTTTTTGGTCTTCTCTACGTATATTAATTATATTCACAGAGAATATATTATATTAGATAAGAGCACATCCCTTCTTTTAAAGGATTTGATAACCACTATCCCATGATTTGATCCAATTCAAATCATGAATAGTTATCCTTATCACATGACCAAATAGGACCCGCAACCCATAGTGGGCGGATCATGGGCTCGGGTCCATCCTGACCCATTAAATTATAACAGTTGCTATAGCAGAATGTTGTATGTTGATTGTTAATTTTCACATTGGTTGAACTTAATGTTTTGAATATGATTTTGGGGTTTAGTAAGGGCTTAGTAAAGATTTGTTAAGTTAAATTAAGCGAATTATGGTCATAAGTGTTGATTAGCCTATTATGAGCTAAGGTTGGCATTAAGTTGAAACTAAGATTAAGTTAAAGTTAACTTAACTCTTATACTTAGTTTAGGATAATCAAGGGAGGATAGGTGAAGCGATCTGCTTGAGACTCTTGGAATCCAGCTTATGGATTGAGGTAAGGGAATGTGCCATGAAAATTTAATAGTCCATGTTTTAAGAATATATCTATATATGTTTTATCAATGCTTTCAGTAAACTCAGTTTGATACTTGTTTATAAAGAAAACATGCATTGATTTAGAAACAGTTTTGAGTTAGTACAGTTAAGATAGATTTTAGAAACAAGTTGTGGATATGCTATGAATTTTGGCTTAGTAAGGTAAGAGAGAGATTGAAAAATAAACAAGCATGATATGTTTTATGAACACCTAAAATAGTTTTGAGTGTGATGTCCTGTAGACTGACAAGCCAAGGCCACGAGGGAATCGTATGCCCTAAAGACATGGCAGCAGAAAGGCCACGAGGGGTTTTATTCCCTGTAGATCAGCAACAAGTAAGGCCACGAGGGGTTGTATTCCCTGAAGATATGGTAACCCAGGCCACGAAGGGATAGTTTCCCTGTAGACATGGCACCAGTAAGGTCACGAGGGGCAAAGTCTTAAAGATAAAGTACAATTACATGTTCCATATAGTTTTTGCTATATTATGCAATGGCATGAGATAAGTTTTCTCTTCAGAACAGTTTAAGAGAACATGTTTTATTTACATATATAAAGGAATCATGCTATATGTTCAGATTTCAATAGTTGTATTATGCCTTACAAGTTATCAGATATTATGTTCATCAGTATGAAACATATATGTTCAAGAAGCTCATGAAATCATTTTAGCATGAACTGTTTATACGTAAGTCATATCCATAAAGATTATTCTGTTTATCATGCATTCATGCATACTGTTAAATCTTCATGTCATGCCTCCCTTACTGAGGAAAGTGGGTTGCTCAGATTGCAGGAACATCCTATAGTGCAGCGAAGAGTCTCAGCATGGAGGAGCAATTTTGTGGTATCTAGAACTAGTCTTAGACGTTTTGAGTTTTTGTGTATATAAAGCAGAAGTGATGTATATGTTTAAATAGTCTTCCGCTGTATTAGAGTTATTATGTCCACATACTGATGTATTTTGTATAAACAGTTACAGATGCTCTGACTACTATCACTTCCTTTAGGTGGATTAGTATACTCATTCGTTTTGTAAAGGAGTCTGTTTATAGTATTGGGAGTTCCCAACCCAAGAAGAAGTTAAAGAATCAGGACGAGAGAAAAGAAAAGAAGGAAGAAAAATTTATACTCCTTTTAGTTGGTTTGTGTTAATATTAGGCACAGGCTTGGTATTAGCATGCCGGTCTGACTCCAAATCATATTACGGATTTGGGTTGTGACAGTCGTGGTTTTCACAATAGCGACTCCACTGGGGACTTAGAGGGATAAACTCTAGAGTAGGATCCTTAGTCTATAGTTCACAAGTTGTTTGCATTGTTTGTTATTCGCTTTGATAATTGTCATTTTGTATGTCATGTATTACACGTGTGATTTTGCATTGTGTGTTGGTTAGCCAGGAAGCCACGGTAGTAGTAGCCTTGGATCACGATCCCCCTCGGATGCGGGTACCCTTGGCCAATCTACCACCCCATGAATACATACTCTCGACCCTCTCGAGCAAGTACATAGTGGTAAAACATACTGTGAGCCTTTGATGCCCCTCGCATGCATTGGTGGGTAAGTTGAGTCCAAGTAATAGGGAACCTTTTTAGCCTACCCTCTACCCTCATGTAAAGCCCTGCATTGGTGGGTATGTTGAGTCCAAGTAATAGGGAACCTTTTTAGCCTACCCTCTACCCTCATGTAAAGCCCATTTAAATCGTTCATCTAGGATGACCCAACCCAATAAAGCGTGCATTCATGATTTCTTTGTTTGAACTTAGGCCCAAGTCCAACGCTTGATGCCCTGTTTGCTCTTGTTTGAACCTAAACCCAAGTCCAATGCTTGAGGCCCACTTGGATGCTGTTTAAACTCAGGCTCAAGTCCAATGCTTGAAGCTCACATGAACTTAAAGGAATTAAAACCAATCATTGAAAGTGAATAAAAAGCCCAAAAGAGAAAAGTTTCTTAACTAATTACTTTTTGAAGGCAAAAATCAATCAAGTCCAAAGTTTCAGGCCCACATGGCCTTAAAGAAATTAAAAGTCACATGATTCTAAGAAAATTCAAAGCCCAAATTCAAAACTTAGAATCCATCTAGTCATGTTGAAAAGAAAAGCCCAAGTCCTATACTTGAGACCCACTTGGTCAATTTTTTTTTTTTTTTAAAGAGCCTAAGTCCTATACTTGAGGCCCAGTTGGTCATTTTGAAAAGAAAGAGTTCAAGTTCCACTCTTGGGCCTATGCTTAAAGAATGGTTTAGATCGAAAATAACATGAAGTGAAAGACCAAGTCCAAAACTTGGGCCCATTTTTTGAGAAAATGATACCTAAACCAACAAGACATTGATTGGATCAAAGGTCCAAACCTAAGGCTTAAGACCAACATGACTTCACTTGAATTGAAGCCTAAGGCTTGAGGCTCACATGACCTTCCTTGAACTTAAGTCTTGCCTTACATGAATTAAAGCTCAAGTCCAAGGCTTGAGGTTTACATCATTTTGCTTAAATTGAAACCCGAGTTCAACTCTTAAGGCTCTCATGACATTGTTGGAATCAGGACCTAAGTCCAATATTTGAGACTCAAATGACTTTAATAAATTCAAAACCTAAGTCCAACGCTTGGAACCCATCTAGTTATTTTGAAAAAAAGGCCCATGCCCAAAGCTTGAGGCTCGCATGGCTTTTGTCCTAAGTGATATTCTAAGCCCAATGCTTGCGTTTCACATGATCCTATTCGAATTAAAGCCCAAAGTTCACTATTTCCAACTCTTATGATTTTGGACCTCGTTGAATCAAAGCCCCAAATCCAGTGGTTCACCCATGAGATTTTGTGAAATAAGGCCCAAGTTTGAAACTCATAGTCCATTGAACTAATGAGTCTAAGTACATGTAGTGAGATTGTGCTCAAAATTGACAAAAGGGCTTGTTTCACAAAAAAAGTCAAAATTCCAAGATCATTGCTCAAAGGTCCACAAGAATCAAGCCCAATTGTTGAAAGACCAATTCGAAGAAAGCCTAGTTTGGTTTTTTATCATCAAATTTCTCAATGGACCAAGAAGACTCCAACAATGCCATGGAGAACTCAAGGGACTGGTCATGCCATCCGAGACCTTATTGACCAAAAGATCATTGCTCTATTTTCACCAGGCAACCAATGCAACCTCTCTTAAGCCAAATGATCACTCAACAAACTCCCAAGGCAAGATCTCATCCATGGGGTTTTTCTATCTTTCTTTTATTTAAGTTCATTATGTTTGCTCATTTGAATTCTTAGGAATATGTTGCTTAGGTTTTGATTTTGAGCTTATCATAAGAATGTTTGTTTGATTTCCTGTTTACATTTTTCATTTAAAAAAAAATTCAAAAAATTCAAAAAAAAAAAAAAAATCAAAAGCCAAAAAAAAAAAAAAAAAAAAATCTCTCTGTCCAACTAAGGGCATGGGCCCTTAAGTTTCCTTTAATGAAGAGTCCTGAACTAGGGGCATGGGCCCCTAAGAGCCCATCCATTCATCCAATGCTCAATGGGCATGATCTCCAAATGCTACTGGTTTTCAAAATGTGCATATTCAAAAAGAAAAAAATATTGTGGATTGTTTTTCAAAAGAAGGTGTTCTTTTAAGATCAAGAACCGCTCTTCTTCTAGAATGAGTAAAATTCAAAATTTTCAAAACACATTTTCAAATTGTGCATAAGGAAATATCTTTGATAATAGCCTTACCAATCAATTTGCACAAAGAAGGAATTAACTTCATTTTATTCATGTAAGGATCTTCGCTCACAATTTAGAACAAAAATGAAAGAGATCCTAAATGCAATCAAGGGAAAAATCACATGTCATTTGATTAAAGTGCAAAATCTTGTTTTGAGAAATTTTGATGTCACAACAACGGGTTGTAACTTTGTTTTACTCTAAGAGAAGTCTATCAAGAGAGGCCATATCTTTGTGCTGATAAACTAGCATTACTAGGGATAGGAGGCCATCTTTGGCTAGATCACATCATCCTAGAATTAACCTGTCACAAATTAATCCATTGCTAGCTCATTTGAGCCTATACAGTTAGCCTCTTTTTCAAAAACCAATAATAAAAACTTAAACCCAAGGGTGAGAAAAAACAAGTGTGCACATACTTAAAACTTATTTTGAGGAGGAGTCAAACCCAATGTTCGTCTGCAAAAGAGCCAATAAAGGAGGTACAGATGTACCAAAGATTGAAAAAAAAAAAGTGTGGTGATTAGGGGCATGTTCAAGGCCCACCTTAAAGAAAGGTCGAATCTGAGATCTTAATTCTTACCAACTATGAGAGATTCATGTTAAGCTCACATGAGAATCCAACATACTATTCTGTCAATGAGCGACATGAGTGTATCCTCAAAACATTTCTCTTTGAGGCAACTCTGCGGAGTTGTATTCCCATACTTCCTTTTGAGGCAGTTCTACTGAATTGTATTCTTCAAACATTTCCTTTGAGGCAACTCCATGGAGTTGTATTCTCAAAACACTTCCTTTGAGGCAATTCTACTGAATTGTATTCTCAAAACCATCCCCTTTGAGGTAATTTTGCGGAATTGTATTCTCACACTTTCTCTTTTGGGACAATTTTGAAGAGTTGCATTCCCACAAATGTTTGAGAGCATTATATCCCCACATGAATAAATTAATGGTCACAAAATAAGATGTCATACTTCCATTGGTGTTTATCTATTGCATGAATTCCACCAATGAGGGACATCTGTTGACACCCCATTTTGCAACCATTAATTCTACTTTTTTACACTTTACTGCATAAAGGGTAAAATGGCAACTTCATAAGCTTGACAATTCAAAGTTAGTCCATAAATTTAAAATCATATTTTAAGTGATCAAAATTGAATTAAGAATGAGAGTGCATTTTCCGGATTGCAAATCAGATCAAAAACCAAGAATTTATTAAAGAAATAAATTTGATTGGTTGAAATGATATTTACCATATGTTCACATGCATAAGATTACTTGTTAATTAATTTAATTAGTCCTCTAAAGGATTAAATTAAAATCAATTAATAAATAATTCCTATTGGTTTAGAACACCTTAAAATGGTAAATATTCATACATAAGATATTCATCAAAAGATAATTTTTAAATTGATTTATCTTTAACTAATAAGATAATTATTTTGACCAATAATTATCATATTAATTATTGATAAATTGATTAAAATTAATAAATTTCGAATTCAGCCAAATAAGGACTTCTAAATCCATTAGAAGTTGACCAAAGGTGAAAAAACCCGGAATTATCCAAAGCCAAATTCGAATTTGGATTCCAACCCATACAATGATTGGTATGTCGACCATAACTTTCGACTCAATTATCCGATTGAGTTGATTTAAATTGGGCTGGAAAGCTGACATGATGGGCTACAAATATGTGTCTAATGACCATCTCCAAATTCGGACTTTTAGAGGGTCAAAACGAGCCCGCAATCAAAGCCTAAAAATCAGTAAGAATTTATGGATTTTCATGAAGTATATCCAATTTCCAAAACCCTAATGCACTCCCATGAGGTCTAAAACATGGGTAGGTTCATTTTAGGGGTGCCATATAAATAGTAAATATTCTCATTTTAACAAGGAGGTTGGAAAAATTAGTCAGAGCAATCCTAAGCAAAATTCAGGAGAATTTTTGCAAAAGGTTAGACTTTGGAATAAGAACACAAGTGTGTTGTTGTATTCAAGTCCAGAGATTACAAAATCCATTTTTTGTAATCTCTATTTCCAATCTTTTAATTCCATTTTTAATCTCTTTTTACCAAATTTAACGGTTTTTCTCAAGAATCAATTTTCAAGACTGGTGATATTCTCAATCAAGAGGCCGCATCCAATCATGATCAAGTTCAATTTGGATTACTCATTAAAGAGGTTGCATCCCAAAAGGTATAATCTTCTCTTTTTTAATTTAATGCAGCAACTTTAATTGTGTAGAATGCATGATTAGGTTTTAATTTCAATTGCTTGATTGATTTTTAATGCATAATTGCTAGATTTTATTGTTTTCGCTTTTTATTTTGTGAATGATGCAAATCTGATTTTTCTAACATGTTGTACTAAAATTTTAGCAACTTTAAATTTTCTTTTTCATGTGAGATGCATGTTTAAATGATTTAATTGCTTGATGATTAATCACTGTTTAATTTTTTATTGTATGTACTATTGTGATGTTATGAATCAAATGCGAGTATGGTTTGTTTGAGGTTGTGAACTTAGATTAATGGATCCTTAGAGACTGACCTAGGTCAAGTTGGATGGGTGCCTAACACCTTCCCATCCAATCCCTTAGCTCCAGAATCATAATCTTAGGGGATGAATAAATTAGTTTATGTATCCTATTTACTTTCTTTTTTAGATTGTATTTAGGACCAAAGCCTTGTATTTTGTTTTCTTCGATTGTATCTAGGGCAAAATATTATAATTTGTTTCTTTTCCAAACCATTGTATTATTTATTCAATCAATAAAAGATATCACTTTTTTCTTAGTTTTTTGTTATAAAAGTTAGGTGGTGACTCCATTGTAAATTCCCCTAAACATTAGGATGGAAAACAGTGTAAGTAACCATTTTTGAGAATCATGTTTAGACCTTTATTGGTTAAGGGTCGTGGTTCTCACACCCGCATCCGAGGGGGACCGTGATCCAATGATACTACTACCGTGGCTTCCGGGCTAATCAACACACAATGCAAAATCACACGTGCAATGCATGACATACAAAATGATAATTATCAAAGCGAGTAACAAACAATAGCAAACAACTTGTGAACTATAGACTAGAAATCCTATACTAGAGTTTCTGTTTTCCATCCTAATCGCTAAGGGAAATTACAAATGGAGTCGCCACCTAAATTTTGAACAAAAAGCAAAGAAAAATGTACTATATTTTATTGATTGAATAAATGATACAATATTTTGAAAAAAGTAAATAAATTACATGGTTTTGCCCTAGATACAATCTATGAAAAAATAAAATTACAAGGCTTTGTGTCCTAAATACAATTTAGAAACAAAAGTAAATAAGATACATAAACTAATCTAATCTTCCCCTAAAATTAGGATTCGGGGGCTAGGGGATTGGATGGGAAGGTGTTAGGCACCCATCCAACCTGACCTAGGTTAGTCTCTAAGGATCTATTAGTCTAAGTTCACAACCTCAAACAAACCATACTCGCATTTGATTCATAGTATCACAATAGTACATGCAATAAAAAATTAAACAGTGATTAATCATCAAGTATTTAAAATCATTTAAGCATACATCTCACATGAAAAAGATAATTTAAAGTTGCTGTAATTTTAGTACCACATGTTAGAAAAATCAGATTTGTATTATTCACAAAATAGAAACCGAAAACAGTGCAATCTAGCAATTGTGCATTAAAAATTAATCAAGCAATTAAAATTAAAAGCTAATCATGCATTCTACACAATTAAAGTTGCTACATTAATTTTAAAAAGAAAGGATTGTACCTTTTGGGATGCAACATCTTGAAGTCCTAGATTGAATTTGATTGTGATGAAATGCGGCCTCTTGATTGAGACTATCAGCTCCGGTCCTGAAAATTGTTTTTTGAGAAAAACCGTTAAAGTTGATTAATAGATATTAAAAATGGAATTGAAAATTGGAGATAGAGATTACAAAAAATGGCTTTTGTAATCTCTGGACTTGAATATAAGAACACACTTGTTTTCTTATTCCAAAGTCTAAAACCTTCGCAAAAATTCTCTTGAATTTTTCTTAGGATTGCTCTGACTAATTTTTCCAAACTCCTTGTTAAAATGAGAATATTTTCTATTTATATGGCAACCCTAAATGAACCTACCCCTATTCTGGACCTCATGGGAGTGCATTAGGGTTTTGGAAATTGGATATACTTCATAAAAATCCTGAAATTCTGACTGATTTTTAAGCCCTAATTGTGGGCCCATTTTGACCCTCTAAATGTTCGAATTTGGAGATGGTCATTGATACATAGTTGTATCCTATCATGTTAGCTTTCCATCCCAATTTGAATAAACTCAATCAGATAATTGAGTCGAAAGTTATGGACGAAATACTTGTAACGTCCCTGGCTCTGATACCAACCGACGCACTACTCAATATTGTCTTCTTTGGACTTTGCAACCCTCAAGGTTTTGTCCCTGGTCCAGACTTACCGTCCTGTTGGGCCCAGCCCTCAACGGGATTACTGACCCCAGAGCGCGTCCCCCATGTGTAGAACCTTGGACCCTTAAGTCCATTGATTTTTACACATGAGTACCATAAGACAGAGGTCAATCCAATGGAGATTGGCCTTTACTTTCGAAGAAGTAATCAATCTTTTATCAAAATCAGGAAGAAAATTATAAATGCTCTCTGTAGAAAATTAACTCACAAACCTCTTCAAATTAGAAATCAATGCGGTATTTATAGCTCCCAAAAATTCCTTCTGCCCACCGTAATTTCTTCTAGATGGTAACCCATTATAATTAATATCTTCCGTTTGTCTCATAGTCATCAATACCCATTTTTACAGCACATCCCATTGTCTATCAACATTTATTGCACCATTTATTATTGTCGACTTTTGGGTTAACTTCCTAAAGACGTTATCCAAATATTTGTAAACTAAATCCTCCCAGATTATGAGGATGAGAAACCTATAGCTAAGAGGATCAGGATCTTCTAGAGTTTCTAGGGAACTCTACCAAATAGAGTTCTCTAAATCCTAACCTTTCCTTTTATAATAAATGGTTCAGATTATGCAATGTCAGCATTCCACTAACAAAATCCCTAAAATATTGGTTTTTACTTTTTATCACTTAACATGTTAACACTTATCCATTAACACCAATATTTTAGGGATTTTGTTAGTGGAATGCCTACATAGCATAATCTAAACCATTTATTATAAAAAGAAAGGCTAGTATTTAGAGAACTCTATTTGGTAGAGTTTCCTAAAAACTCCAGAGGATCCTGATCCTAGCTAAGATATATCATGCCCGATATAACAAGATCAAGATAACAAGGAACCCCTAGTTTGAGATTCATGTTCAGCCATAAGTCACACATGCTCGGTTAAGTTGAACACGTGTTTCCATACAACAGTCTTTTAACATCATTAATATTTTCCCACTCCAGCATTCATTTTAGAAATTCCAGAGACTAATAATACTCAATGAGTAAACTTTGAAAACCGACATTGTATTTTGGCAAAAAAAAAAAAAAAAAGAAGCCCAAATCCTTATTGCATGATACGAGGCGTATGGACTATTTTTCCTAAATTTGTTATGGATTAATGGAAAATTATTCAGTACTCTTGGACTACAATAATGTGATACTCTATTCTCTCATATGAATGGTGGGTCCTACCATGAATTTTAATTAGTTGGACCCACCATTCATGTGAGGAGAGAGTACCACATCATTACTAGAAATCAGTTTTGCATGGTTGTTACTATAATTGCTCAATCCGACGCTTTGTCTCTAGAGCTGATTTTGAACTTTTGAATTTACTTCCAAGCCTCAGGTTTGTAGTCCCAACTACCTTACTTAGTCATTAGCTAATAAGAAGGGATTGTTAAATCTTGTTTGATTTAAAAAATTCACTTACATTTGAATTTTGAACCTTTTTCACTCGAAAAGCCTCCCATTCATTTTCTTTGAATAGGAGGAGCAAACAGCCACATGGGTCCCAAAAATTTCCTTTAAGAGAGTAATTCCAGATAATTTTGGGAATATTTTCTCAAACAAAAGGAAAATCCTATAGATCCCCCATGGAAAATATAGGCAAAACTCCTCCAAAGACGCATTCGAGTACTGAAAGGCAAAGCTCGGCCCAACCTTCAACTTGGAGCTACCGTTGTTGCGACCCTAACACCTTGCAGTAGTACTACAACAACAGCATGCAACTACAGCCCCACGAATCCACACTTGGTAGCCACTTATAGCCTCCTTTTCACATTTCTTTAAAGATTATTTATATAGCAATTAGCAAGTGTGGATGCTCAAAATTTCTGCTTTGATGGGCCACGTATCAATCCACGAACGGGCTGGACATGGGCTGGATTTGTATAGAAAAAGGGGGTGTTGAGCCCAAAACTCTACATCAAGTGTGGTAGACTGCTTGATGGCTGATGGTGCTTTTCCCTCTAGTACCTCTTGATCCACTGGGCTACGATACTCACATAAAGAGTTGCGGTGGACGAGTAAAGTCAGCACCGCAGATCAAGATAAGCTAATGCCCATAAATGTTGCTTCTACCAAAACATTCAATAATCTCAACATACAATGACAATAATTCATAAGGAGTACATCATAAACTTGTCTACAGGGGAGGAGAAGCAACCCCGCAGACTGAGACTTAACACAACAAATTTAACTTCCCCAAAAGTCTACAGTGAATGACAATAAATATCGTACATGTAATAAATGATAAGGCTCAGAGGTCAAAGCCGCAAACTAAGAAACTGAACACAATGTACTTGACTTCCTCTACAACTTGCAGAAAATAGCAGCAGATCAAAGAAATATAATAAATCATGGAACTTAAGAGATTTGGGAGTAGGAAGAGAATCATCTACTGTGCAAAAACGTACATGAGTCAGTACTATGGATTGGGTTGAGTGTTTGGGGTGAGTATTTGGTGGGTAAAGGGATGACTCTTTCTGTTGTGGCAGACTAAAAGTGTTTTCTAGTCTACCGTGGATCTACGGGAAGTGTCCCGTAGACTGTTTTTGGTTATCCCTTTTCTTTGAGGTTTTGAAGTCAGCTTTAATGGAGGGATTAATTTTTGTCTGAAACTTCACCAACCAGCTGACCAACCCCTTCTTCCTCTTTCTCCCCTCTATTTATAGTGGTGTTCATATCTAGTGGTTTTGTTCGTTATCCTCCTCATCATGAGAATCACTGTTTACCCGAGAAATAAAGGGGCGGGATTTGACAAAATTTATTTGGGATCAGGCTGATGGTTTTCATCTGCCGCAGATTTGACTTGATCTGCGGCGGACGGCGGATCTTTGGCTCATTTATGAGGAGGGAGGTGATGAGCATTAAATGTTTGATAATGGGCTGAAGTAATTAGATTGAACTGACTCATATACGTTTTGCATTAATTAGAATTTGATCTTACCTTTTTTGGCATTGTTTCCCAGCAAATCAATGCTTTTTATGTTGCGGCAGATCAAAATTAAATTTTAGTAGATTGATTCCCCTACCTCCAAACCGTTCTTCCTAAACTCCATGATGAGGATGAGCAAGGACCACCGGAGTGCTGGGCTGCGGTGGTCGTTGCCCTTGGTTGATGCTGGTTTGGGCGGCCATGGCAGACCTCTCGGTCTTTTCCGTTCTTGTTTCATCTTCTCAATCAGTCTTGGTTTTTTAGCTGGTTGTCACCATAGACTCTTTTTTGCAGAGAAGTACGCCGTGGACCAATGGATAAAGTGGAGGACCAGCCACTTTCTTTATCATTTCTTGCTATCACTGGTGCTGCCGCAGACCCTTTTTTCCTAGAGATATTCCCCATATCTGCTGGTTAATGAAGAAATTTAGCCCTTCATTATAATCATAGAGCTTTGGGAAGTTGATTTTTTGTCTTGGAAATGTTCCCTTTAGCGCCTCGAGCTCCGCACCAAGAGAGGAGGGAAAAAATGGTGCTTCACGTGGGAATCATTTTTCCCTCTCCTTTTTGAATTATTTTAAATCTTCTAATGCTATTTGGCTGGCATGAGTCTATGGGTTGAATGGGCTGGGCTTCCTCTTTGGTTTTGGGCTTGACTGATGGCTAAAGGCCCTCTCTTTTTATATTTTTTGCTCTCGTGGACCACTGGGCTTGATGGGCTTTGGGCTTTTGGTGAGTTTCTGGGGTTTTTGGACTTAGTCTACTGTGGACCGAAAAAACGGGCCTCTACAACAAGTAGCCACCTTTATTGGCAAATACTTCATTTGTATTGGAACATTAAGAGATCCACTTCAAGGTGCATGCAGATATAAATTCCAAAATGAATATCTTTACTTGTATATTTGGATGTGTTGTTTCATTTTAATGCCATAATAATGACTATAACATGAGAATTCACAAGCAATGAATTTAATAACAACTTGAACAATCTATATATAAATTAAAACAGAAGACGTTGCCATCTTTCTGCCACGTGACATCTAAGGTAACATCTTTTGCTTGACACGTAGCATCTTAGGTGGCACATGAATTAAATGAACTAAATTCAATACTCACTACCCCATAATAAAAACTACACCATTAATAAATTAAATACCCATTACCCAATTATATGCTCCAATTAAATGGTCTTATTAATTAATTCAGATATAAATAGATATATTCGAACAAAATCTGTTAAACACAATATATGTTACTTCAAATATGCATTTAAATTACAACTTGGGTATTCGTCCCAATGGTCATTCCTCTCTCCAAAAAGTCTCACCCCTTTGTGAGGGCGTGGGTTCGATCCCTGGGATCCCCAAATTTATTCCTCTTATTTTCTAATATTTAATATTTAAGTATTACCTTCATTTTTGTCTTTTCTCAGGTTAAGTATTTGAAAATTATATTTTCTTTATTTAAAGAGCAAAAATTTGTTTAGATTATAAACTGCTACAATTAGGTTGGGTTTTTTTCCAAGTTGAATGCTAAATAGCTATAAATACTTGCAGATACGTCGAAAAATGATACTTTTACTATATATGTTGTTTGGCCATAAAAGTTTCGTTTCCTTTTTGCATTAAAAGTTAAATCAATGATGTTAGTCATTGTATGACAATATACCTTCGTGAAAACTGAAAAGGAGCATGAGGCAGAATCTCATATTTTTAAAATATTCATTTGAATTATTATGTGAAATTCTTACGTGAGTTATATGACTCTAGCTTTAATTATGTAAAAGGATGTTCTTCTGTCATGAGATACCTTAATGAATTGATCTTAAAGGGTGGAGTAAAACGTGTCTCATTGTTATTAGCAATCTCAATTGATTTTGATCATATGGTTTTTTTTTTTTTTTTTTCATGCATGCAGATGCATTAGCTGAGTTGGTCTTGAAGAGAGTGGAGGATATAGTTAGGATAAGTTTTTCTACGCAATAACTTATTGTATATCTTACATTCGAAGTATTTTTGCTTGGTTAAGTTGTAGTCCTCTATTTTTTGCAACCAATAATTTTTTTTTTTTTTTTACAATTTCTGATACTATTTAACTGCATATAAAATTTAGTTTGACTTGATTTTTTTTATTTTTATACAATTGGATATATTCGAAGTATTTTTGCTTGGTTAAGTTGTAGTCCTCTATTTGCAACCAATTTGCAACCAATTTTTTTTTTTTTTTTTTTTTACAATTTCTGATACTATTTAGCTGCATATAAAATTTAGTTTGACTTGATTTTTTTATTTTTATACAATTAGATATATTCGAAGTATTTTTGCTTGGTTAAGTTGTAGTCCTCTATTTTTTGCAACCAAAAATGTTTTTTTAACAATTTCTGATACTATCTAACTGCATATAAAATATAGTTTGACTCGATCATTTTATTTTTATACAATTGGATATGCTAAATAGCTTGACAACTATTTGTTTAATATATTTTTGGGGGTACGTGTTAAGTATAAATTATTTTCCAATACTCATATTAGAATTGATGAGGCAACATTCAAATTATCTGAGATTTAGGATTTTTAGGGTAGAGAGGGAATAACATCTTAACATTTTTTTTTTTTTTCTATGTGTTAAATTTTCCTAAGAGATACGTTTTAGACTTAAGATGACATTGTCATTTTTATCTCCGTGGACCAATTTGTTATATGATGGACTTCTAAGGTCACAGATATTGTTTATGTGATTATTTATAAGTGATAAATTGCCCAAAAAAATATGAAAAGAGAAATAAAAGAAAGTAAAAAAAGGTAAAGATGGGATAAATATGCGACAAATTGTATTATTTATTTGTACTATCAAAGTGTTGTAAGTTAAACAAAAATGAGAAACCTTTGAACATTTAGAATCCCTATATGGAACAATTGAGGTTCACCAAAGTGATTGAAATTCATAAACGATGTGAAGTGAGTTTTTTTTTTTTTTTTTGCTAAGTGAATACAACCCCGGGATATAAACCCCCATTGAAAGGAATCGATACAACTAGGCTAGAAAGTTATTGGTAGTTATCTTTATAGACTTAGTATAATACATTTGATGAAATATAATAAAAATCAGTATAATACATTTGATGAGATATAATAAAAATGATCATTTCTATTTTTAAGGGTAAAGAAAAATTATTTACATTTTCTATTTTACACTTTTCTTTTTTTTTTTTACTTTTCATTATTGTTATTATTTATTCCTTCTTCTTAGTTAAGTTGCTTTGTTAGAAACATATTTTTAGAAAAATAATGAAAAAAGCGCGCATTGCACGGGTCTATATATATATATATATATATTAAAGCAGAAGACGTTGCCATCTATCTGCCATTTGGCATGTATGGCAACGTCTTCTGCATGACACGTGGTAGCTTAGTTGGATAAATGCTGCCACGTATTTGCCATTTATCTATAATAAATGAAAAAAAAAAAAAAAAAAGTAATGCCCTTAAATGTGCAATATTAAATGTGAACTATTAATTCCACTAATTTCCTATATTCATACTTCAAAAATTATGTGGTTTCACCAAGGGAAAAAATAAAATAAAATAAAATAACTTATAAATAATGAAGCTTTAATAGTGTATATTATTGCTCCTTAATTGTCACGAGTTAATATGTGTCAATATCTATCTATATAATATATATGGCAATTAATTATTTGAAACATAAAAAATGTCCCTTCAAATTTCTTCTTCATATATATATATATATATATATTAATTTTGAATTTCTCATTTGCAAATCAGTTTTCCAAATCATTCATATTCCATGACTTTGAAATTGCCAAAAATGTCAAATGACCTTATATATTTTTTTTAACCCATTTATTTTAATCCTTAAACACAATAGTTATAATATGTTGTTTCAAATATGCATTTAAATTACAACTTGGACATTTGGCCCAGTGGTCATTTTTCTCCCCAAAAAGTCTCACCCTTCTGTGAGGGTGTGAGTTCAATTCCCGAGATCCACAAATCGTTTAGAATATAATTTTACGACGTATGTATATTTTACATTCAAAATATTTTTGCTTGGTTAAGTTGTAATCCTTTATTTTATGCAACCAAAAATGCCTTTTTTTTTTTTACAATTTCTGATACTATCTAATTGCATATAAAATTTAGTTTGACTTGATCTTTTTATTTTTATACAATTGGATATGCTAAATTGCGTGGTAAGTATATGTTTAATATATATTTTGGGGGGAAGTGTTAAGCATAAATTATATTTCATCACTCATATTGGAATTGATGAGGCAACATTCAAATTATCTTAGATTTAGGACATCAATGAACTATCATTTAGAGATAACCAAAAAAGGCAATTGTAAATTTGTTTTAGGGGCAGAGGAATAACATCTTAACATTTTTGTTCTCTGTGTTAAATTTTCCTAAGATACGTATTAGACTTAAGATGACATTGTCATTTTTATCTTCGTCGACCAATTTGTTATAGGATAGACTTCTAAGGTCACAAATATTGTTTCTAGATCTGTGATTATTAATAAGCAAGAAATTACCCAAAAAAAAAAGAGAAACAAAAAAAGTCAAAAAATGTATAGATGGGATAAATATGTGACAAATTGAAATAAGGAACCTCTGAATATTTGGAATCCCTGTATGTAACAATTAAGGTTCACCAAAGTGATTAAAATTCATAAAAGATGTGAAGTGAGTTTTTTTTTTTTCTTTTTCTAAGTGAATGTAACCCCGAGATATAAACCCCCCATTGAAAGGAATTGATGCAACTAGGCTAAAAAGTTATTGGTAGTTATCTTTATAGCCTTAGTTTAATACATTTGATGAAATATAAGAAAAATCATTTCTATTTTTAAGCGCAAAAAAAAAAAAATTATTTACATTTTCTATTATATGCTTTTCTTTTCTTTCTTATTTTTTTTCCTTTTCATTATTGTTATTATTTCTTCCCTCTTCTTGGTTAAGTTGCTTTGTTAGGAATATATTTATAGAAAAACAATAAAAAAGAGCCGGGCATTGCGCGGGTTATAGTCTAGTATAAACTAAAACTCAAAGCAGAGAGAAACTAACTCCTCCAAATCCTACCACATCAGACTATCTAGATTAATCCATCTCATTCCCTTAAAGACCTCTTAAATTTTCTCCTCTTAATTGAATCAGCATTTTTCCGTTATTCCACCAATTAATACCCCACCAATTAATATCCTGATTGTTTTGGAATCCACGTATTAATACCCCACCAATTAATATCCACCTACTAGTGATTGTTTTGGAATGCCATTAGTCAAATGAAATTGAATTATAGTGTGATTGAATGATATATTATAGAAAAGGAAATATATAGATAATCTATAATTTATAATCTAAACTAAAACTCGGAATAGAGAGAAACTTTTTTGGCTCCTCTAGATCCTGCCACATCAGACTCTCTAGATTAACTCATCCCATTCTCTTAATGGTTTCTTAAATTTTCTCCTCCTCCTAATCGAATCTACAATCTAAACTAACACTCGGAGTAGAGAGAAACTTTTTTGGCTCATCTAAATCCTACCACATCAAACTCTCTATCTCCAAAAAAATTCATGCCATTCTAAATTTGTTTCCAATTTTAACTCCTTCTCATCTAGATTAATCCATCTCATTCCCTTAATGTCCTCTTAAATTTTCTCCTCCTCCTAATTGAATCAGCATTTTTCCGTTATTCCACCAATTAATATCTTGATTGTTTTGGAATCCACGTATTAATACCCCACCAATTAATATCCACCTATTAGTGATTGTTTTGGAATGCCATTAGTCAAATGAAATTTAATTATAGTGTGATGAATGATTATACCTATTATTGCAGAAAAGAAATATATCTATAATCTACAATCTAAACTAAAACTCAGAGCAGAGAGAAACTTTTTTTGCTCCTCCAAATCCTACCACATCAGACTCTCTATCTCCATAAAAATCCACGCCATTCCAAATTTGTTTCCAATTTTAATTCCTTCTCATCTAGATTAATATATCTTATGGCCTCTTAATTTTCTCCTCCTCTAATTGAATCAGCATTTTTCCGTTATTCCACCAATTAATATCCACCTATTAGTGATTGTTTTGGAATCCACGAAATATATCTATAATCTACCCCACCAATTAATATCCACCTATTAGTGATTGTTTTGGAATGCCATTAGTCAAATGAAATTTAATTATAGTGTGATTGAATGATATATTGTAGAAAAAGAAATATATCTATAATCTATAATCTAAACTAAAACCTCGGAATAGAGAGAAACTTTTTTGGCTCCTCCAAATCCTCCTACCACATCAGACTCTCTATCTAATTAATCCATCCCATTCCCTTAATGACCTCTTAAATTTTCTCCTCCTCCTAATTGAATCAGCATTTTTTTGTTATTCCACCAATTAATACCCCACCAATTAATATCCTGATTGTTTTGGATTCCACGTATTAATAACCCCACCAATTAATATCCACCTATTAGTGATTGTTTTGGAATGCCATTAGTCAACTGAAATTTAATTATAGTGTGATTGAATGATATATTGTAGAAAAGGAAATATATCTATAATTTATAATCTAAATTAAAACTCGGAGCAGAGAGCAATAACTTATTGTATATCTTACATTCAAAGTATTTTTGCTTGGTTAAGTTGTAGTCCTCTATTTTTTGCAAACAATAATTTTTTTTTTTTTTACAATTTCTGATACTATTTAACTGCATATAAAATTTAGTTTGATTTTATTTATTTTTATTTTTATAAAATTTGATATATTCGAAATATTTTTGCTTGGTTAAGTTGTAGTCCTCTATTTGTTGCAACCAACAATGCTTTTTTTTTTTTTTTTTTTTTACAATTTTTGATACTATTTAGCTGCATATAAAATTTTAGTTTGACTTGATTTTTTAATTTTTATACAATTAGATATATTTGAAATATTTTTGCTTGGTTAAGTTGTAATTTTGTTTGACTTGATTTTTTAATTTTTATACAATTGGATAGATATATATTGAAATATTTTTGCTTGGTTAAGTTGTACAATCGAATCTCCAATCTACAATCTAAACTAAAACTCGGATAGAGAGAAACTTTTTTTGCTCCTCCAAATCCTGCCACATCATCGAACTCTCTATTCCATAAAAATTCACGCCATTCCAAATTTCTTTCCAATTTTAATTCTTTCTCATCTAGATTAATCCATCCCATTCTCTTAATGCCTCTTAAATTTTTTCTCCTAATTGGAACCAATTTTTATATTGATTCCACCAATTGATTATTGATTGAATCCAGGAATCCATCCGTATTAATACCCCACCAATTAATATCCACCTATTAGTGATTGTTTTGGAATGCCATTAGTACCTATTAGTGATTGTTTTGGAATGCCATTAGTCAAATGAAATTTAATTATAGTGTGATTGAATGATATATTATAGAAAATGAAATATATCTATAATCTACCCCACCAATTAATATCCACCTATTAGTGATTGTTTTGGAATGCCATTAGTCAAATGAAATTTAATTATTAGTGTGATTGAATGATATATTGTAGAAAATGAAATATATCTATAATCTACCCCACCAATTAATATCCACCTATTAGTGATTGTTTTGGAATGCCATTAGTCAAATGAAATTTAATTATAGTGTGATTGAATGATATATTGTAGAAAAGGAAATATATCTATAATCTACCCCACCAATTAATATCCACCTATTAGTGATTGTTTTGGAATGTCATTAGTCAAATGAAATTTAATTATAGTGTGATTGAATGATATATTGTAGAAAAGGAAATATATCTATAATCTACCCCACCAATTAATATCCACCTATTAGTGATTGTTTTGGAATGCCATTAGTCAAATGAAATTTAATTATAGTGTGATTGAATGAAATATATTTATAATCTATAATTTATAATCTAAACTAAAACCCGGAATAGAGAGAAAGGATTAATATATTCCCTTAATACCTCTTAAATTTTCTCCTCCTCCTAATTACCCCACCAATTACCATATCCACCTATCCTGATTGTTTTGGAATGCCATTAGTCAAATGAAATTTAATTTAGTGTGATTGAATGATATATTGTAGAAAAGAAATATATCTATAATCTACCCCACCAATTAATATCCACCTATTAGTGATTGTTTTGGAATGTCATTAGTCAAATGAAATTTAATTATAGTGTGATTGAATAATATATTGTAGAAAAGGAAATATATCTATAATTTATAATCTAAATTAAAACTCGGAGCAGAGAGCAATAACTTATTGTATATCTTACATTCAAAGTATTTTTGCTTGGTTAAGTTGTAGTCCTCTATTTTTTGCAAACAATAATTTTTTTTTTTTACAATTTCTGATACTATTTAACTGCATATAAAATTTAGTTTGATTTTATTTATTTTTATTTTTATAAAATTTGATATATTCGAAATATTTTTGCTTGGTTAAGTTGTAGTCCTCTATTTGTTGCAACCAACAATGCTTTTTTTTTTTTTTTTTTTTTTTTTTACAATTTTTGATACTATTTAGCTGCATATAAAATTTTGTTTGACTTGATTTTTTAATTTTTATACAATTAGATATATTTGAAATATTTTTGCTTGGTTAAGTTGTAGTCCTCTATTTTTTGCAACCAAAAATGTTTTTTTAACAATTTTTTATACTATCTAACTGCATATAAAATATAGTTTGACTCGATCATTTTATTTTTATACAATTGGATATGCTAAATAGCTTGACAACTATTTGTTTAATATATTTTTGGGTATGTGTTAAGTATAAATTTTTTTCCAATACTCATATTAGAATTGATGAGGCAACATTCAAATTATC
>OU015766.1:9399563-9443484 GCA_907173295.1 Fagus sylvatica | reverse complement strand
AATCTTCCTAAATAGGAATGTCTTATGAATTATGTTTTTTGCATTAATATATGGATATAACTATTTTTTTTCAGCTTTTGTAAATGATAGAAAACCTATATAAAATACTAATAAAAAATTTGTGCATCCATCACAAACCCAGGAAAAATAAATCTTTAAGAACAATCATACATTTGTCATTTGTACCAATTCTTTTATCTTTTAAGAGACTATGTCCACCATAATATAATATTTTTTTTTTTTTCTTCAGAGTAGATGATGTTGATGGAGGGTTAGGAAGAAGGATAAACACATAAGAGTATTTTATTTGTTCAAGGATGCAAGCTAACAACCACTACCATTTTGCCTTTTTTATAGTTTATTTTTTGGTAAAAAAAAAAAAATGTTCATCTCATAAAACTATTTGAAAATAAACTTTGATCATCATAATGCAAAACTTTCATATAATTACTAAACTTTATCATAAACAGATACAAAGTTGATGTTATGATATCAAAGTCTCTTTTTTTTTTTCTTTTTTTTTTTTTGAATCAAATGATATCAAAGTCTCAAAATTAGGAAATAATGTCAAAAGTCAGTTTTCCCCTTTTTTTTGTCACATAGTTTTGAAACTATACATATATAACAATCAATTACTAAATTAAATGGAAAAAAAAAAAAACTCCTAATCTGATGCACGTTATTTAAAGGTACAATAATTAGAGAGCCTTAAATTACTAATTAGAATTAAATAAAAGCAACTCTTAAAATTGTGGGCTGCCACCTAATACCAAATAAATAAATGTATTTATGTTCAATTTTCATAACCATTTTTTTTTAGCAGAGTATTTATGCATTAATTGGTTGCTGACTCAATAGAGTTCAAAACGATCTCCTAAAGTTCTTTAATTGTATATTTACTTTATTGTGGTCTTAAATTACATCTTACAAAAATAAAGAACTACTAATTACTTTGTTAAAAAAAAAAAACTGAAAATAGCCCCAATAAAAAAAAAAAGAAATATAAGATGTATATATAATCACGTAGGTTCAATATTAAAAAGTCAAATTAAATAAAAAAAAAAAAGTCAAATTAAATAAAAAAACAAACCTAAACCAAACGGAATTGAGTCTCTAAAACGAGGATATCTAGGTAATGAAGTCGGTTAGGTCCAGGTCAACTTGGTATTAACAAAAAAAGATAAAGAAGAAGAAGAGATTGGAAGTTGGGTTGTTGTTGTTTTTTTTGTAATAACATTCAATGTACCTACTAGGTGAGTTGAAATCACCTCTACATGTTTGACTAAATGCTTGAGTTAAGACTTGGCTTAGATTTAATTTCTAGCTATGTATATTGGAAAGTTGGGTTAATGCTTAATTTGGTTGTTTTTTTAGTTTTTTGTTTAACCACTGTCAAATAAATCTAGAGTAACAACAGCATAACCTCAAAATGGTTTCCTAGGTAGATTTTGTGAAATGACAACCTTAGAATAGGTGACTGCTGCTTTTAGTTGCCATTCTACATAAGACAATTACTCAATTGATCTACCCCTACTTAATTGAGAGACTCTCCTTGATAGGTAATTAAATATTGCCAAATGATTTAATGTTTTTATGCTAATTAATTTTGTTATATGATGTAGAGAAATCTGCAAGTACTAGGAAGAGTACCAAGCTTTAACCAAGAAGCTCTCATTCCAAAGGTTCGACATTAAACATATAAATATTGTACATTTTGGAAAAATCTTGATGGATTTTAGGATGGTTGAATTCTGATGAACTATATTTATTTATGTAGATTAAATAAGTTATAATATTTCCAAAATGTTTCATGCTAATTAATTTTGTTATATAATGTAGAGAAATCTGCAAGTATTAGGAAGAGTACCAAGCTCTAACTAAGAAGCTCCCATTCCAAAGGCTCGACATTAAACATTTAAATATTGTATATTTTGGGAAAATCTTGATGGATTTTAGGAACGTTGAATTGTGATGAAATTTATTTATCTATGTAGATTAAATAAGTTGTGAGAAGAACTAATGGAATATTTCATGATTTGTACAAAAATTATTTTGTAAATTAAACTTTTTTGACATTTAGAAGAATAGTTTGTTTTTGGTACATGATTTATACTAAGTCTTACTCACTATAAAATCAGTTGAATGGAAATTTTGTTTTGCCCATTGAGACAAAAGACCTCATCGTGTGTTATAAATAAAGTTGAATGACTATAGTTGGAAGGAAGATGACAGTACTATACAATAGAAAAGCTTGCACAGGCAAGCTTGCCATCCATGCTATTACCATAACCTAAGAATTTATTTGGATGGAGGATACTCCAGACTTTCTAAAACCCACTGTGGCTACAAATTTAACCCATTTATTTGATTGATGAATTATAATTCTCTCAAAAAGTTGTTTGCCTGAAGAAAGCTTACATAAATTAAATGTAATTTTAAATAATATATATGTAATGTTTAAACTACAAATTCCATATTATAATTTTTCAATTATACTCCATAAAAAATCATATCAAATTTTTTTTTTTTCGCGCAACGCGCGGGTCTACGACTAGTATAAATTAAAACTCGAAGCAAAGAGAAAGTTTTTACACTCCTCCAAACACCACCATGTCAGCTTTGCTTCTCCCCGGAAAATCCATGTCATCCTTCCCTCTTTTTGATTCATTCTCTCTCACATTAAACCCTCTCTTTAATTCAATCCTCTTTTCTCTCCCTATTTTTTACCCATCTGACTCGTCCTCCTCCTAACGCTTAAATACAAATTCTAACACTTATCTATTTGACTCCTCTTCCTCCTCTAACTCTTAAATACAAATTCTAACGCTTAAGTTATTTTTTGCCCCGTTTCTGCCTTTCTCTAATGCCCTCTCTCTAGACTCATCATCTCCTCTAACGCCTAACGTTTCACTTTCTTTGGTTTCTCCCGTTTCTAACTTTCTCTAACACTCTCTCTTACGCCTCTTCTGCTCCCCATTGTTGCCTTCATTTTTCCTATAAATTTTCAGTTGCTCTCTGACTCCCTCAACCTCGCAGAACTCACCAAATTACAAGCAAAACACAAAAAGTCCGTTTCAGGTCCCATGTTAATTACGTTGCCTCTGATTGTGAAATTGGTGCTGTAAGTACATTGAATGGATTTGCGAAATTGATGCTATAAGTACGTTTCAGTTCCACTTCAAATTTTTATTCTTTTGATTTGCTTTATGATCTAGGATTTTATTTATTTATTTTTTATTTGGATTTGACTTTGAGTTCTGTTTCTTTCATATTGGGGCTTCCTAAGGTGTGTTTGCTATTTTTCTACTTGAAATTTTCAGTGTTATCGATCTTTGTTATTGTTGCATGCCATATGTTTGGTGAAATTCCTTTAGATATGTGTTGTGTTATTATGTGTTTCAAATTTGGTCACCAACTTATTAAATTGGCTGTCACTCTAAACAGGACAGGCCAATAGAAAATTCATCGGATTTAATTGCAGCTAAAATCTGAATGAACAATTAACTTAAGCTATTGGACTTTAAGAAAACAAAAAATATCATGGGTGTAGAAATATCCATGGGTGTAAAAATTTTGCAAATCCAGCCAAATGTACTTAAGTTAAGTTCATCTTTGAAACGACTTCAGTTCTTCTTAACTATAAGTCACAGCTTACATGGCATAAACCCTTATTCAATGCTTTAAGTGGGCATACTGCTAACAAGCTGATGGCAATGCTTATTTCTCAGCAACCACAGGGACAAAGGATCTATGCTGCCTCAAGAATAGCTACTCAAGACACCTGTATTTGGAGCCTGCCAATCCTCTAGATAATAGTCAATAAGGCCTTGCAGATCCTATGAATGGCAGGTTCTCAAATCAAAAAGGCTCAGGAACACGTACATTGAATATGTTTTCTAGGGCCTACCGTATGCACAAAGCATCACAAGTGTTAGTGGCTCCACACAAGATCCACTGAGCTACCTTGGGGTAACAGGGCCTAGATCCTGGCCTGGGACTAAAATAAAGGCAAAACATCCTCAATTTGCTCAATTACCTAAGGTGCCTCTGCTATCACACTAATTTTACTGGAAGATCTCTCCCAAGTAAGAATCATTTGGCCATAAATGTTTTCATCTCATGCATGATAAACATATGCATATTCTGCCGGATGTGTGCAACAATGTAGAGTAATATATTGTTATTTTACTAGGCTTTGCTGAGTAGCTATTTTTATATGTGTAATATACTATTTGAATTTAAATTCCAGCAACCTGTCATAAGTGAGTACTATTTGAATTTAAATTCAAGCAACCTGTCATAAGTGATTTTCAAAAATAAAAAATTTTAGATTTTGATTTGGGGTTTTGATAATTGGATGTTATTTTGGGAATTGGGGTTTCTGACTAGGGTTTGTTCTGAATTTTTTTTATGTAGGTTCCTTGAATATCACCACGCTTTGGGATCCGCTAGCGATTTTGAATATCACTGTAAGGAATTGTAGATTTGCATTAAAATTGAATTTGAAATTTCTTTTTGTTTTGGTTGTGTGATTTAATTTTTAATTTGGTTTTGTTGGTTATCGTAGCTGGTATGGGAATGGCAGGGTGGAGAGCAGCAAAGAGTCCCACCTATTACAAGCGTGGAGAATATGTTCCTTGATTGGCAAGGTGACTTTGTTTCATGTTCTTTCAAAGAGTTGGTTGATTGTATTGAACATGTTTAATGGTGAATATTGGTATTGGATATGTATTGCAACATTGCTTGGGTTTTCTCTTCTTTTTAATTTTTCTTTTCGTTGCAGCACTGACATTTTTAAATCATAAGTGAACATTTTGCTTCATTCTAATGTTCTTTTCATTAGATATTTGAATCTTTTTTGTTTTGTTGTATCCTTTCAACTCACTTTCTATGTGGTTATGGATAATGAAGTCTGAAAGAAACCTTAAGAGACAATGGGGAAGTATGGATTTTTTGTATTTGTGCACATACTAGCATGTGTTCATATAATTGATTTGTGTTAGTTTGTTTCTCACCAATCTGAATGAAATCTATGGCTGCCACAGCTCTGTAGTAGTTAGAAAATACACTTTATGGCTGCATGTGATCTTTTATTTATGTACAAGTTTTCTTATGTACTATTATATTCCTTGGGTGGGTTTGAACAAGAGAATAAGATTATTGCAACCACTTATTAATTAAATTTGTATCATATTTGTGGTTTGTTAGTTTAAGTTTAGGATTTTGTTAGTTAATTTGTGTTTCATGCAAATTCAAATTCATTTTGTTCATTTGGAATTGTTTTTTATTCGGTTGTAAGCATGCAATAGGAAGTTGATGGTTTGCTTTCCTTCTCTTTTGTTTTAGTTACACACTTGGCATGCCTTTGATGTGTTTGATAAATTGTCTGAAAGAAGTGCCTATCCAAAGCCTTGAATTCATTTTTTATGTTTCTTTTTATTGATTATGAGAGTTCCAGTTCTGTTTACTTTTGTTGATAGTGGGTGGCTGGAATTTGGGGCTCAAATTGTTCTTCTATTATATATTTCCAATTCTTATATTTTTTTTTTTGGCTGAAATTTCCAATTCTTATAAGTTGTTTAATTTTTAGCTAGAAACTCATCCATTACTAGATAAATGATCCCCATCTTTTACCCAAAAGCTAAACATACCCTATTTAGAAATTTGCTTAGAAAGGAAAAAAGGTAAAGATAGTTTGGTAGAAATTTTGGGTATAGTTTCTCAATTTATTTATATGTTATATGGATACCTTTTAATGATTTCACATGCTATGTTATATGGTAGGTTACTACAATTATTTGGTGTAGAAAATAGTTTGGTAGATTATAGATTTGATTTTTTTATTTTTTATTTTTTAGTTTGAGGTTCCATCTGTACAAGTGAATAGTTGTCTATTCTATGATTTGAAAATTGAATGTAGGTCATCTTTAATATGATATTCTTGATTACAGCCCTGCCTCAAAATGGGTAATTGAGATTATGGTTCCTGTCACACCATTGAAGTTTGTGCTCATGATCTACTGCCTAATGTTTAAAAATGGAATTGTTAGAGCGTATGCGCTTGGTCATTTTTTTTAATGTTATTATTTATTCAATCAGTTTAGCAGCAATTGTTTTATCCATGAGATATCACAAGTGGATTTATTGTACTGGCACTATTATAGTGAGTTCAAAATAAAACTTGGCTTTTTATTATTACTATTCCCAAAGCTTTTCACTATACAAGCTTTTATGTTCCTACAAATGAAATTGAAATAATTTTCAGATTACTTATTATATGGAAATTGCACATGGAAAAAAGAAACCCAAGAACAAAAGAAAGTTGTAATTAGGAATAGCTGGATCAAATCTTAGAAACTTAAATTAATTAAGCATATGCCTACTCTATATATTTTGGCTAAATGTTTTATGGGTTTGACCAAAACAACACATTTGCAATCAGATGAATATGCATTCATTAAAGGGACTTGGCTACTGATAGTTTGCTACTTTAAATGGTTTTGTTACTTTAAGCTATTGGTGTTACAAACTCAGTTTGTTCTTTGTTGTATTGTTTATAGCTATAGAAGTTCTGAGGTGCATTGTGGTTTCTACAAAAAGTACATTTAAAGTTGTGAAGTTGTGGTGTTTATTGGTACATTTGAAGGGCTGGAATGATTCATACAAACATATGACAATACCAGAGGCATAAAGTTAGAAAAGTTGTTACCCTGAATGAAAAAAATTCAACATGTACTATTTGGTATGGAGATTGTATATATATGCATGTTTACTTTATGCTTTGATATGTATGAATGTTATAAACTCTAAATCCATGAGAATAATTGTGATTTTGCTTTGAGAACTTAAATCCTCATGGCTATGATAAAAAAATAAAATAAAATGAATAAGTTAATATTATATTGTTTGGCTTTCGTTTCCACTTATATATTATTAAGATCTTTTATTTACTTATGATGTTTTGGTTATCCAAATTATTAAGATATTTTATTTACTTATGAGATTCTCAAATTTATATTGAAATAACTTTTTGAATCAATCTTACTTGGGCCAAAGAAAACCCATGACAAATTGCATTCAACCGTGAAGGAAATTGACAAAAGTAGAATTAGATATGGAAGTGTTGTATAATTTGCAACAACATAGATTAAGCCTATACAAATTAAATTCAAATAAAAAATTAATTAAATATCGCGCATCGCGTAGGTATGCGACTAATTAAGTATTAAAAAAAAAGTCATTTCAGTCCACTAACTTTCATAACATTGTCATTTAAGTAATACCGTCCATTCCATTAAAGAGCTGCCATTAAACCTCTATTATACGATACCGTTTTAATTTTTATACTAACTAGTCGCAAATCCATTCGATGCACGGAAAAACAACTTAATATAAGCTCTACAAAATATTGTGTTTTTTTTTTCCTAAAAAAAAAGGAGTTTGAAAGATGCTTATAAATAGGAGATAGACATTTTTCTAAGAAAAAAGATGTCATTATTAATATGTGCAATGCACGAGAAAACAACTGAATATAAGCTCTACAGAGATATTTTTTTTTTTCCTAAAAAAAAAAAAAAAGTTTGAGAGATGCTTATAAATAGGAGAAGACATTTCCTAAAAAAAAAAAAAAAGAGCTGACATTAATAATATGCTAAATGTAGTAATTATGTAAGATACTATATATTTTTTATTTAAAAAAAAGAATATCAATAATAAATTTAAACACAAAATAGAGTATAATTTATTTATTCTTCTTCTGTTGTTCCATAGTAGTCAACGAATAATTCTCCATAATTGCAGATGTTGTGAGTTGTGCATTGCTTTCATCATCAATTTTTATTTTTATTTTTTTTTGTAATTTAGCAGATTCATCATCTTCACTTGGTAGGTTACTTACACAATCATTTAAAACAACACCCATAAGAGATGGACATTACTATATGTAAATTCCGATGCATGGTATACATTGGTACTCCAGTGCATTTCTCTCTCTGAGTCAGAATAAATATGTTTTCGAACCCTTTCTTTTAAATTAAATGTATATGTTCCCGTGCAAATCTCAACAATAACTTGTTCTGATTGTACATATTGATCTTGAACTAAAAGAAAACTTTTTGGTGGAATAGTCATGTTATGTATAATATCTTTACTCTCGATAGTTACATACAAGTATATATAACAAAGAAAAACGGATGCCCGTGACATGTACGTGTGGGATGAAATAAATCCTCATTGAATTTTATTTTTCCATTTGAAGGGGCTCGTACATGTTCTACAATACCCCCTGTGAATATTCCGCCGGTATGAGTTACAATTAGCCCTTTTGTTCAACTTGGAATGGTATGTACTTTTTTCTATAAGTAACTTGTAGTGGTACAAACTTGTAAATATTAAATGTTAATCTTCTGCTGTTCTTTTTCTTATTGAATCACCAAATCATAGTATTCTTTAGATGATGCAAATGTTCAAATTAAAAGGATGTTCATAGATGTTTAAATTAACTTTTTGCCTGCAATTACTTGACAATCAAATAGGACTATCAATTCTATATAAACTTCTCTTGAACTTTGTCCTAGTACCAAAACATAACCTTTTTCATAGTTATCCTGCCCCATCAGATCGTAGAAGCATTTTTCATAGCAAAAAACATAAGCATCTGTATGTCATTCCTATGAAGTGAAATCCACTATAGTAATTTAGTAAATAGCCCAAAGATCTTTAGGAGAAGCAAATTGTTTTAACTTTTCAATTCAAATCTTGAAACTTAATATATGCATAGAAAGACAACTAACATCCTCCACTTGCTGAAGTGGACAAAAGAAGGGTGTTCATTCTCTTAAGAAGGGCGCTCATCCTAATTCAAAAGAAAAAGAAAGTGAACCTTTGAGAAGCATTGTAGTGCAAACTAAACTTTAAAACCATCCATCCTTGTCAGCAACAACTACATATCATTTTAGGAAATCCTTATCAAGTCGTTATCAACCAAGCAACAAAAGCAAAAATTAATTATGGTTCATAAACAACAAAGTAGTTTGATTACATGCATTATTATGCTTCCTTAAGCCATTACGAAATGAACACTTCTATTGCACAACATCATAGATCATATAGAAAAGCAGTAGCTATACTACTTTACATAGATCATAGCACTATAACAATCTTTGGGTTAAACCAAAAGTTGTTTTCAATGAATTCTTTTTTGCCAGTTTCTTGGAGAAACTACTTAGTCTACTTTACATGATTTAAATTAAAGTCATTCTGAATCTGCCACAAAAAATTTCAACTTATAATTGTTGAAGGTTATAAAATTGAGAACAACAGAAAGTGTTATGGAGAAGAGTAACTCACGCAAAATCAAGAATAATTCTGATATCACCAATATTATCGATACCTTATATTTGTGTTTTGGTGATGGAAAATTTGGTTCAGACATTTCTTCAAACATTTAGAAGTTGTCGTTTAAACCAAAGAGATATGAGAGACATTGCCTATAGCTGTAGCTCCACACTTTCTTTCTCTGGAATTTTTGTAGCCAAATACAAACAAAAACCACTCAAATCAGAAAAAAAATAATAATAATATATAATATATATATATATATATAATAATATATATATAGAAGCCTCCCACCATGGCCAAGCTTTAATCTATAAAAACGAAAACTTCCATCGCCCCCACCACCAATGCCAAAAAGCCACCGCCTAAACTACTGACAATACCAATGCATTCATGCATTTTCATGGAGATATTTCTTTTCAAGGAATGGTTTTTGATTAGGTTATGAATTGTTCTGATTTGGGATGTTTGATTGAGTGGGAATTGCTGGGAATTTGGCTGCAAACTCTGCAGCTGAGAATGCAGCTACTTAGTCTTCTTCTGCTAACAATGGGGGCGTAGGTACAACATCAACTCCTGCCCGAAGAACATACGACCCTCCACATCTTTGGAATCATCCACCTGTTTCTGACTCACTTGTTTCTTATAGTGGGATTGTTTCTTGTAGGGACCATCTCGGTATGGTGGCTTGAGGTGGGGTAGTGCTCCTAGAAAGAGTGAGAGAGAGAATGAGGGAGAGTCAGAGAGAAGAGCGAGACCATAGGACGTTCGAAGAGGAAAAAGGATTACTGAAAAAGTATCGAGTAATTTGACAACTAAAATTAAACTTTAAAAAATCAATAGAAAAATAATAATGAGGTGTAAATAATAAAAAATATAACTTCAATGGTTTGGTCTAGTGGTTTCTAAGGTCTCATGAGATCTATGCGGTTATGGATTTGGAACCTGTAACCAACATTTTGGGACTACTTCCAAAGTAGTTTGGAGTCCTTTTTGTAATATGCAAATAGTTAGAAATTCAAAGAATTTTGGATACCCTCGTTTTCAGAAAAATAAAATATATAAATGAAAATATTATTTTCTATTCCTTATTACCAAAAAGGAGATGTGAAGGGATCTGTCTTAATTATAATTATTAAGGGGTGATGTTACGACGCCTTAAAACCATAAGTTAGTCCTAGACTAATCATAAGACTACAAGTACATGAGTTTACAATAACTTAAGGTGAAAGCTTGAGTTAGTAAGGTCTTGAATGTATGTGACCAATCTGGAAGTGTGTAACATAGATGATGGTGGTAGCGAACAACCACATTTTATGATTATGGCTGACACCAATTGCTGGAAACTGTGACAATAGATGGAAGTATTGTGTGTTGGGTAGTATTGCTAGTGTTTGTGAGACATGTGGTTCACGGGATACGTATACCCTCAAAAGGCTTAGGAATGGTCATGGTCACAGGGTGATTCGAGCTGTTGGAGCATATGAGCGCATGTGGTCTCATGATGGCACATGGGCTTACATGACGTTAGAGATGTGGCAAGTGGACCTGAGTGAGATGTTATCGGTGCATGGTGGCTAATGTGTCAACTATGTTGAAGTGGCAGCAATGATGTGGCATACTAGCGTCTGGTTGACATGACAAGATCCTTTGTCGACACGTGACATGTTGATGTGGCTGGCTGCAAGGTTAAGGCTGATGTGGCATCACCTTATGAGGCCTTGTTAGTGCCGTTTTTATGGCATCTATTGCACCATCTGTCTAGTTAACTTGGAAAACTTTGTACAACTCGGTCCTTGGGAGGACACTATGGATTGCAAGCAACTATGGCTTGGATCTCATGGTTGTGGCAACGATGAGAACCATGAGAGGAGGATAGAAACGTGGGAAGGACATGAGGCCATTGTGTTGGGTGCACATGAGCACCATGTTCCAGCCCACACCAAAGCAAGGCTCAATTGATGAGCTTGCTGGACACATATAGAAGACTACTTCTATTAGAAGTAGGAAACTTGTGTTCTATTAGAAATAGAAAAAGTGAGGTGGCACTATTCACATAAGAGCATGACTCATTAAGTGTGGAGGTCAAGTAATTCTATAAGAAATAGAAGACTTAAGTGGTTGATATCCTATTACAATTGGAAGTGTACTAGTGTAGTGTGTTAGTAGGAAGTTGTGTTCTATTAGAAATAGAACAACTCAGCCGGTTAAAGTATTGCTATATAAGCAATATGTGTGTGATTCAAAAAGGTGTGTTGCATCAAGTGAAAAAGGTGCCGCAAGCAAGGTGTGCCGCAATTGAGAATTGTGAAGAAGCAGTGAGTGTGTGTGAGAGCAAAGAAAAAAACGAGAGATTTTTCTTTAGCCGTGAGAAATATACAAAGGGATTTAGGGTTTCCTCTAGAGAATTTGTTAAGTGTTAATTCCTAGAGAGAATATTATTGTATTTGGTGAGAACCTCAAGTTAGGCATAAACTTAAGAAGTACTTTTGTAATTGAATTTTATAATAGTGGATTTATTCGGAATTTCACGTAGTTTTTCCCTTTAAGTAGAAAGGGTTTTCCACATAAATATTATTGTCTTGTATATTTTATATTTTTGCATCCTACAGGTTTTAGGAATAAGGTTTTATTCCCAACACATTGCAAGTCGTGCATGATGTCAAAGTTAAGGATGATGGATATGGTGAGTTGGCGAGCCCCAACTGGGGTGAACCGAGGGTTGTATTCGGTGTGATGTCACCTTATGAGCAGATGGGACGATAATGAGAGCGAAGTCATCCTTCACTGTTGCTATGTTTGGTGTAGATCGATGAACTACATCCATCTCGCCTCAGCTTAGGTGATGTTGGATGTGGTGGTGGAAGGTCTTGCCAAGATTTGAGATTAAGCGCGCGATTAAAGAAGCTTCAAATGCTCAAGTAATCTGTAAAGGATGGTACTGTGGCTTGAGTATGGATTCTAATTTTTATTTATTTATTTTTGGAATAGGCATCATGAGGGTTTTGATGGTGTAATTGTGAGGGCTCAACTGTGGCTTGGTTTGGATAGACAGATTGAAAAAAAGTTGATGTACTAAAGAACCCTAGTCTGATGGATCCTAGTCTAATCCTAAGGTTAGTTTGTTTGCTCTACAAGTATATGAATGTACAATAAGTTTGGACACTCTTGGGACATAATATCTTTGTAACAGTTTTTACATACAATAATTAATGCTAGCCAATCCAATATACATCAAAACGATAAAGAAAAAAAAAAACACTTTTTACATAAGAAACACTTTTTACATAAAATACATTGTGATCATGATACGCAAAAGCAGCCTCAGACATGCTTTTCGTTGCAAATTCTCTCAATCGATCTTTGTGCGTGAGAGAGAGGGAGAAGATACCAACACTTTCAGAAATGTGTCTTTTTGACATGCTAATAGAACTCTTCTTTATTGCAACGGACACAAGCTTACTTTCCTTCGTTACCAAGTTCATAAATTATCAGAAACAACGCTTAATAGCATACAATAAGCTCATTTTCATCAGAGCATAGACAGAGTGAGAATAAGTTAAAATTCCTCTTCATATTATAAATGAAGAGAAACCATAACAAACAAACACACACACATACAGAGGAAGAATGGAAGTAGAAGGAAATCATGGAACAAGCCAATTAGCTTTTTATTGATAAGACAAAATTTCTATATAAGAGAGAAATTACATTGGTTATTAAAACGTTCCAAGTGAGCTTATAAATCAATAGAATAAAACTGATTATGACCAAAACTTTGCTTTCAATAATTTCTGCACTTAATGCGAAGAAATACACGAGACTAGAACTTGGAGATGAACAGGCAATGCCTAACTGGTGACTTCTTAAAGATGAATAGGCAATGCCCTCCTGGTGATTTCATTTCAGGTCTTTCCTCACGCTTCAACGAACAGAAGCACAGATAGATTGCTGGTTGTACAACCGTGTTACCCCATTTGGGAACTGCTGCCTGTTTCTTCTCCTCTTTGTGACAAGTGTGAATCCTTCACTATCCCCATTTTTTTTCTTATTTACATCTGTTTTTGGCTGTTCGCAATCATCAGATTGAGAAACCAAGTCCTTTCTCTCATTTCCATGGAAAATTTTTATAATCGCACTGTCATTTTCAATTGCATCTGAAGAATTTTCTGAAAACTCAAAACTCTTTTTACTAACTGCAGGCTCACTCACAGGATCCTTATTATGCTGGACTGACTTTACAATGAAGCTAAGCAGTATCTGCCTTGCAAGCTCCGACTTCTCAGACTCGGAGAACTTCTTTTTAGAAGCACCATCTTTAACATCATTATTGGATTCGTCATCCACCTTCTCCTCTTCTGCCCTACTCATTTCAAACACACAATTTGCATTACCAGGATTTGATTGCCAAGCTCTCCCAGGTACAAACTCGGGTGCATGTGGGTTCATGATTCTTGGAGGCCCAAATCCACTTCTTTCCTTGCTAGGGGTATGATATCTCAAATAGCCATGTTTCATGCGGAAAGAATAATTGTTGTTCCTATGATACAGAGGTGATCTAGGGCCACAAGGAATCCTGGTAGCAACTGGAGTAACAACAGGCTCTGCAAGCATGCCTTGACTGACGTTTACATCATATATACTCGTGACAGGGACTGGGTTTAAATGGTGTGGCATGGATCCTGGATTAAATGGTTCAGCTGCAGCTGAAAGCTTACTCCCATTTGTTTCTACTGGCTTTACTGGATCAGAAGAACATGAAGCCACTTCAACTATTGGTGTAGTATCTTCCATTTGAGCGCTTTTTTCATGAGTTCGTTCTATTTCATCATCTTTTAAGATTGCTTCAACTACAGAACCAGTGCTGATTTCTTCGTCCTTTGATGTCTCATGAGGAATGTCGTGCATCTGGATTTCAATTTTTCCCTCATCTAATCCTTCTACTTTCTCCAGTGATGGTCTTAGAATGCTACCTGGTGGTGCCAGAGCTACGTCTTTGTAAGAAAGAGATTTTGAAGCCAAGGAAGTAAGAGTTGCTGGACAGGAGGTAACCTTGGAAACAGGAGTTTTTGCCTGCAGATTAGTTGAATCCTCTGCAGAGCTCAAGCTACCAGCCTTTGACTGCTTCAGTGTAGACAACTCAGTTGAAATGATCTTTGGAGTTGTTTTTTGCACTGGTGAAATGAGGTCATGCCTGTAGTTGCTTTCTCTAAAATTCAAATATTCAGAATTGCTAACATTCAGCTTTGAAAGAACTGGTCGCCTCCGGGCAAACTTCCGGCCAGCAGTTTTCCCTGACCGCCCTTTTGAATTGGCTTCTTGCCACCCTGCATCTGAAGTAGATTCTTCAACAACTTCATTTGCAACTGTTGGCCCATATCTAGTAATATCATCATTTTCTTCAGGTTCTTCAGGATCAACCGTGCCAACTTTTACTTCTGTATTTTCATCTGTTGTACATGCAGTCTTTTCTGAGCCATCATAAAGCATAATATCATCCACTATAGCATCATTTTGTGCTTCATGGGTTTTATCACTTAACTGAAAAACCTGTAAATTTTGGATAAATCAAGATAAGCATGTAAAATGAGCAAAAAGGTAACATTGTTCTGTTTTTTATATAGTGGATCTATCAATTAAATGACTCTTAGATATGCAGATATGCTGAATTTGGTAGATATCTTTTTACTAGCATGCTCTGAAACATCTTTGAGAACTAGAGATTTGCCTTTGCCTCATGTTCAAAAGAGGTTGTGTTCTAGAATTTCTAAAGTTCAACAAGATCGCATTGACGGACCTTTGAACAGACTCTAAAAGAACATCAAGCTGACTAAGATCACCCTTTACTTACCCACCAAAAATAAAAACTCAGTTTCTTAAAAACATCCCATTTGCTTCAGATGAATTGGTAATAACAAAGGTTAAATTTCATATAGAGGGCATGTAATGCCATGTAAATATATTGTAGGAGCATGAAACTTGGTTCTGTTAAGGTCTTATTGCTTAGAAAATTTTCCCTTTCTACTCTTTTCATAGGCAGTTTGAGAAACCAAAAAAGTTTGCTGCAGTTGGCTAGATAACTCCATCAAATTCTATTATAAAATTTATAGCATCCAGCCAATTCAACCAAAGTTAACAATATTTCATTTCCTACACATACCCCTTAAAAGTAGGAGTGGGAACTATAGTAGCCTGAGTTGAATTGTTTGTGTTTACAATCCATGGAAAGAAATCTCACCAAACCAAAACAAATAAAGGCACTAATAAAGCTTAATTGTGAAAATATTATTGCAAGGGAAATAGATGGTTCACAAAACAACATTAGTATATGAATTTTGACTTCTTGCTGTAGGACAGTTAACATAAACCAATATGTTCCTAAATCCCAGTGAAGCAAGAAATATATGCCTACCTTTGCACGCCGCTGTTTCCTCTGTGAATCACTCCCTTTTGAATCTTGATCAGGACTTATGTAATCCAGGAGATCCGATACACTGCAAGAATGGGCCAAGGGTTTTGGTGACCTGAAATATAATAATTCAATTTATAACCAAGTAATTTGGGAATACCATATCAATACCTAAGGTGACCTTTGCTTGCAATAGATGCGTCTGGCTTTGGAGTTCCATTTCTTGCTGCTTCTTGCTGCTCCAGAGCTTTTGATTCAAAATATTCAAGCCAAGCAGCAGCATCCTGCAATTAACAACATACAGCATCTTAATATGTCAACTCTAGAAATTTGACCAGCTCCCTGTGATAGATAATTGGCTGAAAACATCCTTGAGTTCAACCGTTGTGTATTGCAAAATTATCTTCTTTAATGAATTCCAATACAGATAAAAAGATTTTAAATACTGTTCGATAATAAAATTAATAAACTCAGAAAATAGTAAAGATAAGTAACCTGAGTACGAAGATCTTCTGGCCCAAGTTTGGTTCGAAGTATTTTAAGAGTAGTTTGCTCGTGTTGCACGCTAAGGGAATATGCTTCCATCAATGAAAGAGCTATGGCTATGGCATGATAACTAGCAGCTGTCTGTAAGGTAAAATAAAATATTTAGCTTATGAGAAGACTGCGTGTAATATGGATATTCATAGGGGAGAGAGAGAGAGAGAGAGTGAGAGAGAGGAGATCAAACCTGTATGTGATCTGCCCCTAATAATTTTTTGTTGCATTTTAGAGCTTCATGCAGGTATCTGAGAGCAACATGAACATTTCCCATGCCCTCCTCCATCATAGCTACATTTATATATGTTGCAGCTGTGTTTGGGTGAGACAGTCCACATGTAAAATGAAGAAGGAACAGAGCACGGTTTACGTACCTGCAAATTACCCAATAGGTTTAATCATGAGAGCCAATAAAAGGGTAAGGAATGAACAACAATTAGAATATTGGAAATATGCTTTTGAAATTATTTAGAATTTCATAGTTGGGTAAGGGACAGATTTAACAGGAAACTCATTCATCAGAATTCCAGTATTTTAGTATATGGCACAGTAATCTAGATTCTAGAATGAAGAGCGCAAAGATGATCAATTTGAAAAAATAAAAAGTTCAACAATAGGTTGTTTCCCAACGTACTTCAAAGCCAACTCAATGTGTTGAAGGCGATAGTAGAAAACAGAAAGATCCCCATAGCTCTTCATTGTATCTGGATGGTCAAGCCCAAGTTCTCTCTCATTGATATCCAAAGCCTTTTGCTGATATACAGTTGCCTAGAAAATGGAAAAGAACTCAAAATTTAGAGCATAAAACAATAAGTACTATCACCTGGTGAAAAGCAAGTTAAGACACACAGCCACATTGGTGGCATAGATGGTCTCGCAGATTGTAAATTGTTCAAATTGAAAAAAAAAAAAAAAAAAAAAAAAATCTAAAGTTCACCACTGTTTGAAAATTTGAAAACACTGGACGTCAACTCCACTTGTGTTTGTGCTTAGCGTCATATATCTTGTTCACAGTTGGTCCCAAGCTCGGAAAAAGGAGAAGGGTTGTGGGTAGGTTAATGGCCAACATAAAATTTAGTCACTTTATTGTGAATAAATTCACTACAATACATGTGGCCAATCCTAATTAATATGTTGATTGTTGAGTATCTACAACCAACCCCAAAGTTTTAGGATTAAGTGCACATTTGGTACACTGTAATGAAATAAATATTCCTATTCAATTGTTTAGTTATGTTTTTTTTACAAGTAATATCTATTCCTTAACCTACGTAATAACTATAACAAATAGAAAAAATTCCTAAAACCCTCATTAACTGCCACTCCCCCAAAAAAAATATATTTATTTTTATTTTAAATCTCTCTCTCTCTCTCTCTCTCTCTCTCTCTCTCTCTCTCTATATATATATATATATATATATATAAAAAAAAAAATTATGGAGTTATTAATTTTGAACAAAAAATACGTAGATTAATCATGTTATAGCAAAATATAAAATACAGATTTAACGTTTTATTCCTGTGTTGTCACCAAACATATGAATAGTAATAAATATTCTATTACAGTTTCTTCTATTCCTTGTAATACCGATTCCTATTACACTGTAATAACCATTACAGTGTCCCAAACATGCCCTAAGGCTTGGTTATTGTTGTTGTTCCAAAGCATATTTCAATTTGACCAGTTTGTGCAGTTATTGTAATCTGACCTCTGCTCTAGATCGCATTTGAGAATTATCAATTCTATTAGCCCTAGACACAATAGGGATCTTTTAATTTAAATAAAGGAAAATTGCACTCTCCTCCCCACCTCCACCCCCTTAAATATAGGACAATTGCAAAGCCCCCCATTTACTTTAAAACAGGGAAATTTGTCTCATTAACTTTTCTTAATAAACACTTTTCCCTCTCTGTTACTATTTTTCATCAATTTAATGTGGAAAAAAAAAATGATTATTCCAAAAAATTGTTGCCCAAAAATGATGAAAAAATAGTCTTTGGAATAATAATTTTTTTTCTATTAAACTAATGGAAAATATTAACGGGTGCTTATTATGAAAAGTTTTTTTTTTTTTTTATAAGGAAAATATTAACAGGTGCTTATTATGAAAAGTTACGGGGGCAAACTGCTACGTTTTAAACTAAAGGTGAGACTTTGCCACTACCCTATACTTAAGGGGGGGGAAAAGTGCAATTTTCCCTTTAAATAATGAAGATTAGTACTTAACTTCGAGAAATACAAGATAGATACTCCAATTTCCCACAAGTAAAGATATTGTTACCTGATTGAAGTCTCCAGTGTGGTAAAGAACAACTGCTAGAAGACTGTAAGCACTTGCAGTGGTTCGATGGTAGGGACCACATACAGCTATCATCTTTGCTAGTGCCTTCAAATGCAAGTAATGCATACAGTGAGATCAGTTCCTGTTCTCTTTTTAGGAAAAGAAGTGCACATGACTTTTATATATGGACTGAAAGGGAGAGTACCTTTGTTCCATAATTAACAGCATCCTCTAACTTTCCTTTATCAAGAGCAACTTTAGATGACTCCAATAGATTCCGTCCATCTGCTGAAGAGCATCCTACGTGCTGTTCAACAAAATTCAAAAGATCTGAGATATTTTGAAGCCAACTTTAGCTGCCTCAAAGAGATATAACACTAGAATCAAAAATAGATTTCAAAGATCTAATATATTTTGAAGTCACTATTAGCTGGCATAAAGAGATGGTAGTCATCAAAGCAAAAACAGGATTGACAAGAGAGAGAGATTCCCACCTTACACACAGGAACCATGCTGATGATATCATATTTCCTGAATGGGTAAGGGCACTCCATGTCATAATCTCTGGAAACCAACTCCAATCCAACCTGTGAAAATAATAACAAGTACAAAAATGATCATGCTTTGAGCAAAAATTAGTAGCAAGAGCAGTCAAAAGCAATAATTACCTTATGGCATAGACCTCGGAGAATTGATAACTTTCTCACGTGGTGAAACTCATCTTTAAGCGTCCAACCATATCTTCTGTCTAGAAACATTCTTAACCATTCAAATTTAAGATGGTCGTCATTCAATTCTTTGTCAGTATCTTCCATCTCGCAACTTCCAAGTAAAAAATTTAGAGACGAAGCTATTGCCGCAGGTAAGTCGTCTACATTATCAACAGAGGCAACAACCGCTTTAAGTAGATGCTTGAAAGCTCGAGTAACCATCTCATGGATACAAAGTGACTGTATGTGGGGGAGTTTCTCTGCAAGTTCAACCTGATTTGTACAATGAGATTAGGACAAACAGAAACAAAATACTGCACATTTACAAGTTCCAAAATCCTCATCCTCCAGGTTTTCTAGGGACCAAAGTCAGATGGGTTTGACCTAAAATATTGTTAGAGAAGGCAGGGAGGGAGAAAGAAATAGAGGGATTGTTTCTTACCACTCGACCCAAAGAGTGCATCTGTAGTCCCCTCAAATGCATGAAGTCAGTTAGTGTACGGCCATCAACTGGAGAAAGTTCAAGTGAACCAAAGTCTGTTACCTAAGAAAGCAAGAGATTTAGTTCATAACCTAGTGTATGACCATCATAAACTTAAGTACAAAGCAGATAAAAAGAATATTACCAGTTTTGGTAGTGCAACTTCAGCATAATACTCATGTGCCTGCCTGATAAGCTCATCTATTGACTGTTCGAAGTAGCGAATTGAAACAGTTAGTCCAAAAGATAACAAGAAACAACATTGGTACCATAATAACACAACAACAAAATAGTTACCAGTGAAAGTTCTAATAAATTGAGGAAAGGATCAAATTTGGACAAAATTTTCCTCCAAACCGGCTTGAAGCAAAGTTCTTTCAATCCACTACATGTCGGTTCAAATAATCATCTAAGTGTACTTTTAATCACATGACTTATTTAATAGTCATACGACTTGTTTAAATCATTTAATGGATCACGTGATGAAAAATACACTTGGATGATCACCTAGTCACCACATAATGGATTGAAGGAGTTTCCTCCAAACCGTTTTAGAAGAAAATTTGTCCATAAAATTTAGTTTGTAAAGCATTTCAGTTAAAATGAGCATGCCAAAAAGCACAAATACACTAGAAATTGAATCAACAGGTGAATAATGTAAAAAATGTGACAAGGGTGTCAAAGAAACCTTTAAATGGAGACCAGTTCCAGTTTCTTTCAGATGCAATAAGGCATCTTCAGAAATTAGTTTCTCCAGTTCTCCTGTGCTGTTGAGTTCCCCATTGCTTAGCTCTCCCAAATCAGTTTCCGCATTCAGATTGCCAGGTGTAGATTCATTTTCTTCCATATCAGTGCTACTTACACAACTTTCTTTCTTCTCCCTCTTCTTCAAAAATTTAAACTGCTTTCCAAGACCTTTGACAGCATGTTCAGCCTCATTATCATCATCAGGGCTATTAGACTTGTTTCCTGTAGGACTTTCCTGCTTTTGTAGATGTTGTACCCAACAAGAACCAAGTTCCCATCTGATAGACCTCTTAGATTCAATTGGCTTCTCCTTTAACTTTTTCAAGCTCTCTTTAACTACTCTTCTTACCAGACATCTAGACACTTCTAAACCATCCAAGTTAGACTGAGGTGACCAACATCCTCCTGATGGTTCAGCACTAAACTTATGAAGCAGAAACCTCAAGCTGTAAGATAATTTTGTATTCAATCAGTCCGTAGGGTAATATGCATGCAGCAACAGTAAAGCCTTTACAACACTATCTTAAAACTCTCTAAAGCACTTCAAAAGTAGTTGACAATTCTATTGGATCAACAACAACCAGAAAAAAAATTGCATACTTTACCTTCTGTTTTAGTGTTATCTACTATGTTTTGCACATCTAAAAGTAGAAAACAGCAAGGTAACTGAACTAAATTCATTGAGAATTGTTCTCAGAGCCAAATAATCTTCATTTCCACATGCATATTTATGATGTAGAGGGTCTAAAAGCATGCAGTACAAGAACGTACCTAACTTTTCAGAATTTTCCACCTTTATGAAAGGAAAAACCAACTCTCTTTTAAGTTTTAAAAAAGCTGTTAGAGGAGTTGATAAGCAATTAGGACAAAGATCCAACTATTGATTTCCAGGCAGAAACAATTAGAGTTCTAGGCGACCAATCATATCCACAGCATCATGTTGTATAAAGGCATACTGCCATTTTTTTTGCTAAAAGAGTGATAGAAACCTTTTAACAACTTTTATTTTTGTACTACCATTCATTCGCTTAAAAAGCAAAGTAACTTAACAAGTCTATTTATCTTTTTTCCTTTTTACAGTAAACATCCTTGACATCCTTAATATATGATGCTGCAGCTGAGATTACCTGTATATTGTAAAGACCTGCCAACAGTATTTGCCTAGCATGTGTGCAACATGTGCATGCAACTACAAATGGTTCAAAAACAGACTCTTGAGTAATGAATTAGCTTATGGTTCAAACCTGTTAACGTTAAGAGCATTCGCCCCACCATCTGGTTGATCTTCAATTTCAATATCTTGAGTGTGAACCTTTGCCTTCTTCACATTACCAACAACCTTTACAGTGGCAGTGTATCCACAATGTCTTACAATGACAACACCCAAGGAGGATGTATCCTGCAAAAGTTTCAACTACTTGAGATAGTTTGGACATGTGCAACTAAGATCAGTCAATGGCACTGGTTAGGGGTAATGACTTTTACATGTTAAGAGCATTACAATGACAAGGAAAAGACCAAAGATAATGGGTAATCAGGAAGTGGAATAGACATATTGCCTTTGATATCAAAGAAATATATGAGACAATTTAATGAACAAGACTGGACATAGAATTTTGTGTAGCTTATAGAAAATAGTTGGGAAAAGGCTGACATGCATATGCTGAGGATAGAAACTAAACTGAAAATGCTTAAATTAATAGGTATATATGTAGAGAGATCAGCTAAGGAATCAGAGACAGCCTACTGCATTTGAATAAGTAGTATCCAATGATGTAGAAAGCAGCCTTCACTTATATTTATAAACTTATTTAGGTACATATTCCTCATATTTTGAACATGCATTTATATATAACCTTGCAGTATAAAAGAAAAGTACTTACATGAACCACTACACTCTCATCTGCAGTTAACCCCTTAAGCAAATTCCGTTTAGCAACTTCCTTGTCAGACATATTGGATAATTGACAGCCATTAGTTTTTATACCAGATTTTGAGCCTGCATCAGTCGTATCACGTTTTACAATAATGGACAGATCCCCCACACGATCCTCATGCAAGATTGAGTCTGGTTGACTACTTATTGTATCCTTTGCTTGCATATTGGAATGTATGAGACGGCATATTGCAGCCACACCTTTAAAGATTGAGACATCAACAAATTGACTATGAAGTAAAAAAGCCTTCCGGTCTCGGACCACCCTCTCCTCCTCAGTTTTACAAGGTAGGCGAGCCAAAATTGCAAAATCGGTTGCCCATGATCGAAGATCACATTCACCATTTCTTCCCCAGCCACCACCATTGCCTCCCCAATTTTCATCTTCTGTGGGTAGTGATGGGCAGTCCAATTGAGAATCGGCCAACAGATGGAGGAACAAGCCATGTATTTGCTCGAAATCCATATGGAAGATTACCAAACTGATAAAGGGGGGAAAAAAAGAACACAATGAAATATTAAAAAAGTTTATGCATTTTTTATTTCCATAAAATTACGTTTAAATTGAATTTTTTATTAAGATAGAAAATGTACCTTATTATGTTCTACAAAAGCCTTCATCAAAGATTCATATGCCTGCACTAATCACACATTTGTAAGTTACAAACTAAGCGGTTAAGTTCAAAACAGATCAGCAAGATCATATAGATAGCATATGAAAGACATGCCAATTAGAATCCAATTAGAAAGATTAGCCGAGACATTGGTATCTTCAACTGGCCAAGGTTATTCTGCAGAAATTCGACAAATTTGGTTTGGTATGCAACCAGATTCAAATTTGAATATAAATGCTGATGGAAGAAATTTTAACAACTCCTATGAAAATGCAGCTACTCATTCCAGAAAGGAAATCAAATTAGAACACTTCTCAGAAATAAGGTGAAATTTAAGCAAATCATAACAAATACATTAACGACCATGTGGCGAACTGGTGATGAAGTTTAGCAGTAGATTAATGAATTTACCAATCTCTATTTTTTTTATTTTCGAATAAAGGTTTTAAGCATACCTTATAAACTAAGTTTTCATGGCACTTTACTTTATATACCATCAAAACATAATTTCCACAATTGGCCTTAACTTTGCGATTTGTACTCTATGAAGTGATTGCAAGGAGATAAATTTCCAAACTTGTAAATAGACTGGTTCACATGCAACATATGCAAACAAGTGTATGGAATTGAAGCATGTGAAATTTACATCAAAAGTCAACTAACACATAAAGTACCCACATTGCCAAAAGCTCGGCTAAGCTGTTGTAGAAGATCCACCAGGGAGTGGCTTTGTAGAAACTGCTTTTCCATGGTATAGAACCCTTTAACTGATGCAACCACTCGTATTAGCTTCCCATTGCATATCTTAATCTGCACATATTAATTGCATTATAAGCTTCTTCATTCAAAATGGAAAAAAGGTTTTTTGATGAGATTCAGTCAACTTTAAATTGCAGAGGGATTGAATAAAAATATCATGTAGACAGAAAAAAAAAAGGTAAGAAAGAGGCGCATGTACTCTAATTGGATCATAATACATGATGGGCACCAATGAATTGGTGTTCAATTTTAGTGATCAAACAAATCGTTGTAAAGTTCTGTATTTCACTGGAAAAATAACATGTTCTTTTTCCAAAAGAATCCAACAACTTTATCAAGAACAATTTCATGTAGGTTACCAATTGTAATAATAAATGTGGGTTACAAAATGGCATATATTGTAAAGCTATTTCGAATTGGTGGCAGCTAGACTAAAAAACACGGTAAGCTGCTCGTGTTCAGCTCAAGATCAAATTGGTAAGTTAGCCACCAGCTTTCCACTTAAGGCAAATGAGCCAATCTCGAAAAAAATCATGTCGTTCAGCTCAAATGATCAGCTTGAAAAAAGTCCTGTCCAGTATTTGCTAAAACAACAAAGCAACCGAGCTTGAATAACCAAATACGTCACTCTACTTCACTCAAAAATGGTTCTATTTATATATGGTCAGATCAAATCCCAGCTTCACCCAGTGTAAGAGGTTCAAGGGTGGGATGAAAAATATGACCATAGGCCCAATCAACCACCATTGAACCATATGACAAAAATACAAAAAGAAAAGGGAGAATAGCAATAGCACCTGCATTTCAAAGTATTCCCCATCACACCTTTCTTGTACATCCTTCTGGTCACATCTCCTTAAATCTGCAAAACAATTCAAATTTAACATCATCTTATTCACTTTCCCATTTAATTTTTTTCCTTTTCCAATTAGCCATAGTGGATTACTTGCAACATTATCTAAAAATAGACCACTGATAAATACGAGTGACAATTTAAACGATGATTAATGTGAGCTCTTAATCATTCCACATAATTAATATTCATCTAACTCGTTTAAATAACTTACAGAGCTATGTACCTGTACCACCATATAATAGATTGAAAGGGATTACTCTAATCTTTTGCCTATATACATTTGATAACATTGGTTTATATTTAGAATATGACACATGACCTTATGAATAAGAAAGTGATACCTGATACAAATATATCTGACATTTAATTCAAACATTAGAGAAGAATCCCAAAAAACAAAATTATAGTTTCTACCGTAGTCACAAATTAAGGTATGATTTTTTATACTTTATAAACCGTGACCTAAATTTGTTATTTTCCCGCATTTTCTGAGGAACCAAACAGTGTAGCAAGACGAGCAAGAATTGAAGGAAAAATAGTACTCACGTAGAATAGGAGGAGAGAGGTGAGAGAAGGAGAAGAAGTCATAAAATTCGGAGAGCTTCGGGGTTGGGTGAATGGCCACCATCCCCAGGTTCTCCGGAGCTCCTCCTCCTCCTCCATGGGACGGTGTAGGTGAGGCCGAGTTACTCTTAGGATGGGCTTGCTGGGCCTTACTCTTCTTGGACTTTGAGTCCGGGGCTGATGGGCTTCGTTTGGGCTTCGCGTACCTCGTCGTGCAGGCCACGATGTCCAATACCCTTCGCACGTGCGCTACCGCTTGGCCTTCCTCCCTGTACTCCTCTGAAAAATATACAGTCGTATTTTTTGTAAATATCTTGGAAAAAGATTTAATTCACATATTTCAATTGTCATTAATTATAATAACTATTTCTACAGACTTAGAGATAAAATAAAATAAAATAAAACTAATCCAACCAACCAGACACAAAATTCAGGACCATTCTTGCTCCCTAGTGTTGAAAATATTATCTAACAAGATTTTAGCAAACGATTAGCAAATGATAGACTCAAAATCTTGGTTAGGCTACTAGTAACTAGTAAGGTAACCCAATATCCTTAATGACAAGTGACAAGTGTGGTCGATGGTCTCCCATTTTAAATATCGTATTTATGTAGAGTAATACCAGAGTCGGCTCAATCATTCTTGGGGACCTAAAGTGAAAAAATATAAACATATAAATGAGATTTTTTTTCTTTTTCTTTTTTTACTATATAAATATATAAATGACTCTTTGGAAGAAAGCTTTAAATAGACTACATCCCTATTATAGAAATTAGTTTAATAAAAAAGAAAGTCTTGAATATGTTTTATTATAGAAACGGTAGATTTTCTTATAATATTGTGTATAAAGATGTTCAATTTATACATGAAGAGAAAAAAAAAAATCCAATCTTAAATAATGGAGACTCTAACATTAGTTTTTATTTATACAAAGAGTAAGAAAACAACTTTTTCATCTAAGCAATATGGGACTTGTGGGGCCTTTTATTTAATTTTTATTTTAAATGTGGGGCCTTTTTTATAGGGAAATTTTTTTTTCTTACATGAGACCTCAAGCATTTGTTTGTTTGACATAATAACAGGGCCGGCAGTGAGTAATTCTACCAACATAATAAATTTCACAACTGTTAAAATTATGATTTTTTATTAATTCACATCTGTACTCACTAATATCACTAGACTTATTGTTGTATTAATGAAACTTTTACCAACAAACTACTAGTTTGCAGCAATCAAATTTCATAGCAGCTAGACCCCCTCCTTTTGTAAAGCGAGCTACCCCATCTATTCCCAAATCTTCAATATAAGTATGTGTCCTTTTTTTTTTTTTTTTTCTTTTTGGCTAGAAATAAGCATGTGCTCATTGGTATGATCGAAAGAGTATTCAGTATTGTATAATACCTGTTTACAGCATCAAATATGGTAAAAAAAAAAAAAAAAAAATTAATTTAATTTAGTATTGAATGGTAAAAAAAAAAAAAAAAAAAAAAAAAAAAAAAAAAAGGTAAAAAGTAGAAACACAATAAAATAAAAAATAAAAAAGTCTTAGCCTTTTCCAGCTAATGATAAGAGGTGTTTCATAGGGGTCAGTGTCACACTTTGTAAAATGATCATTGATAATGAATTCTAATGAGCTTGACGATGCCTTATAAAAAAAAATATGAGCTTGACGATGAAACCAATGTGCCTTCCTCATTTTTTAATTAGCAACTTTATTGGATTCACCCCTCTGATTTTGCTTTGAAGCAAGTTTTTTATGGGATTTCTGACGGTGGAAATTATTAACTATACCAAATCCAAAGTTACTATAAACAAACAAATTTTTTTTGTTTTTAACTTAGATAGGATTCTTAAGTTGCAATATATTAAATTTTTTAATTAAATTAAAACATATAATTGTTTGAATTTAATTTGAACAAATATTATTTTGATAGTTGAAAAAAATAAAATTTCAACTCTAAATATTTCTGTTAGAAACACTCGAATATATCAATTAAGATATTGTAACATATTATTTGTATTTCATTAAATATTATTGCGAGTCATGTACTTAAATTTAATTAAAAAACTTAATATATAACACTTAAAAAATTATAATTAAATTTTGTCAAAAAAATTAAAATAAAATCCAATCAAACGTACAAATTTGTACATGTGGCTCACAATTTCAAAATTTTTAATTATTGAATAGCAATTATGTAATAATTTACCTATATAATTGGGTTTACCTAACAAAAGTACAAAACCAAAAATGTTAATAACGAATTTAAAAAACTGTGCACGCGCGCACAAGAGACAAGGGAGAGAAGGTCTTCACCACTAAATTTTTTTTTTTTTCTAAAAATAGCAGTCTTCACTAAATTCTGCATTGGAATAACTAAAAATAAAACTCTACTCATCAAAAAAAAAAACTAACAATAAAACTTTGTTATGCAATTATCTCTCTTTTTTAATAAGAATGGTAGTTGGGACTTGGAAATTGTGACTCTCTGAATAAGACTCACATCGTTACTCATTAGCCACAAATGTGAAAAAAAATAAAAAAAATAAAATCATTTTTCTTTTTTTTTTTTTTTTTTTTTTTTTTTTTTTTTTTTTTGGTTCCAATGCAAAAACATGTACTTCAAGTGTGTGTTTGGTATATTTCATTTTAAAAATAAGTTGATAAAGACCTTAACCTACAGCTTAACCTTTTTTCTTTTTTTTTTAAATTAAAAAAATGTCAACAAATGTTTTTAAGTTTGATTAATTGACTCAAATACTCTTATTTTCTTAAAAACTAGAAGAAGAAAAATGTGGTAGATGTATAGTGTCAGAAAGAATGATAGAATAAAAATATACATTAAATATTTCTTAGAAATTGTAATATTTTTTTTAGGAAAGACAGTATAAAGTTGATGAAAATGATAGATTTAACCATGTAAAAGGTAATGTCATAATAGGGTATCAGTCACTCAGAGACACAGTACTCTGACTCAAGGTTATCCATGGATATTTTAATTTGAAATGTGTATCAAACCCAAGTATTTCCCTTTTTATATTAACTTATATGTATCTATCTTCCAGGAATCATCTTTGGCACTCTGGATAGATTATGGTACTGTAGTTACTAATTAGTTACTAATAACTTTTCATTTATTCAAAAAATAACTTTGCATTTAATTCTTTTGTACAACAAATGAACTAGAACATGGTAATAAGGTAAGAAAGCAAAGCATACCTAATTCCTAAACATAGCAGTTTTTATTAAACGTGTAATAAAATGTGACCCACATAATGGTTGATGCTGAATTACTAGTAAAGGGAGCTTCACCTACCTTCAACCATTTTGAGAATATATGGTTTCAGAGTAACCACTTCTGCCTTGTCATTCAATCTCTGTCCTTTGACCTAATAAGGAAGATTAAAATTTTAATTTAACATTCATAGAATTTTGATCCATATGAATGTTAGATACAGGGCTTGTCTACTCCAAAAAGAAAAGGCAATAAATTTGAAACAATAAGTTCCAAAAAAAAACTGACCTCATGAGATAGAGAATAGTTTGTAAGGTGGCATGTTTCTACATTCACAGCCAATAGCCTCCTTACATCAAGTATCTTGTCAGTGGAGATAGCCTTCAAAAGATTCTTGATGGTTAGCCAAATTAAAAAAATAAAAAATAAAAAAGAGGAAAAAATTCAGTACCTTGAGAATAACTTGTGTATCATATGGTGTGATGACAGTAATGTCAAGAACACTAGGAACTACAGGACAACAAGAAAAATGAATAATCAAATTTCTACATAGCAGAAAAAGAGGCATAGAAATAATAGATACTTTGTAGGTGAAAGGAATGTAAAAAATTAACCTTTTTCTTCTTTCTTCTTCTTTTCTGCCTTGGTTTTGTTTGCCTTGCCTCTGCCTGACTTTGGGGCCATTTCACTCCGCTTTTTACTTCAAAAAGAAAATATATTTGGACACAATTTCAGAAACCCATTTGAGAAATCATTGAAAACTTCAATAAGGTTGTTGGCTATAGTGTTGTAAAACCAATGAAAAGAAGGGGGGAGAGGGAAGAGGGGTTGAGAAAACTTTTATAAGTTGAAGGAAAATATAGTGAAAGGTGTTGAAGAAGATAGGATAAGGGGTTTTGAGTTTCAACCTCTTTATGGATTCGTGAGCAATCCTGGCCTCTCCTTCTTGCTAATAAGCTTGATTTCTCTCTCTCTCTCTCTCTCTCTTTGGCACCTCTCTATGTTATATATTTACATGTGATGTGTATTATATGCTTTTATATGCAGGAGAGGTCCATGCACTGACAGACAAAGACAAGACTGGTGGGGGTGAGAGGTGTCCTCTAATATCATGACACGTGGCAGGAGTATGGTGTGGCCGTTCATTTTTGTTTTATCACGTGTTGGGGCCTTTGATTTCACCACCCTGAGCGGCGTGAAATCATCTTTGGCACTCTGGCCGTTCATTTTATTCAAAAAATAACATCATGAAAAAGATTTATGATGTTGAATTATAAAATGATAAGATTTTAAAATTCAAATCAAGATTTTAACAACAAAGGTGGAAACCATATTGATTTTTTTGACAATAGGAGACCACATAGGTTTTTGTTTTTTACTTGTCTTTTGAAAATATGAGTGTAAAACCAACTAGGGTATGATTTTAAGATTTATTTTGTATTGATCGATCTTTTTTATAAGGGAAATTAGGGTTTAAATCCTCCCTCAATTATTGAATTATAAAATAAATAAATAAATTGATTGACACGCATGATGATGATATCAAAGATTTTAATTGGATGCATGAGTAAAATGTTCTTGTTTTACATGAGTAAGATTTTCTGTGATGTGATATTTATAATTCATGGTAATGAGTGATGACATAAAAAAAAAATGTCACGTTTATTTGCCCTCTCTCTACGGCATGCAGTTGTGCAGGCAGGGCTAGTTGTCCGATGCTCCATGAATTATAAATATCACATCACAGACTTTAAGTCCAAATTGGCAGTCCTGCACTCCCAATGAGATGGTTCTATAATTGAGGGAGGATTTGAAGTCTCCAGCAATTCTGGGACTCTTGCAATGCACTATTCTTTTCAAATTATCAACTTGGACTACAATTCTAGTAGTTTCAGAGAATCTTTCAGCTGTTAAACAGAAAACCCAGGCTGTTATGATTTTTATTTGATAAGGTTTAGATTGCACTTAAAACTATTAGAATAACTCAAATTCAAACCTAAATTTAGAGATCATTATGGAGATAATTAATATCTCACCAATCCTAACAAATCCCTAAAGCTTCTATCACACTGTTACACGAAGCAAATCTTATTTTTAAGCTAATTTAGATATGATGCGTCAATGTTCCAGAGTATCTCATCTAATAATATATAAAGCTATTTTTTTAGTGTATCTCATCTTATAGCTATTTTGTATAACTTATTTTGCAGTTTATTTGGCGTATGACATTGTGGACAAATACAATTTTTTTAAAGTTTCACGTTCTCTAGGTAGAGTTGTATTTTTCCCCCCCAAAAAAAAAAACACACTAAACTAAATTCATGGTCCTCATTTTTGTTGTTGACAACTGAGAAGATATTGTTAAAGGTCCCTTTTTTTAAAAAAAAAAAAATGAGTTGTTAAAGGTGCTTATTAAGGATAAGCTTTACTCCTCCGTTTGTCAGCTGAACTATAGCTACTTCTACTAGTTTGATTTACATGATTAAATTTTAAAGATAAGATGAGAACGAAAATCTTTTATCCCACTTTTCATGTTTCATTTTATACTCCACCAATTACAATTAGTCATGAAACATAAAATGTGGGATGAGAGATTTTTATTCTATAGATGATATAACAATAATAAAAGTTATAGGTCAAATGGGACAGGTTAAACTGTTTTCCTGTGTGTTTATCTCCAACAATATGATTGTAAACCCACTAGGGTATGATTTTACAATCACATTATTTTACTTTGAAGTTTGAAGACAGCATATGCATTCTCTTCTTAAGCTTCCTCCAAAGATAGATTGCAGAAATAATACCAACAAAACAAATTGATTTTATAATGAATGCGAAAATCTTGACAAAGAAAAATCTATTATTCAACAAGTAAATTGGAATATTTTGAGCAACTACATTCACTTCAAAATTAACCACTAAAAAAAAAAAAAGATAAATTATAAAATTATACTCTTGTGGTTAACCATTTAACACTATATATATATATATATATATATATATATATATATTATATATAATTTAATAGTTACATTAGGAAAGGTAAATAAATTAAAATTGTTACATATGACTAAGATTTGAATTAAAATAAAATTATAAAATTTTTAAGGTTTCATCCAAAATAAGCGATATTATTCTTCTTCCTTTTTGGCTGACAATAATAAGTGGTATCTACCACTCATGTGTGCAATTTTTTTGAGTGTGATTAGCAAAAATACCCCCTCATTTCCCAACCATCCAGGAAACCCCTCCCATTTTCTAACTAACCAAACAAATCAAAAAGAAGAAACAGATTTAACACAATTCACAACAAGCAGCAACATATACCTCAATTCTCTTCTAAAATCAAATACTTCTTAGTACTTAAGCCAAACATTTACACTTACACACATATTAATTGTAAATGAACCAAAAGAAATATAAAATTAAAACATTTTTTTTTATGTGCAATTTCATTGTAAATGAGCCAAAAGAATGTAAAATTAAAATTACAACACAATTTTTTTCCAAGAAATTGCAGAGAAGGTAAAGTCGTCAATCAAGAAAACATTATTCTGCAACACCACATTGCAAATTGAGCATCCTTCTTGCGGGTGACTACCTAGGTCGCCAAGGCTTACCGGAACTCACCATAATTGCTAGCAAGCAAAAGAAGCACACTGGATCGCAAAGGCTTGATTGGCCAAAGTTGATTCACATCAAATTTTAAATTTGGTACTGTTTTAGTTTTTGATGAAGCGTAAATATGGAATTTTGGAAAAAAAAAAAATTTATTGGGTTTCAATTAATTTTGGTGTTGTAGGCTTAATTCAAATTTCTTTTCCCGATTGTGCGTATATATGTTTGTATATTTCTTGTCCACGATATGACATGCATCTACATTTCTATAACTTTGTATTTGTTGCTATTTGTGTTCTTCGGATTGCCAATGCTTTCATGCAAAGTTGCAAACCCATACATGAGTATGAAGCATTTTGTTTGCTCCTTGTGAATATTCTTTAGACATATAGAGATTTAGTTTTGGATATTCTTGTGATGCTTTCGGCTGATTGAATTTTATTCATTTATATTGGAGGAAGAAGATGAAGAAGGGAACTGAAATTGAGAGGTAAATATGTCTAAAAAGTACAAAATCTGTTAATTTGGACACAATAAATAATGATTTTATTTTAATCTAAACTTTAAGAGGTCAAATGTAGCAATCAAAATTTTATGAACCAAATAGTGATAAGGATTAACCACATTGGTGTTTTGTAATTTATCTTAAAAGAACTACATATCATTTATGAAAACTTTATAATATTCTTTTTAATTATAACAAAAAAAAAAAAACATTTTCTTATATGAAATACTTGAATTAATGGTTTTTTTTTTTAATAATTCATTAGTGAGGAGGGTTTGAACCATAGTTTTCTCTCATAAAGGAGAATAGACAATATCATTTGAAGTACACTTATATGACGATTTTAGAGTAATCATGTAAGAAAGGAAGGCCATAAAAGTGTAGTTTTTTTTTTTTTTTTTTTTTTTTGAAAGAAAAGGAATGACATTAGAATTTATTCAATGTCCAATTTGATGGATTCCACCTAACTGTGAATCAAGTAGACATTCAGGGTTCAAATCTCTCATCCCCCAACTAACTTATAAAATAAAATAATAATAATAATAATAACAAAGTATATTTAAAATGTACAACTTTCATGAAATTTTTGAAAAATAAACTTTTAATTTCTCGAATATTGGCAAATTATCCTTCTCTTCCAATTCTTGTTTATGAGAAAAAATGGATAGAACATAGGAAGTGATTGACGATTTAATTAGATACCTCAGTCTTAGATGTCTCAAAATATTTCTAGTAAATTTGATTCCTTCCTAATTGATAACATATCAGGTGAATATGCAATCCCTGCACTGTGACCAAATGGTCTAATAAGAAAGCACTAAATAATTTTCCTTTAAAAAAAAATTGCAACAGCACCAACTCACAATTTGAGTTGTCAAACATTTTAACAAACTAGACTTCCCTGTCCCCAACACAACTTAAATCTCCTTAATCATAATCTTCTAACCAAGTGTTGGCATCCACAGCAATATCAAATACCAAGCCAAGATCGCTACAACTATCGTTGCGAAATCCAAATCTCATCGCCCGCTAAGATTCAACAATAATAGAGCATGTAACAAGTGTTTGACACATGTGTGAGCATTCAACAATAAATTTGATTCCTTTTAACAGATTTGTCAAACACATTTTTTAAATGGATTGTCAAACACTTTTAGCAACACCTACCCACTCAATTGGTACCATCAAATGTGATATAAGTACCATTATATGTGATGTTGGTACTATCCAATGTGATATTGGTACTATCTGTTTTTTATATATATTAATTTAAATAATAAATAAAAATAGTAAGTACCATAATATGTGACATTGGTACCATTAATGTGAGATTTTATCTATTAGAGGTACGGTACCCACATGGGTACTGTAGAATTACCCTAATTGGGTATTCTACAATACCCACATCTTTTTGTGGGTATGGTACCCACTCAATTGGTACTATCAAATGTGATATAAGTACCATTATATGTGATGTTGGTACTATCCAATGTGATATTGGTACTATCTGATTTTTTATATATATTAATTTAAATAATAAATAAAAATGGTAGGTACCATCATATGTGAGGTAGGTACCATAATATGTGACATTGGTACCATTAATGTGAGATTTTATCTATTTGAGGTACGGTACCCACATGGGTACTATAGAATTACCCTTCACTATTGGGTTATTCTATAATACCCACACTCTTTTTGTGGGTATGGTACCCACTCAATTGGTACCATCAAATGTGATATAAGTACCATTATATGTGATGTTGGTACTATCCAATGTGATATTGGTACTATCTGGTTTTTTATATATATTAATTAAAATAATAAATAAAAATAGTAGGTACCATCATATGTGAGGTAGGTACCATAATATGTGACATTGGTACCATTAATGTGAGATTTTATCTATTTGAGGTACGGTACCCACATGGGTACTGTAGAATTACCCTCATTATATGTGATGTAAGGTACCATCATATGTGATGTTGGTACCAGGTATCATAATTGTGATGAAGGTACTATCATATGTTAAGTGAATAAAGATACTAAATAATGTGATGAAGGTACTATCATATGTGATATTGGTACCATCAAATGTGATGATGGTACCATTCATGTGATGTTTTGGCAACCTGCCATAGCAAGTTACCCATTTAAAGGTATGGTACCCATATGGGTACTGTAGAATGATCCTAGTTATTAAATTAAAACACGTCATTTTTTAAATGGGTTGGTGGACAGATGACGTGATTCATCTGGTGGACTGAATAATTTCTCCTAAATTCCATAGTAATGCATCATCTAAAGTAGTCAACTCTTGGATCTTTACAAATAGCTAGTAATAAGTAAATAAATAAGATAAGCAAAAGAATCATCTTCTTATTCACGGTGTCTCATCATTTTGAGTTGCTCGTGCTGAATCATCATTTGCCAGTTGATTTATCAAGAGTTGTGGAGACTGGCGATGAGATTTGGATTTTGCGATGTTGTTTGTGAGGGTTGTGACTTGCTAGTGTTGTGGAGGTCGACATCTGGTTAGGGAGATTATGTTCAAGGAAGGAGGGGGATAAGTCTAATCTGTTAAAAGTGTTTGACAAATCAGATTGTGAGTAGGTGTTGCTTTTATTTATTTTTAATTATTTGGCACTTTTTTATTGGATCACATGGTCACATTGTAGGAATTGGATATTCATCGATTATAGATGATATGCTGCATTCTTAATTAGTTTCTTTTCCCATTTAGCAAAAAGAGAGAGAGAGAGAGAGAGAGAGAGAGGTTTCTTTTCCCCTAATATGCTGCATTCTTAATTAGTTTCTTGGGGAAATTGCACTTTCCCCCCTTTAACTATTGCGTCCATCTCAATTCTCTCATTTATCTATAAAATTGAGCAATGTCCCCATTTATCTATTGAAAATATGCAAATAGCCCCTATTGTCTAATTTTACGTTAAATTTCAACAAAATTAATGAAATGTTTTTATGTATTTTGTCAATTTCTAATCATAATACTCAAAATCTATCATTATATATTAATATACTATAAAAATATTCCATTATTTTGGCTTGGATTTAACATAAAATTAGACCGTGAGGGCGATTTGCATATTTTCAATACATAAAGGGGGACATCGCTCGGTTTTATAGATAAAGGGGAATTGAGATGACCCAATAGTTAAAGGGGGAAAAGTGCAATTTGCCCTTATTTTTTACCATTTAAAAAAAAAAAAAAAAAAAGGAATTCATGCATCTCTTTTTTTTTTTGGCTAAATAACTGGGAAATTCATTAACAAGACAAAGAATTTAGATCTCTAAGCCAAGTCCTCGTGAACTGAGGGAGGGAGATCTGAATTGTTACAAGAAAAAACATAGGGATGGAGAGAAGCAAATTTGGCGAGGTTGTGAGCCACCGAATTTGCATTTCTACACACCCAACTAAAAACACACGTATTAAAATTAACAACTAAGACAGAGACATTAACCATCAAAGTTTGAATCTTCCAATGTGCTTTATCAGGGGTAACAGAAACTGCATCGATGCAGACTTTCGCCTCGCCTTCAACAATGATGTCAGTGAAGCTTTCAAGAATTGCAATTTCCAAAGCCCAGGAAAGAGCAACTGCTTCAGCATAGCAAGGATCATTACTTTGAATCCTTTTAGCAAGACCAAACAGTATGTGTCCAACAGAATTCCTAGCCACCACAGCAATATTAGTTCCATTTATGTTCACAACAGCATCGACATTAAGTTTAATTATATTTGGTTGTGGAAGATTCCAGAGAGGACCTGGAACAACTGCTGGACTCATCAAAGGCTTAAAAGTTTGTAACTGCTCAAGGATTTTAGATTCAAGATTACTGACCACTACTCCGATGTGCACTGTCGAGTTGTTGTGCATAACTTGATTGCGTAGGTTCCAAATGCACTCCAATATTAAGGCAACATGTATTGAAGTCTGAGCACTTACTAAGGGAGTATCAATGGAATGGTTCTAGCATAACGGTGGCTTGACCACCAGATTCACAAAATCAAAGGGAGTTTGGACTCTCGGGCTAGCATTTGATTTGATTACAGATTTCATAGAAAACTTCCCCAGAGGCTCCAAAGTCCATATGAGTTTATCAAGTCTTGGTTGGATAGGAATGGCAACTTTTAATATTGCCCCAAGGGATGCAGCATCCACAATTTCAGCCAGAACTACCCGATTCCAAGAGTTGGTAGATGGCAAAATAAAGTCTGCCACCTTGATGTTTTCTAGAATAGCATTGGGATCTTTTGGCGTAGGAGAGAAGCCTTCAAGCCAAGGGATCCAAGGATCCTTCCAGAAGTCAATAGACACACCATCCCTAATTAAATAGCAAGCACCTTTGCTAATTAAGCTTCTAAGACCTTCAATTGTTTTCCAAAGAGGAGAAGCAAATTTCAAGGCCTCCTTCCTCATCCAATCACTACCAACTTTATATTTGCTGCGAAGAGCATTCACACACAAACTGTTTTCTTTAGAAAGAATCAGCCAAACAAATTTAGCAAGGAGGGCCTGATTATTTTGTTTGGAATATCTATGCATCTAGATAAAGGCAATGTGAATCATAACAAGATGCTGAAAAATGAAAAAATTGTTGTAATTAAAAAAAAAAAAAAATTGTATATGTCGATTGATCCTCTTACTTTAATGGCATTTATTTCTTTCCTTCAATTTATTTAGGAAAAAAAAAAAAAAAACTTAGAAACAACATATGAAGTTCCAAAAGGATCATAGTAAAAAAAATCCCCAAATTAATGGAAATTCTAATTAAAGAAAAAAACTTAAATACATTGATTTTGATTTTATACCAGTCTGTACAGATGAGATCCTATTTCAAATCAAGATCTCATATAGGGAAAATTATTAAGTAGTCCGAGATTACAAATAAATGTAATCCTTCCTTTTACAGAATGGTGGGTCCTATCATGAATTTAATTAGTGAGACCCACAATTTATGTGAGAACTGAATAATCACTCCTCATATAGCTGAATGAAAGTGTTGGATCATCCCCCCATCATCGATGTTATCAAAATACTTCCAAAATAAAAAAATAAAAAATGTTGAACATCAATTTTGTAATAATTAATAAAGAGTTCAACTAAACTTATCAATACTCAGACCGATATAATATCTAAGAAATTCATTACTCAAAGCTAATTAACAATGACCCTAAAATAACTAATTTCAATTCTTTATAGTAAATTGTTAATTGCAATTAAACTAAATATATTATTACATGAAACCCTAACTTCAATAATCCACCACTTCTCCACAACAATCCTCTTCCCAAACTTCACCCCTCCATGTATTTGAATATTGTTTGTTGTGTCATGTGTAACAAATCATTAAATTCAAATACATAACATTTTTATTAGGTGGAAGGATCGCTAATGTTATTCACCTAGTAGACTAAATAGTTTCTTCACAAAAATAGTGTGTTAGAAACAAGCAAATAAGAAAATTGATTTTTTATTTTTTTATTTTGGAATCATGTTTATGAGAAACAAAAGGGAAAGTAAGTCTTTTTTGTTTTTCCTTTTTAATTTAATCTGTCAATAAGATTTTAAAATTGCAAAAAGCTCATAATACAAATATACTCTCATTATTAACCTCACAAAATTTCATGACTCTTTAATATTTCGCAATTGCACCTACTCACCACTATGTCCATGCCACTGTGGTGGAAGTCATCTGCATTAGCTGATGATTGCACGAATTAATTGTGGCAGGGTCTTTTTAATTCAGCAGCAACAACAACAACAAAATGTGTTATTTTATATTCATATGCTGACTCTCCATACTCGAATGAAAAATAAATAAATAAAAATTAGTCTTAAAGATTGAGAAATCATATCCAAAAGTTTATGCGGCATCATTATCGAATGAAAAATGAATAAATAAATAAAAACTAGTCTTAAATATTGAGAAATCATATCCGAAAAGTTTATGCGGCATCATTTTCTTTAGCCACGACCTCATGAATAGGCAATTTGGAATTAAGAGGATAAAATGTCCAAAGTTATGGATTCATCTCTAGGAATATTATAATTCATTCATAATTATCAGACTAAAAGTCCTTTTTTTTTTTTTTTTTTTTTATATATATATAAATATCACATTGGATAGTATCAACATCACATATGATGATACTTATATCACATTTGATAGTACCAATTGAGTGGATACCATACCACAAAAAGTGTGGGTATTGTATATATATTAATTAAATTAATAATAAAAATGGTAGGTACCATCATATGTGAGGTAGGTACCATAATATGTGACATATGTATATTTATATATTTTTTATATATATTAATTTAAATAATAAATAAAAATGGTAGTACCATCATATGGAGGTAGGTACCATAATATGTGACATTGGTACCATTAATGTGAGATTTTATCTATTAGAGGTACAGGTACCCACATGGGTATTGTAGAATTACCGATTGGGATTATATATATATATATTTATTTATTTATTTATTTATTTACTGTATTCCATGTTTACTTTTTTTAATCACATTCCTTATTTCCTTGGTTCTTTTTTCATTTGTTTTTTTTAACTTTTATCTTGAGTGAAAAATCCTCTATTCCTTTTTATTGTCATTCAAAATAAAGAATTATGTTTAATGAGAATTAAATTATCACATCAGATCGCTCACATTCTCATTTCTGTATGTCATTCAAGAAATTAGACATTTCATGTAATTAAAGAGTCGACCCTTTTCCTCGTTCTTCCTTCAAGAATATCAAAGGTTCTTTACAAATAAAATATTTCATATCATTTCAACTATTAGGACATCTTGAACAAACTATAATCATAAAGACCACTTAATAAAAAGGAAGGAAAATAATCCACTGGATTAATATATAAGAAAGAAATTGTCAAATTCTTTTTAAAATTGTTCGATCGTCTTATAAATAAAAATTAAAAACAATGATAAATATATTAATTAATAGACTATTTATATAATTAATTTAGACTCTACAAGAGTAAAATTATTAAGTATTTGCCTTACAATTTTAATTTTTAGAGAAAGGTTTTGGTATGCCTAATACCATAGGTTCCCCTCACATAAATGTAAGTTCTATGTACGAAACCCACATTTGGGGTCCATAGTTATGCGAGAGAAATTTGTAATAATAATACACTGAATAATACCACTTGGGTGCTAGTCAAGTTAGTTGAGCCAAGAGGCACGGGGTACACTACCTTGCTAAACGTCCTTGGTTCAATCCCTAGGTGATGATGTATTTTGACTTACCTTATTGCACGCAGGAAAAATTCTGTGTGATCAGTGCGTGCAACCGAGAGTTTATTCTCCAAGGGTGTGGGTCCAAAGGGCTCCACCTTGATGAGAATCATACATCATTAAATAAAAATAAAGATACACTGAATAATTTCGCTTACGGTTGGTGTGGGAAACACGAATATAGATAATTATAAATAAAAATATACATAAAAAACATATAAGAAAGTAAGGTAAGCTTCAAAATAATTTATAGAATTCAAAGTAAGGTAAGCTCCAAAACAATTTATAGAATTTAGGTTTATTGGGTACCGAAAATATTAACAAACTTTAAATTTTTACATTATTATATATATATATATATATATATATATATATATATATATATATATATATATATATATATTTATTGCTAATCATATATAGCCTTAGCCTTTTGTGAACACAACAATGCACAACATAATGAATATAAACTCACGTTAACTAGAAAAAAAAATATATATATATATAAAGAATAGCCTCTGCCTATATATTTTTGTTAATTTTGCTATTGTGTTGAAAAAAAAAAAAGGAGAGAAAAAACTAGGGAGATGATAGCACAAGAAGATGTGAGAAGATGGAGGTGAGGAATCAGGGATAATCTTTTAAAAAAAAAAAAAAAATTTTGGGAGTTTTGGTGAAAATTTCATTAAACAAAATTTCATTCCCTCCTATTCCTCCCAATTTTGGGAATGAAAATTGGGGTTTAGACATAGTTGTATATTCCGTTTCGGTGGCCGTTTCGGTTTGGCCATTGGAATGAAATATTTCGGTACCGGTCAATACCGGCGTTTCGTTTCGGGTTTACCGCTATATATATATATATATTAATTTACTTATTTATATGTTTATTGATCAAAATCTATATAATTTATTAGGAATCTTTAACATTATAAACCAATAATAATAATAATAATAATAGAAGTAGTATTTGAATAATAAATAATAAAAATATAAAATCTAAAAGAGACAACAAAACAATCCTTATTTAGAAAATGATAAAATAAATAAAACTCAAAAAACTCCAAACGGTAAAATAATTAGTCAATAATAAAAAGAGAAAGATTAATCAATAAATTTAAATAAGCTACAAATCAAATAATAATGTATAGGAATTTAAGGACATACATTATGTATTTTCGTAATATTTAAAATTCACATGTGCATGACAGGTTATGTATAGGCATATAAATAGGAGGATTAAGTGTTTATAAAATAAATAAATAAAATGTAGAATAATTGAAAATTTTTTAATTTAAGTGACTTGTTACACCATTGTGTCAGTTGATGGGCACGTAAAACCAAAAGAGAAAAAGAGTGAAGTGGCAGTGTTAAATATCCTGAATTCCTGATCATATTTCTTGAGCCCATCAACCCATTCAGCAAAAGACAAAAAGACAAAAAGGAGAAGAAAAAGAAGTGGCAGAGAGAGAGCTGGGCAGAAAAAACCGAGAAGAAGAAGAAAGAAGAAAGAAGAAGAAGAAGAAGAAGAAGGAGAGAGATGGGCGGAAAGAAGAATTCACAAATGAAGAATATCATGAATATTCCACTGAAGAAGAACTTGGCTAAGAAGAAGACTGGGCAGAAGAAGGAGAGCAGAGAAAAAAACCCAAAAAAGTAATCCGGCCGAAATGTACTTTCCGGCCGAAACACACCGAAACACCTGAAACAGCCGAAACACACCGAAACACCCCGAAATTTTATCCGAGGTGGAATGGGGGGTGTCTCGTACCGGTTTGCAGACCGGTACGAGATTTTCCGTCCGTTCCGGCCGGAACGGAACGGAATATACAACATTGGTTTAGAGGGAATAGGGAGGAATAAGTGTTCCATTTCATTCCATTCACTTAAACTTCCAAACAAGGGAATGATCTTTCCATTCTTCTCATTCTATACTTAAACTTCCAAAGGGGAAAGGAAAAAATTCTTAAAATATATATATATATATATATATATATATATATATATTTTTTTTTTTTTATTCCCATTTTTTCCCCCCTCCCAAACGGAGTGTAAATGTTCAATTTCGGTGTTTAGAGTTTCGCTCTTATGTGAATTATTGTTACCCAAATATCAACCTAAGAGGGGGTGATTTAGGTTGAGGCAAACTTTTTCGATTTAAATGCGGAATTAAAAACTATTTTCAATTAGCAAAAACAAATTTAAGAACACAATTCAATTGCAATAAGATATGATAGAAAATCAAACACAAGCATATATAAGCAATTGAATAAGTAAGAGATAGAGATAGAGAAAATCAAACACAGTGATTGTTATCGAGGTTCGGCTTCCCCGCCTACGTCCCCGCCTCAAGATCACTTCTCGAGGATTCCCAAATTCACTAATTTGACAATCTTCTTTCGGGTGAAGATCAAAACCGTTACAAATCTTCTTTACACGGTGAAGAGTAACCACCGAGTGAAAAATCCTTTTCACTCTTAGGATTTATACTAAGACCCACAAATCTTCCTTACAAGGTGAAGAGTAACCACCCAGTGAAAAATCCTTTTCACTACTTAGGATTTATACCAAAACCCTAACAAAAACACTCAATGGTTTCAACAAAGTATTTGTTGTACAAGATAAGGCTCTCTCAAAGAGTAATTGTACACAATATGCTCACTCTAATAGTATATCAAGGATTTGATCAATATGGCTCAAAAAGTGTTTAGAGAAATTTTCAATCAAGGATTTTGAATGATATGCTTGAGAAGGATGGATAATGAGAAGGATGTTTCTTTTCTTTTCTATCTTTGATTTCTCTTGTATGCTTGGTGTTTAGAAATGAAGAAAGGGTAGTATTTATAGCCATCATGTTGTCTTGCATTCTTCTTGATTTTCAATCAATTAATTTGTTTTCTTTGAAAACTTTTCTTCTTAAGATTTTTCAACCATAATTGATATGATTGTCTTGCATGTGAATTTCAATCAATCAAATTTGTCTTTGAAGACTTTAAGAGATTTTTCAATTGATATGGTTGTCTTATATTTGAATTTCAACCAATCAAGTTGTCTTTGAAAACTTTAAGAGATTTTTCAATTGATATGGTTGTCTTATATTTGAATTTCAACCAATCAAGTTTGTCTTTGAAAACTTTAAGAGATTTTTCAATTGATATGGTTGTCTTATATTTGAATTTCAACCAATCAAGTTGTCTTTGAAAACTTTAAGAGATTTTTCAATTGATATGGTTGTCTTATATTTGAATTTCAACCAATCAAGTTTGTCTTTGAAAACTTTAAGAGATTTTTCAATTGATATGGTTGTCTTATATTTGAATTTCAACCAATCAAGTTGTCTTTGAAAACTTTAAGAGATTTTTCAATTGATATGGTTGTCTTATATTTGAATTTCAACCAATCAAGTTTGTCTTTGAAAACTTTAAGAGATTTTTCAATTGATATGGTTGTCTTATATTTGAATTTCAACCAATCAAGTTTGTCTTTGAAAACTTTAAGAGATTTTTCAATTGAGGTTTTAAAGTTGAGCCTTAAAGATCAAATCTTAATAAACTTTACAAAACCTAACTCTTACTTCTCATATGTCTCGGATCATTGTCTTTGAGCTTGATTTCTTTGTCTTGAGTCTTGATGACTTTGATCTTCAATGAATTTGCAACTTGTCAACTTTGTATTTGCTTGATATTTGAATTGGCCATCTTGGTCCAATTAAATCAATAGTCAAAATTAAGCTTTAAAACATAAATCATTAGTTCATATGAAAATATCATTAATGAACAACTTAAAATCATGGTTATCATCAAAACTACATGAATGTCCTTGGATTAATTAGCCAATTAATAATTATTGAAACCTTGAGGCTAACAATCTCCCCCTTTTTGATGATGACACATATGATATGATATTTTTATACGATTTATGATTTTGAAGCTTTTCTTGAAAAGCTCCCCCTAAAATAATGCATATCTTTATATTAGAGATTTTTAAATCTCCCCCTATCTTTATGCATAGATCAAATTGTCATTTAAGTATTATCGAGCAATCAAT
>OU015766.1:9323611-9399463 GCA_907173295.1 Fagus sylvatica | reverse complement strand
CAAATGTAGCAATCAAAATTTTATGAACCAAATAGTGATAAGGATTAACCACATTGGTGTTTTGTAATTTATCTTAAAAGAACTACATATCATTTATGAAAACTTTATAATATTCTTTTTAATTATAACAAAAAAAAAAAAACATTTTCTTATATGAAATACTTGAATTAATGGTTTTTTTTTTTTAATAATTCATGATAGTGAGGATGGGATTTGAACCATAGTTCTTCTCATAAAGGAGAATAGACAATATCATTGAATTACACTTATATGACGATTTTAGAGTAATCATGTAAGAAAGGAAGGCCATAAAAGTGTTTTTTTTTTTTTTTTTTTTTCATTTGAAAGAAAAGGAAAAAAGACATTAGAATTTATTCAATGTCCAATTTGATGGATTCCACCTAACTGTGAATCAAGTAGACATTCAGGGTTCAAATCTCTCATCCCCCAACTAACTTATAAAATAAAATAATAATAATAATAACAAAGTATATTTAAAATGTACAACTTTCATGAAATTTTTGAAAAATAAACTTTTAATTTCTCGAATATTGGCAAATTATCCTTCTCTTCCAATTCTTGTTTATGAGAAAAAATGGATAGAACATAGGAAGTGATTGACGATTTAATTAGATACCTCAGTCTTAGATGTCTCAAAATATTTCTAGTAAATTTGATTCCTTCCTAATTGATAACATATCACCTACAATTGGTGAATATGCAATCCCTGCACTGTGACCAAATGGTCTAATAAGAAAGCACTAAATAATTTTCCTTTAAAAAAAAATTGCAACAGCACCAACTCACAATTTGAGTTGTCAAACATTTTAACAAACTAGACTTCCCTGTCCCCAACACAACTTAAATCTCCTTAATCATAATCTTCTAACCAAGTGTTGGCATCCACAGCAATATCAAATACCAAGCCAAGATCGCTACAACTATCGTTGCGAAATCCAAATCTCATCGCCCGCTAAGATTCAACAATAATAGAGCATGTAACAAGTGTTTGACACATGTGTGAGCATTCAACAATAAATTTGATTCCTTTTAACAGATTTGTCAAACACATTTTTTAAATGGATTGTCAAACACTTTAAGCAACACCTACCCACTCAATTGGTATCATCAAATATGATATAAGTACCATTATATGTGATGTTGGTACTATCCAATGTGATATTGATACTATCTAGTTTTTTATATATATTAATTAAATAATAAATAAAAATAGTAGGTACCATCATATGTGAGGTAAGTACCATAATATGTGACATTGGTATCATTAATGTGAGATTTTATCTATTTGAGGTACGGTACCCACATGGGTACTGTAGAATTACCCCCATTATATGTGATGTTGGTACCAGGTATCATAATTGTGATGAAGGTACTATCATATGTTAAGTGAATAAAGGTATTAAATAATGTGATGAAGTTACTATCATATGTGATATTGGTACCATCAAATGTAATGATGGTACCATTAATGTGATGTTTTGGTAACCTACCATAGCAAGTTACCCATTTAGAGGTACGGTACCCATGTGGGTACTGTAGAATGATCCTAGTTATTAAATTAAAACACGTCATTTTTTAAATAGGTTGGTGGACAAATGACGTGATTTATCTAATGAACTGATAATTTCTCCTAAATTCCATAGTAATGCATCATCTAAAGTAGTCAACTCTTGGATCTTTACAAATAGCTAGTAATGAGTAAATAAATAAGATAAGCAAAAGAATCATCTTCTTATTCACGGTGTTTCATCATTTTGAGTTGCTCGTGCTGAATCATCATTTGCCAGTTGATTTATCAAGAGTTGTGGAGACTGGCGATGAGATTTGGATTTTGTGATGTTGTTTGTGAGGGTTGTGACTTGCTAGTGTTGTGGAGGTCAACATCTGGTTAGGGAGATTATGTTCAAGGAAGGAGGGGGATAAGTCTAATCTGTTAAAAGTGTTTGACAAATCAGATTGTGAGTAGGTGTTACTTTTATTTATTTTTAATTATTTGGCACTTTTTTATTGGATCACGTGGTCACATGGTAGGAATTGGATATTCATCGATTATAGATGATATGCTACATTCTTAATTAGTTTCTTTTCCCCATTTAGCAAAAAGAGAGAGAGAGAGAGAGAGAGAAAGGTTTCTTTTCCCCTAATATGTTGCATTCTTAATTAGTTTCTTTTCACCATTTAGCAACAAAAAAAAAAAAGGGATAGATAGTTTGTACATTTTCTATGCATTTTTTTTTTTGGCTAAATAACTGGGAAATTCATTAACAAAACAAAGAATTCAGATCTCTAAGCCAAACCTCGTGAATTGAGAAAGGGGAATCTAAATTGTTACAAGAAAAAACATAGGAATGGAGAGAAGCAAATTTGGCGAGGTTGTGAGCCACCGAATTTGCATTTCTACGCACCCAACTAAAAACACACGTATTAAAATTAACAACTAAGACAGAGACATTAGCTATCAAAGTTTGAATCTTCCAAGGTGCTTTATCAGGAGTAACAGAAACTGCATCGATGCAGACTTTCGCCTCGCCTTCAACAATGATGTCAGTGAAGCTTTCAAGAATTGCAATTTCCAAAGCTCAGGAAAGAGCAACTGCTTCAGCATAGCAAGGATCATTACTTTGAATCCTTTTAGCAAGACCAAACAGTATGTGTACAACAGAATTCCTAGCCACCACAGCAATAGTAGTTCCATTTATGTTCACAGCAGCATCGACATTAAGTTTAATTATATTTGGTTGTGGAAGATTCCAGAGAGGACCCGGAACAACTGTTGGACTCACCAAAGGCTTAAAAGTTTGTAAGTGCTCAAGGATTTTAGATTCAAGATTACTGGCCACTACTCCGATGTGCACTATCGAGTTGTTGTGCATAACTTGATTGTCACTCCAATATTAAGGCAACATGTATTGAAGTCTGAGCACTTACTAAGGGAGTATCAATGGAATGGTTCTAGCATAACGGTGGCTTGACCACCAGATTCACAAAATCAAGGGGAGTTTGGACTCTCGGGCTAGCATTTGATTTGATTACAGATTTCATAGAAAACTTCCCCAGAGGCTCCAAAGTCCATATGAGTTTATCAAGTCTTGGTTGGATAGGAATGGCAACTTTTAATATTGCCCCAAGGGATGCAGCATCCACAATTTCAGCCAGAACTACCCGATTCCAAGAGTTGGTAGATGGCAAAATAAAGTCTGCCACCTTGATGTTTTCTAGAATAGCATTGGGATCTTTTGGCGTAGGAGAGAAGCCTTCAAGCCAAGGGATCCAAGGATCCTTCCAGAAGTCAATAGACACACCATCCCTAATTAAATAGCAAGCACCTTTGCTAATTAAGCTTCTAAGACCTTCAATTGTTTTCCAAAGAGGAGAAGCAAATTTCAAGGCCTCCTTCCTCATCCAATCACTACCAACTTTATATTTGCTGCGAAGAGCATTCACACACAAACTGTTTTCTTTAGAAAGAATCAGCCAAACAAATTTAGCAAGGAGGGCCTGATTATTTTGTTTGGAATATCTATGCATCTAGATAAAGGCAATGTGAATCATAACAAGATGCTGAAAAATGAAAAAATTGTTGTAATTAAAAAAAAAAAAAAATTGTATATGTCGATTGATCCTCTTACTTTAATGGCATTTATTTCTTTCCTTCAATTTATTTAGGAAAAAAAAAAAAAAAACTTAGAAACAACATATGAAGTTCCAAAAGGATCATAGTAAAAAAAATCCCCAAATTAATGGAAATTCTAATTAAAGAAAAAAACTTAAATACATTGATTTTGATTTTAAACCAGTCTGTACAGATGAGATCCTATTTCAAATCGAGATCCCATATAGGGAAAATTATTTAGTAGTCCGAGATTACAAATAAATGCGTAATCCTTCCTCTTACAGAATGGTGGGTCCTATTATGAATTTCATTAGTGAGATCTGTAAGTGGGTTTTTTGTAAATAATAAAAGGAAAGACTAATCAATATTATCAAGGCTTACTCGTCAATCGGATCCGAACACACCCGAACTGAATATGGAGAGATCCGAATAGGTAAAAACTGATCCCGAACAATCTGGCTTGAAATCCGAATATCTTTGAGATACTCCTCCCTGTATAAAGACAATGAGAAAGACCCTCAGATAAACTTGGCTGGCCCCGTAGGGACCAGCCTAAGAACCTCCGATGGTTTTGTTAATAATTCCATAATCAATGTCACATCAATCAGGAAAATAATTATATCTCTGTGTATTTCACTCTTAATTCTTGTTGTATTGTGAGGAACCCCTTTTTCAGTACCTTCCTCTTATATTTATACCTCTTATTACTCAAGATATTTTCTCTGTTTCTCCTGTCTTCCTCTTCCTTCTTTGTCTGATTGCCATTAATGCTTATTAATTACAGCTCATTTGGCCTCGTTTACCCCCCATTTAACTCGTAATGATCCTGACATTAATGCGATATTTTGCTTACATTTAATACGCCTGACTGGTGGCTTGATATTTCGTTTAGCATTAAATACAATCATTATGGAATATCTCCACGTGTGGTTTTATACTATTCAGATTTCCAGTAATAAATATCAAGGGCCCGAACACTTTGTTCGGAAATAATCCCATTCGGTCATGACCGAACAGAAAACGTCACCTCTTATATTTAGTATTATAGTGTAAAATATTACCCCTCCAATTACCCCCTGATTTCGGCTTCCTCGAATAACTCGGAGGGAGCCGGAATCAAGCGTTTGAGTTTCCCCAAAATTTGCATGATAACCCGCCGCCTTCCCTCGCACGTTTCCAAGAAGAATCGAACGGTTCAGCAGTTTGGAGGGAAATTATCCCCCCCCTTTTTGAATGCCAAATAAATATCAACCCCCCACTCCTGAGTTATTTACTTTTACGCCCCACACCTCCCTGTCCCAACAAGATTTCTCCCTCTCTTATTCTTCCAAATCTCCCCGTTGCAGTCGCCTGAACCACTGCAGTAAGTCCCCCGTTGCCTTCCCGTTAGGTTTTTCTCTTTACCAGTCTTTCGAAACATCTTGTTAGGATCCTCCCGAAGTTATGGCGAGCAAATTGGCTATGTTAGTGAATACGGAGGAGAGCATGGCTAGGTTTAGGTCTCTCTATCAGATTCCCCCTTCCATTTCCCTCACCTACTGTAATTCGGACGATTTCCCTGTCATAAACAGGGATGAGATTTTGCTTCCGATTATGGCCATAGTAGAGGGTGGTGTTAGGTTCCCCCTCCACTCGTTTCTCATAGACTTCCTACAAACCGTAAACGCCACCCCCTCCCAAATTTCCGTTAACACCTTTAGGATAATCATGGGGGTTATAGCCATTAATCGGCTTTTGGACGTGAATCTAACGATTAGGGAGGTCTTGGCCGTTTACCAATACAAATGCCTTGGACCTAAATCAAACACTCTGAGTCACCTGGTCGCTAGGAACGTAAACGAGAAGTTGGTGAACGGTCTTCCCAGCACCAACAAAGGGTTCGAGAAGGATTACCTGAGGGTCGGAGGGGATTGGTGGCCTGGAAGCTCTCGTTGCCGGAGCGAATTTGGACAACCAGGTATGGAATTTTATAAACACCATAAATTAGTTTGTCCGAACAGATTTTCACCGTATCCGAACACTTTTGAACATATTTTTGGGCATTTCAGTCCACTTTCTCATCATTGGTTCGATGTTGTTTTGCAGATCAGAGAAGACTTGAATCCGCCAGGAAGCAAGGGGATGCCGAGCTGATTAGGCGGGTTCTTGCGGCAAACATCTGCGTTGATGAGAGAGGAGAACCACGTTCGGCCCCGCTACTCTTGGGATATGAACCCCAAGTCAAATCATTCCTTGAAGGGCCCGTAGTGCTCCAGATCTGAGGCTGTCGAGATTCCGCCCCGAGCACCATATATCGCACAGCCAGCGGAGGTTGAGCGGCCCGAAGACTTCCCCGACCGTATACCTACCGGCCAAGTATACGCAATGGCACCGCCGCTCAACCCATTCAAGTTGATGGGCAAAACAGCTGATGCAGGCCCTTCAAAGAAAAGGAAAAGCCAGGCAAAAGGCAAAGGTAAAGAGACTGGTGCTCCGAAGAAGAGGAAAAAGTTTCCCAAGGACACTCCTATACCCGAGACAGAGAGCGCTCCGGTTGCCGAACAACGAACAACTCCACCTTCCCCAGGCAACAGTTCCATCTCCGCAGGCCATTCACGTGATTGTGGAGTCCGAGCAGGAGGAAGCGCAACAATCTCACCAGCAAGAAGGGAGGGCCGAACCTTCTTCCATACCAGCCGAAGGGCCCTCCTCGCATCGCGCAGCCTGGGACCCTGCTTTGCTGTTTGGCCCGAACCCGATTTCTGTTCGGGATACCATTCTAAACCACTCGGATGTTGATGCCTCAGCTCGAGTGGCACACGGCCTATCTTTTGCAGCCTGTCTGCCCGAGGATATGAAGAGATGGGCCAGTACTCAGCCGGGAGATGCATTTCGCCAAATGACCCACGGCCTAATGATGGTGAGTACATTTTTACTAACCTCATTTCTATGTAAAAAAATTTTTATTATTATTATTTTTTCCTTTTTGGAGTTCTCATGTCTTCCGTGTATCTTTACCTGCATCTTTTTACTCAGACTACTCAGGGTGTCAGGTCAATGGAGGCAAAGTTCTATAGACTAACGGAAAAATTCCAGAAGAAGGAAGCCGAACAGAAAAAACTTTCGGAGTTACTAAAAGCTGCCGGAGACGACTACACAAAGCTGGAAGGGCAACACCACAAGAATATTGCCATCATGAAAGAGGCTGAAGAACGTGCTCGGACTTGAAGAAACCCGAAGAGCAGAGGCCGAAACCATAATGAAAGGGGCCGAAGAACGAGCTAGGGTTGAAGAAACCCGAAGAGTAGAAGCCGAAGCTGAAATTGTAAAGTTACAAGAGCAAGTGAAAAAGCTGGAGTCGGAGTGTGTCAATCGACTCGGCCTTGCTCATCAAGAGGGTATGGAAGAAGGATTGGTTAAAGGAGAAGAGCTGGGATTACTTAGAAGGAAAGGAGCTCGGGCGAGAAGGAGCCATGGGCGAAGTCACGGCTCAATTCAAAATGGTATACAACACCGGATTTCGCCATGGTTGGAAGTCGGCCTTGAGTAAGACTGGACAACCTGAAATGTCCGAGCTCTTTCTTCGCACCAATACTCCTTTGCCATATCCTAATGCTGGGCTAAGGAACTCTGATGATGAAGGTGACGAAGAAGATGAAGAAGGGGAAGAAGAAGAAGAAGAAGAAGAAGAAGAAGAAGAAGATGGAGACGAAGAAGGGCCAGAAGAACTAGGAACACAAGAAAGAAGAAAGTAAAGAAGGAGAAGGAAGAAAAGAAGAAGAAAAAGAGAAGAAGAAAGAAGACATGCCTGAAGCAAGTCAACAACTTGGAGATAAACAGGACGTTCAGATTATAGAGATAGAAGACGTGGTTGATACTGCCGAGCAACTGCCTGATATCCCGGACCAGTCTGAACAAACAGAAGGCGTGACCGGACAGTCTTCTGGCTCTTAGATGTCTTTATTCATTATTTTTTATGTATTTGTGGGGTGCGAAATTTTTTCTAGTCTTAAGCTCTGTTTTGTTTGTAGCAGAAACTTTTATCAATCGGAATATTTAAAATTCAGTTCTCCTTTGGAATTTTGTACTTTTATATTAAATTTCTAAGAATTCTTTATCGCAACTTGTATTTTTACCTTATTTCTCCATGTCAATAGGTTATAATATCAAGATATTGCCCATAATGGTATACAACTTAACAGTCGATAAAACTATCGAATAATTATTATAATATTCACTTCAATTCTATTATTATCAATAATTTGTCAATTTGAAAACTAAAAAACTTCTTACCTTGGCTTGACTCTGACAATTAATATCTTCTTGGACTCGTAAAGTCTTCAATACTTAATTCCTCGAATAACTCCCTCATGACTCTGATTATATTTCAATATAGGGACTTGTTTACTTATGACACACCCGAAGGAGTGATAAGTGGATCCGAGTAGATACTCTCAACTTATGACACACCCGGAGGAGTGATAAGTGGATCCGAGTAGATACTCTCAACTTATGACACACCCGAGGAGTGATAAGTGGATCTTGTTTACTTATGACACACCCGAAGGAGTGATAAGTGGATCCGAGTAGATACTCTCAACTTATGACACACCCGGAGGAGTGATAAGTGGATCCGAATAGGGACTTGTTTACTTATGACACACCCGAAGGAGTGATAAGTGGATCCGAGTAGATACTCTCAACTTATGACACACCCGGAGGAGTGATAAGTGGATCCGAATAGGGACTTGTTTACTTATGACACACCCGAAGGAGTGATAAGTGGATCCGAGTAGATACTCTCAACTTATGACACACCCGGAGGAGTGATAAGTGGATCCGAATAGGGACTTGTTTACTTATGACACACCCGAAGGAGTGATAAGTGGATCCGAGTAGATACTCTCAACTTATGACACACCCGGAGGAGTGATAAGTGGATCCGAATAGATAATATGTTCGGGATTTGCATCAACAACATACTTCTTTGCTCTGAATAAACTCCCAACTTTAATAAAAATACTTCTTCAGGTTACATATATTCCATGGTCTAAGGACCGATTTCCCGTCCAAATCTGTCAACCTGTATGCTCCTACTCCAGGCGAACGATGTTACTTGATACGGGCCCTCCCAGTTCGGTCCAAGCTTTCCATCATTAGGATTTCTCGTATTTGCCACCACTTTTCGGAGTACCAAATCCCCAACCTGAAAACTTCTGGGCCGAATATTTTTATCATATCCTCTTTTCATCTGATGCTGATATGAAGCTAACCTGATCGTCGCCATATCTCTTCTTTCTTCCACGAGGTTTAGATCCATCCGAAGACTAGACTCATTCTCATCTACGTCAAACTCCGTGGTGCGAGTGGTCGGCAAACCGACTTCAAGTGGAATCACAGCTTCAACACCATATGCTAATGCAAACGGAGTTTCTCCAGTTGATCTTCTCTTTGTTGTCCTGTGAGTCCACATGACACTTGGTAGCTCTTCAACCCACCTGCCTTTAGCTTCTTCTAATCTTTTCTTTATACCATCCAGAATTACCTTATTCGAAACTTCAGCTTGACCGTTTGACTGGGGATATCCCGGTGAGGAGAAGAAATTCCTGATGCCAAGTTCCGAACAGAAGCCTTTGAACAGCTTTCCCTCGAACTGCGTACCATTATCAGAGATAACCGCCCAAGGTATACCAAATCTCGTAATGATGCTCTTCCATAAAAACCGTTTAGTATCCACTTCCCGGATGTGAGAAAGTGGTTCGGCCTCCACCCACTTGGTGAAATAATCCGTTGCCACGATCAAAAACTTCTTGTTTCCTGGTGCACGAGGGAGAGGGCCCACAATATCCAAACCCCACTGAGCAAAAGGCCAAGGGCTGGATAACGGATTGAGCTCCCGAGCAGGTTGATGGATTTTCGGAGCGAACCTCTGACATTTATCGCACTTTCTAACATACCGAACAGCATCACTCTGCATGAAGGGCCACCAGTAACCTTGGGACATTGCTCGGTGCGCCAAGGATCCTACCCCCAGTATGGCTTCCACAGATTCCCTCGTGAATCTCGTAAAGCAAATCATCTACCAAGCTAGGATGTACACACAACAAATATGGTCCTGAAAACGAACGTTTATAGAGATTTCCCTCTTTGGATAGCCAATACCTGGGAGCTTTTCTTTTGATAACATTAGCTGCTTTGGGGTCCTGGGGTAAGCAATTGTCCCGAAGATAAGCTATTAGAGGATCCATCCAGCTTGGCTCCATGTTCGTACCGCAAACTCTATCCACTGTATCAATCAGGGTACTCGGGGCACTCAAAACCTCCACCGTTACTGACCGATGCAAATCGGATTCTAAGGCCGTTGCTAATTTAGCCAATATATCTGCATGAGAATTATACTCTCTTCTGACCTGCTCTACCTGCACAGATTCAAACTTTGAAAGCAAAGATTTGGTAATGGAGAGATAAGTCATCATCCGTTCATCTCGAGCAGAATATTCCCCTGAAATATGATTTACCACCAACTGGGAATCACAGAAAACCTGCAACCGATCCGCACCGAGCCGAAGTGCACTTCTGAGACCAATAAGTAAAGCTTCATACTCGGCTTCATTATTTGATGCCAAAAAACCCAATCTCACTGCTTGCTCTAAGATAAGTCCCTCGGGAGAGACTAGCACAGCACCTGCCCCGGCCCCTTTCATGTTGGAAGCTCCATCCACAAACAATTTCCACTCAGATGAATCCCCGATGACACATGGACTCGGAGTATAGTTCGATTCCGTGCTTGCTTCCTTTCCCTGGAATTCGGCCACAAAATCAGCCAGAACTTGCCCCTTTATAGATGTTCGGGGTTTATACTCAACTCCCAAAGATCCCAGATGCACTCCCCACCTTGTAATCCGCCCGGAAAAATCCGAACTATGCATTAGCATCTTTAACGGGAGATCAGTGAGGACAGTAACAGTACTGGCCTGGAAATAATGAGGGAGTTTTTTAGCCGCTTGAATCAACGCCAGAGCGGCTTTCTCGAGAGGCAAGTACCTGGACTCCGTCTCGTCCATAGTTTTACTCACGAAGAAGACTGGCCTCTGGCCTTCATTAGTTTCCCGTATCAGAACGGCACTCACCGCATGTTCGGAAACAGCTAAATAGAGAAAGAGAGGCTCTCCCGAATAAGGTATTGAGAGGCATGGGGGTGAGGAAAGATAGGCTTTTATGCCTTCAAACGCAGCCGAACAATTCCGATCCCACAAAAACTTCCTCTTCTTTCCCAAAAGCTGAAAGAACGGGCGGCACCTATCAGCCGAACGAGAAATAAACCGACCCAAAGCTGCAACCATCCCTGTCAAGCGTTGGACCTGCTTAGCGTCTTTGGGAGGTTGAAGACTCAACAAGGCTGAGATTTGATCCGGGTTAGCCTCCACCCCATTGTAACTGATCATGTGGCCCAAAAACTTTCCTGAGCTAACGCCGAACAGACACTTTGTAGCATTAAGTCGCAACTTAGTAGCTCGGAGAATTTCAAGAACCTCCCTCAGATCCTCTACATGACTTGTTTTCTTCTTACTCTTTATCAGCATATCATCTATATAAGCCTCCACAGTGTTCCCGATCAAGTGTCCGAACATACCGGTCACCATTCTTTGATATGTTGCCCCGGCATTCTTCAAACCAAAGGGCATTACTCTATAACAGTAGACTCCTTTAGGTGTAATAAAAGCTGTCTTCTCTTGATCCGAATGGGCCATCGGAATTTGGTGATAACCCTGGAAAGCATCGAGGAAACTCATCCTTTCATGCCCTGAAGCCGAATCCACTAACTGGTCTATTCTGGGAAGAGGGAATGGATCCTTCGGACAAGCTCGGTTCAAGTCAGTAAAATCCACACATACCCTCCATTTCCCATTCTTTTTCCTGACCACCACAGTATTGGAGAGCCAAGTTGGGTATTGTACTGACCGAATGGCATTAGCCTCCAGCAACCTCTCTACTTCCTTTGCAACTATCTCGGCCCGTTCGGGGGCTAACTTCCGACGCTTTTGACTTATTGGCTTTGCATCACCGGATATATTTAGTGAATGACAAGCGAGATCTGGGCTCACCCCAGGAGCTTCATAAACAGACCATGCAAAAACGTCTCGGTATCCCATAAGGAGGGTAACCAACCCTTGTCTATCATCCACAGACAAATTTGTTCCTACTAAGAAATAAAATTCAGGTTCAGAGGGATCAAAATATACCTTCTCGGGATCTTTTTCTGCCGCAAGCTTCTCTGTCACGGCAGCAGGTGCCTGTAATTGTCATGAAGCCTTGGCGGGGTGTTCATCCTCCGGACTCTTTTGTGCTACAGCAGCTAAGACGCATTGCTTTGCTGTCACCTGATCACCATTTATTTCCATGACTCCTTCTTCAGTTGGGAACCGCAGCTTCTGGTGCAAAGTTGATGGGACAGCTTTCATTCGGTGCAGCCAGTCTCTTCCCACGATTGCATTATATGGGGAGGTGCCACGAACCACTATAAATTCTGTTTGCAAACTAATCGGCCCAGCTAGTATGGGAAGTGTTGTTTTTCCCATTGGAATTGTCGACTCTCCTGTAAAGCCGAACACAGGTGTGGTGAAGTTCGCCAAATTCGCCTCTTCTAGACCCAACTTCTCATAAAGGCCTTTATACATGATTTCGGCGAAGCTACCCTGATCTACCAGGACTCTTTGAACGTCATAGTCCCCAAATCTAAGGGTTATGACAAGAGGGTCGTTATGGGGCATCTGAACATCCGCCAAGTCTTCATCTGAGAATGAGACGACTTGATGCGCGGAAGATACGGGAGCTCCCGAACAGGAAGTCGAGACAAAATGGGCATAATCTATTATTCCATAACTCCGTCTAAGATGTGACGCTTTTTGCATATCAGACCGAAAAGATGTTGGCAAAACAGAGATGCACAACGGATTGTGAATGACATGAATGACGCCAGCTGGAGCAGGCCCCTGTGTTCCCGAACGACTGATACCGGCTCCTCGGGCCTTACTCGCAGTAGGAGTTGATTCAACATAATCTGAAAGATGCCCGGCCGCCACTAACTGCTCCAAAAGAGTTTTGTACTTGTGGCAGTTCTCGGTCACATGTCCCTTATCTCGATGGTAGAAACAATAAAGATTCTGATTCCGAACTGCTGGATCTCCAATAAGCTTAGAAGGCCATACAAAGAAGGGCTTACCCTTGATTTTATCCAACAAGCGATGAATAGGCTCCTTAAAAACCGTGTGAAAGGCTTTATACGAAGGCGCGGCATAGCTGGTCGGTGCCGAACGTGCCTTAGGAGCTTGAGCCGTTCGAACTGGAGGTCTAGAGACAGGTGGTGATACAGGGACCTCTGAAACCACTGCATTAGTATTACCTCCGTCTTCTTCCACTCTGACAAACCGTTCCACACGATCCATCAGCTTCTTAAGAGTCGTGGGGGGACGCTTAGTCAAGGATTGACGTAGTCCAGTACTGGGAGGCAAACCTAATTTGAAAGCTTGAAGGGCTGTATCCTCTGCACATGCATCGATGTCATTATAAGTTTCCCAGAACCTCGCCGAATAATCTTTGAGTGACTCATTTGTATCCCAGCCTGATTACCATAAGTGTATCCAAGCCCCTAGATCTCCGGCTATTCGTTATGAACCTTCCCACGAATACTTCAGCCATCTGACTCCAAGACCCGATTGAACCTCGCTCAAGCTGGTTGAACCATCTGAGTGCTACCTCTCCCAGACTAGAAGGGAATATCCTGCACATCAAAGGGTCTCTATAACGCCATAAGGCCATCCTATGATGATAATGGTCTATATGGGCGACAGGATCTGTTCGGCCATTATAGGTTTCAAGACGAGGTGCAGTGAACCTTTCTGGCAGTTCAGCAGACTCTATTTCATCAGTAAATGGAGAGGATGATATTAAGTCTAAGGCTTTCCAGACTGCTCCTTGCTCCCCACGCCTTACCTTCTTCCTCGGCACTGTCGGAGGTAAAAAACCCTTATTACGAGGTTCATTATGAGGTTCATCCACCTGTTTATTCGGTCGGCCCTCTTTCCTCCTCATCTCCCGAAGAGTAGCGGAAGTTTCGGCCGAACTCACAACCTTCTCCTTTACCGAAGGGCTTTCTGCCCAACCTTCATGATGGGCACTACGTGACGCCTCTCCTTGTTCATCCTTATGGAAATTCTTCCTCTGCCTTTCTTTTGCTATGGACATATCCCGAGCTGCCTTCTTCAAAGAATCGACCTCCTGGCGGAGTGCTGCGATCACTCTTTCACTGTCATCTGCTCGCGATGCTGCGGAAGGGGACTGTACTAATGATCTCTGGATTTGTGGACGTGTTACCTCTACAGAGCCTTCCCCCCGACCTTCTGTTCGCTGATCATCCATATGCCTATAAAGCTTGGTGTGCTTGGAGGAGGATGCAACTGAGACAGCAACCCGAGTATGCTCAGTGGGCTTGTAAGATGACTCTGTTGAGGTTCTAGGACATGAGGGTGCCGGAGCCTGCCCTACTTGTGATCCCGCGGGTCTTGATCGTTCAGGAATTTCCAGCTGACGTCGTGACGGCCCTGAAGCCTGTCGGGCTGGAGATGGTGCGGGTCTAGTTTGTTCGGGAATTTCCAGCTGACGTTGTGATGGTCCCTGGAGCCTGTCGAGCTGGAGATTCTGCGGGCCTGGAGGGCCCTGGAACTGAGCGTGGCATGATCGATGAAACGGATTGGACCGAGCAATATTAAAGAGCCTCCCCACAGACGGCGCCAATTGTAAGTGGGTTTTTTGTAAATAATAAAAGGAAAGACTAATCAATATTATCAAGGCTTACTCGTCAATCGAATCCGAACACACCCGAACTGAATATGGAGAGATCCGAATAGGTAGAAACTGATCCCGAACAATCTGGCTTGAAATCCGAATATCTTTGAGATACTCCTCCCTGTATAAAGACAATGAGAAAGACCCTCAGATAAACTTGGCTGGCCCCGTAGGGACCAGCCTAAGAACCTCCGATGGTTTTGTTAATAATTCCATAATCAATGCCACATCAATCAGGAAAGTAATTATATCTCTGTGTATTTCACTCTTAATTCTTGTATTGTGAGGAACCCCTTTTTTAGTACCTTCCTCTTATATTTATACCTCTTATTACTCAAGATATTTTCTCTGTTTCTCCTGTCTTCCTCTTCCTTCTTTGTCTGATTGCCATTAATGCTTATTAATTACAGCTCATTTGGCCTCGTTTACCCCCCATTTAACTCGTAATGATCCTGACATTAATGCGATATTTTGCTTACATTTAATACGCCTGACTGGTGGCTTGATATTTCGTTTAGCATTAAATACAATCATTATGGAATATCTCCACGTGTGGTTTTATACTATTCAGATTTCCAGTAATAAATATCAAGGGCCCGAACACTTTGTTCGGAAATAATCCCATTCGGTCATGACCGAACAGAAAACGTCATCTCTTATATTTAATATTATAGTGTAAAATATTACCCCTCCAAGATCCACAATTTATGTGAGAACTGAATAATCACTCCTCATATGGCTGAATGAAAGTGTTGGATCATCGCCCCATCATCGATGTTATCAAAATACTTCCAAAATAAAAAAATAAAAAATGCTGAACTTCAATTTTGTAATAATTAATAAAGAGTTCAACTAAACTTATCAATACTCAGACCGATATAATATCTAAGAAATTCATTACTCAAAGCTAATTAACAATGACCCTAAAATAACTAATTTCAATTCTTTATAGTAAATTGTTAATTGCAATTAAACTAAATATATTATTACATGAAACCCTAACTTCAATAATCCACCACTTCTCCACAACAATCCTCTTCCCAAACTTCACCCCTCCATGTATTTGAATATTGTTTGTTGTGTCATGTGTAAACAATCATTAAATTCAAATACATAACATTTTTATTAGGTGGAAGGATCGCTAATGTTATTCACCTGGTAGACTAAATAGTTTCTTCACAAAAATAGTGTGTTAGAAACAAGCAAATAAGAAAATTGATTTTTTATTTTTTTATTTTGGAATCATGTTTAAGAGAAACAAAAGGGAAAGTAAGTCTTTTTTGTTTTTCCTTTTTAATTTAATCTGTCAATAAGATTTTAAAATTGCAAAAAGCTCATAATACAAATATACTCTCATTATTGACCTCACAAAATTTCATGACTCTTTAATATTTCGCAATTGCACCTACTCACCACTATGTCCATGCCACTGTGGTGGAAGTCATCTGCATTAGCTGATGATTGCACGAATTAATTGTGGCAGGGTCTTTTTAATTCAGCAGCAACAACAACAACAAAATGTGTTATTTTATATTCATATGCTGACTCTCCATACTCGAATGAAAAATAAATAAATAAAAATTAGTCTTAAAGATTGAGAAATCATATCCAAAAGTTTATGCGGCATCATTATCGAATGAAAAATGAATAAATAAATAAAAACTAGTCTTAAATATTGAGAAATCATATCCGAAAAGTTTATGCGGCATCATTTTCTTTAGCCACGACCTCATGAATAGGCAATTTGGAATTAAGAGGATAAAATGTCCAAAGTTATGGATTCATCTCTAGGAATATTATAATTCATTCATAATTATCAGACTAAAGAGTCTATTTTTTTTTTTTTTTTTTTTTATTATATATAATACTCACATTATTTATATCAACATCACATTATATGATACTTATATCACATTTGATAGGTACTATAATATGAGTGGATACATACAAAAAAAGTGTGGGTATTGTATATATATATTAATTTAATAATAAATAAAATGGTAGTATCATATGTGAGTATACCATAATATGATATATATATATATACTTATATTTTGATATACCAATATTAATACTATTAATATGATAATATATAATAAATTAAAATGGTAGGTACCATCATATGTAGGTAGGTACATAATATGTGACATTGGTACCATTAATATGAGATTTATCTATTAGAGGTACATATGTGTACCCACATGACATTGGTACCATTTATGAATTATCTATAGAGCCGATATTTGGGATTATTATAATATATTTTATTTATTTATTTATTTATTTATTTGTACTGTATTCCCATGTTTACTTACTTTTTTAATCACATTCCCTTATTTCCTTGGTTCTTTTTTCATTTGTTTTTTTTAACTTTTATCTTGAGTGAAAAATCCTCTATTCCTTTTTTATTGTGTCATTCAAAAATAAAGAATTATGTTTAATGATGAGAATTAAATTATCACACATCAGATCGCTCACATTCTCATTTCTGTATGTCATTCAAGAAATTAGACATTTCATGTAATTAAAGAGTCGACCCTTTTCCTCGTTCTTCCTTCAAGAATATCAAAGGTTCTTTACAAATAAAATATTTCATATCATTTCAACTATTAGGACATCTTGAACAAACTATAATCATAAAGACCACTTAATAAAAAGGAAGGAAAATAATCCACTGGATTAATATATAAGAAAGAAATTGTCAAATTCTTTTTAAAATTGTTCGATCGTCTTATAAATAAAAATTAAAAACAATGATAAATATATTAATTAATAGACTATTTATATAATTAATTTAGACTCTACAAGAGTAAAATTATTAAGTATTTGCCTTACAATTTTAATTTTTAGAGAAAGGTTTTGGTATGCCTAATACCATAGGTTCCCCTCACATAAATGTAAGTTCTATGTACGAAACCCACATTTGGGGTCCATAGTTATGCGAGAGAAATTTGTAATTTACACTGAATAATACCACTTGGGTGCTAGTCAAGTTAGTTGAATAATACACTGAATAATACACTACTTGCTGCTAGTCCTTGGTTCAATTAGGTGAGCCAAGAGGCACTTACACTATTGCACGCAAACGTCCTTGGTTCAATCCGTAGGTGATGATGTTTTTTGACTTACCAATTGTGGGCAGGAAAAATTCTGTGTGATCAGTGCGTGCAACCGAAGTTTAAAAATAAAGGTGTGGGTCCAACTCCAATAATCATACATCATTAAATAAAAATAAAGCTACGGTTGGTGTGGGAAACACGAATATAGATAATAAAAAATAAAATACATAAAAAAAAAAACATATAAGAAAGTAAGGTAAGCTCAAAATAATTTATAGAATTCAAAGTAAGGTAGCTCCAAAACAATTTATAGAATTTAGGTTATTGGGTACCGAAAATATTAACAAACTTTAAAGTTTACATTTTATTACATTATAATATATATATATATATATATATATATATATATATATATATATATATATATATATATATAATATAATTTTTATTGCTTTAACATTTATGCCTAACAGTTTTGTGAACACATGCACAACATAATGAATATATAACTCACGTTAACTAGAAAAAAAAAATGATATATATATATATAAAAAAAAATATTAAAGGGCATTTTGGGAGTTTTGGTGAAAATTTCATTAAACAAAATTTCATTCCCTCCTATTCCTCCCAATTTTGGGGGGAATGAAAATTGGGGTTTAGGGAATAGGGAGGAATGAGTGTTCCATTCCATTCCCTTCACTTAAACTCCAAACAAGGAATGATCTTTCCATTCTTCTCATTCTCTCATACTTAAACTTCCAAATAGGGGAAAGGAAAGAATATTCTTATATATATATATATATATATATATATATATTATATATAATATTATATATTAATATATATATATTATATTCATTCTTTCCCCCCTCCCATGTAAATGTTCAAGCAAACCCTTTCTATATAAATGTGTCATATCATTTGTTTTAGAGTTTCCTCTTATGTAAACTGTGTTAATTGTGCTTTTCAAGGGTGAACCTATCCTCTATTTATAGTGGAGGGGGAGGCATGGGGGAAGACTTTTCAATCATTTATGACGTATTAAAATTGTGCATTTCCCATATGGAACTGTATAATGTCATAAAATCAAGAAAATTTGCTAAAAACAAGTGAAATTTGAATTATGGAGCACAAGTGCTGATCGGAAGGCTCATAGTGTCAATGAGCCTTGGTCTGTCATTGACCCCCAGAATGCAATTCCCTTTTAGTTTAATTCTAGCATGCTTTTAGCTTTTTTGTGGGATTTTTGTCAACTTTTAGACCTGATTTTCAGTCAATTAAGATCAGTTCACGTTGCCTACCCGTAGTTTTTAAAGTGACACTTTATGCAACTGTAGTTTGAGGACAAGTTCACTTTGCCTATGAGTGATTTCAAAAGTGATACTTTGAAATCACAGATTGACAAAGTGAACTTGTTCCCAAACTACAGGTAGGTAAAGTGTCACTTTTGAAATAACATGTAAATACGCAAATTGGTCTAACTCGTAATTCACTTTTGACAAAGTGAACCTGTCTCAAAACATATGTGCGTAAAGTGTCATTTTTAAAACCAAATGTTGCAAGGTAAACTAATCAAAAACATAGGTGGGTAAAATTTAAGGGGAAATTGCACTTTCCCCTCTTTAACTATTAAATCCATTGTCAATTTTCCCATATGGAACTGTATAATGTCGAGCAAATGTCCCCTTTATGTATTGAAAACAAAAATGAATTATGGAGCACAAGTGCTGATCAAGGCTCATAGTGTCAATTTGGAGCCTGGACTTTCGATTGGCACTTGACCCCAAGAATGCAAAATCTTTTATTAATTCTAGCATGCTTTAGCTTTTTTGTGGGATAATTTTGTCAACTTTTAGACCTGATTTATCATTAATATAAGATCAGTTCACGTTGCCTATTTTAGCTTGGATTTAAAGTGACACTTTATGCAACGGTAGTTTGAGGACAAGTTCATTGCCTGAGTGATTTCAAAAGTGATACTAAAGAAGATTGACAATAGTGAACTTGTTCCCAAACTACAGGTAGGTAAAGTTTGTCATTTTTAAATAAATGTAAATCGCAAATTGGTCTAACTGTAAAACTTTTGACAAAATGAACCTGTCTCAAAACATATGTGCGTAAAGTGTCATTTTTAAAACCAAATGTTGCAAGGTAAACTAATCACAAAACATAGGTGGGAAAATGGTGCCAAGGCATAAAATATAAATTGCTGCCAAAGCAATGCCATTAAATAAAATGGCCCCATTATTATGTTTCCAACAAATACTTAAATACGGAATTGAAACATTTACAAAATGTCACGGAAATCTATGAAATATCAAAATATGTCCATACTTGGGTGGGGGGCGGCATGATAACATCTTTTGAAATGCAATGATAAGTGGGCCCAAAATTTAATTATCACTTTCTGGAAATCTGACGGTGGAAATATTCCTACATTTTGAAACATGGTACAAATAAAAACAAAAACCATAAAAAATAATAATCAAAATTATTATTATTTTACTCAAACGTGGAGCTTTAGAACACATTTATCAACGCAAATCACGTTATTAATACGTGAATGGTAAATACATGTGATACATATGGACTATATACAGAGAAACATCTTTACCTACCATTCAAGATAGATGTTTGGGTCCATGATAGCTCTTTGGAAATCACGGTGGAAGATATGTGGCTTGAGGAAATTCCAGTTTTGATCCAACGTTTTCGTCACTTCACTCTTGCTTTGGGTTCAAAGGAGGCTTTATTGGCTGTTAAGAAATTAGCTGTGTGGGGTTCTTTAACCAATCTGTCTAAAGTTTGGTTTGAGGAGGCCCCGGTAGAGATTGTTGGTGTTTTGTAAGTTGTTTTTTATGGTGTTGTGACATGTTTGCTTTTGTTTGGTTTCATTAATAAAATCTTCTACTATTTTATTCAAAAAAAGATAGATGTTTGGGGTCAAACGTAATAATAATGGATAGCCAAAAAAATATGTATATTTTCTAAAATGCTTCATAAATCTAAGGATTTGAACCTTAGAGGTTTCTGTTAGAAATAATAGGAAGTGTCAATTAAGATACAAAGCTTTGGTGGTTTATTTAGATCTTATAGTTTCATATGGTTTTATTTGAACCTTAGAATTTTTTGTAAATTTCATTTAAATCCATGATAGCTCTTTGGAAATCACGGTGGAAGATATGTGGCTTGAGGAAATTCCAGTTTTGATCCAACGTTTTCGTCACTTCACTCTTGCTTTGGGTTCAAAGGAGGCTTTATTGGCTGTTAAGAAATTAGCTGTGTGGGGTTCTTTAACCAATCTGTCTAAAGTTTGGTTTGAGGAGGCCCCGGTAGAGATTGTTGGTGTTTTGTAAGTTGTTTTTTATGGTGTTGTGACATGTTTGCTTTTGTTTGGTTTCATTAATAAAATCTTCTACTATTTTATTCAAAAAAAGATAGATGTTTGGGGTCAAACGTAATAATAATGGATAGCCAAAAAAATATGTATATTTTCTAAAATGCTTCATAAATCTAAGGATTTGAACCTTAGAGGTTTCTGTTAGAAATAATAGGAAGTGTCAATTAAGATACAAGGCTTTTGGTTTTATTTAGATCTTATAGTTTCATATGGTTTTATTTGAACCTTAGAATTTTTTGTAAATTTCATTTAAATCTCAAAGTCTAAAAAAGAAAATCTCATTTAAACCAACTGTTCATATGATATTTAGTGTTATTAAGTATTAACAAAACAAAAACAAAAAACAATGTGATAGAAGTTTAAAAGAAACAGTTTTAAAAACTCTAAGGTTTAAATGAAACATTTTGAAAGTTTAAGATTTAAATGAAACATGAATTTACTCTAAGGTTTAAAAATTAATTTTATGAGAATCCAAAAACAGAATGCATTCCCTCATTCTTTGTGGATACAGAAAATGTTGCCTCCAGAGTCCAATCTTTCTGCATTCCATCTCATGCTAATTTTTGGTGGGTACAGAAAATGTGGCCTCCGATCCACTACCCAGGCATAGAAAACACAATTTAGGCCCACGACCGAATGCTTTCACAAGTCATAACAGAGCTTAATTTGCCATTCAAGTGTCATGCACTTACTTGTTACTTGAGTGACACACATATGGAGTCAAAAACTGATTCTATTGGAAAAACTTTTCAGTAGGTAAATAATAATAAAAAATGGTTGAATTCTTGGCAATCTACCTAATGGAGTAGATAAAAGTAGTGACTCTACTTTTGACTGGACCACTAGTACACAATGATGGAGGTCATTGTTACAAACACAATTCAGCTCACATGTTATTAAATTGGGAAATAAATGCAATAAAATAGCAATTTGTCTTTGCATGAAACAATTGCGTGCTACAAGTTAATAAAAATCTGGAAAAGCAATGTTGATGTTACCAATGTTGTTTTGGAGACTACATCTAAATAGGAGAAGAAGCCGGTTTCAGTTCACTTGTTCTTAGACTACATTATTTGGTATATTATAAATTGTTTAGTAATGTTATTTAAAGTTGAAGTATAGGAAAAGCAAGAAACTAATGGCCAAAGTTCATACCAATGTGTCGGCATTTTCTTTAAAAGCTGGCTAGCAACTATCTGGCTTGAAATTTTCAATGGTTTCCATGTTAATTCCAACCTGAGTTGTTGGTGTCATATGGTTGGGATCCCCATCATGGAAAATTTCAAACCACATTAATGTAGCCTCGCTATATTAGGGACAACCCGCCGCTTGAGTCTTGACAGTGGGGCTTGCTCTTGACCTATTAGTATCTAGTACTTTCTAACTGCCTTCTTTTGTGAGGGAGTCCTTGAAGTCATCCTTGTTAATTAAGTCCAGCAAATAGCTTCAAAGAGGTTGCATAGAGAGGTCATAAACTCTAGATTTATACTAATTGTTGGAAAATTGGTTAATAGTGAATGATAAATTGTGTCCTGAAAGTGGCCTAAGCAGGTCCATGTGGGCTAGACTCAGTCCTTCTAATTTATGTATTTATTAATATATTATTTATTCTCACAAATAATTGTATCTTTTTAAAACAATGTGTTTGTTCACAAAGTGTCATATCTTTTCAAAATATTTGTGACTATTCATCTTGCACATTTTCCGAATAGAAATGATTTTATCTATAAATAGGGTGTCCTCTCATTCATTTCAATTAGTTGCTTGTGCTTCTTTTGCGTGTCGTTGATGATTATATCTTGAGAGATAGACGTTCAAGGGTCTCAAAGCACCACTAAAATAATAGTGTAAGGGATGAAGTCTATCTTAAGGACATAATATGATCCTCATACACTAGCCTTGATTAGTTTGCATTTACCATTTTGTATTCATTTGGTCGGTAAGTATTTACAATTCTATTTATTAGTTATTGTTCTTGTTTACAGAATCACAAGTTTAAATTATTTGTGCATTACCCAACACTAATAGATTTCTAGACATTTTTTTTTTGTCTTCTTTTTGCAGTTCCATATTGGGATGATTATATAAGATTATAAAGTGAAAAGAGAAGACAAAATGTAAAAGACACTTTACAATTGGAAAGCCAAGACGTTTGAACCGGAACAATGAATTGATTGTAAGTTTTTAACTCACTATGTATCTTCCTTGGTCAAGGGAAGGTAGTTTATTTAGTGCTAGGTATAACTTCCTTCAAAAAATTCCTCAAACAAGACAAAATACTCCAACAAGGGCCTGCAAAATTTGTACATATCACAAGAAGACAAAAGCATGTTTGGTTAGCTAAAAACTAATGCTATCATCAAAATAGATGTATTTAGACATGTATATAGTCAATGAAGCGACACTTATCACATGAGTACTATAAAGCAAACCAAATTCCACAAATTTGATGTAACAACAATAACAACTAAGTCTTAGTCCTAAAATTTGGGATCGGCTATAGGGTCGGCCATATGTATTATTTTTTACTATTCTATTTTATCAGAAGTAATACTCTTTGTTATCTATATCTATATAGTATATAATAGCAGAAGACATGAGCGTTAAAACTTAGAATGTCTCACATTATGACAAGTGACATGTCTATCTATAGTTTAAATTTTTGAAGTGATATGTTGTTTAGATTTCCTAAGTGGTTTGCATGTCTATCTATTGTTTAAATTTTTGAAGTGATACGTTGTTTAAATTTCTGAAGTGATACATTGTTTAAATTTCTGAAGTGATACATTATTTAAATTTCTTAAGTGATTTGATTTAATAACTGCCAAACACTTTTAAATAAAAATAGATAATAACAAATTCTTGATAATAAGTCTCCTACTACTAAAAAGATATCTTAATAAAATATCATAATAAAAATCTTTAAAATAAAAACAGATAATAACAAATTCTTTAAAATAAGTCTCCTACTACTAAAAGACATCTTAATAAAATATCATATTAAAAATCTTACAATTATGACAATCTCCTAATATTAGAAGACTTTTTAAAGATTATAAAAAAAAAAATTCATACGTTGTTTAAATTTCCTAAGTGGTTTGATTTAATAACTGCCAAACAATTTTAAATAAAAATAGATAATAACAAATTCTCTGTGTTAGGAGTACTCTTTTAGTGAAAAGGTATTGATTGGTGAACAATCACTTAAGATGTCATTTGGTGAACAAACATACTTCTTGATAAAAGGAAGATAAATAGAGCACATTAAATTAAAGGTTCCTCATTCTTCCATAATCTGTTTACGTAACATTTAAACAATGGTAATCTGGTACAAGTTTTGTTCTTCTACTTCTTTTTCTTTTTTATTTATTTATTTTTCTATCATGATCTATTTTTATTTTTGTGTTTTTGTACGTTTATATGATTGCAAGGGGATCTAAGAGACAATTGAACTAAGGTAATATTTTATTTTTGCTTGATTCTAACTTATTTTCTGTTTTATCAATTAAAGATAACTATTTTTTCTTTCAATTATTATACACTATCTAATTCCTTTTATTTTTCTATTGTTGGTGCAATTCCATCTATTTGTTATTATCAGTTTTTTTTTTTTTATGGAACATATTTTCCATAAAATAATTCTGAATATATATTTTGATCATATACACATTATGTGTTTATATAGAGTTTTTTTCGTGCTTTGCATGGGTTATATGCTAGTTTTATTAATTGACATGTCATTTTTTACTATTTCTATTAATGCTATTTTTGTCTTCATCTATCTTTTTTTCATTCTCTTAACTTGAATTAATTGATCACTCTTTCTCATTGGTACATTAATTGCTCTCCCCTTAATTGACCAAACCATCTAAAACGACTCTTCCTATCTTTTCATCAATAAGGATTACACGACCTATTTTTAAGCAAATTTCCACGTTTAACAAACACAGAACTAAATTTCCACATGTCCTTCAATTTCTCCAATTTCACGCTCTATAAAGTACATCCTTTTCCATGTGGTTCCTAGTTACTAGCACAACAACGGCAAGAAAAATGGTGCCATGGTGCGATACCTCGTTGCCTCCCAATTAATGAACTTATTAGTTATTAGTTATTATCACTGTCAATATTCAAGAGTAATTGAATACCTGTCCATCTACGACGAAGACAATACAGGCCGACAAAATTTATTGAACGAATATTCAACAACCACCTTGCGGCATAGTCTATAGAATTTGAGGGGCAATTTTCACTTTTTTTAAAAAAAAATTAAATTAGTGTCGTTTAGAAATATAAGGCTTTGATTATCGATAAAGACACTAGGGATTACCTCAACCTTACCACAACACAAAATATGTATATCCAATAATAATGACAACAATTACGATAATAATTAGCTAAAGTCTCTTTAAAAGGGCTGGTTAGTGACGAAAAGGATAATATGTTTCGGCAAGTTTGATTTGGATTTACTTGAGTTGGTCAGTAAGGTATCTGCATGGAAGCTGGCTAGCACACTCTCGAAATATCCTATATCTGCAAGACAGTAATGTACTAATGTCTCATTGTAGCTCATTAAATAGAATAATAATACATACTTAATGGAATGGCAAACTAGTTAGGTGCATGCATATTAAACCATTGCGCTTGGAGAGTTTTAAGATTGATGGGCTACCCACATAATTTGTATAAAATTAAACTAATTAATGTAGTATGTGGTTCTGCCCTGCATTTATGCTTTAAAGCATGCATATATTCTGTGCTAGATATGAAAAAAAAAAAAAAAAAATACATAATGTCGAACAAATTATTTATTTTTATTGATATGTATAAATGAAACGGGTAATATCTTTTTTAATATTATTTTTTCCAAAAAAGAATAGCATTTCATTCTCAAAATTTATAAATGATATTGGAGTTTTGAAAGTTTGTTTTTGAGTTTTCGAGTTTTTTTTTTTTTTTTTTTTTTTTTTTTTTAAAACAATTTCAAGAGTAAAAGAAGAGAGCGGATTAATTTAAGACATGAAAAATCTTAATTTAAAAAAAAAACCTTAAGAGTTGGCCTAGTTCCTAAGATCTCATGAAATCCAATGAGATCTTGAGTTCGAAATCTCTAATCACCATCTTAGAGTCATCCCCACGAAATTCTTCCATATAAATACCCGATGTAAGTGGGATAATGAGGAATACTACATCTACTCACTGAATAATCAAAGATTCGAAAAACTTTGGACGCTCTCATTAATGATAATAATAATAATAATAATAAATCTTAATTTAAAAACGTGAGTACTCTAACCACCCTTTGATATAGAATTTTACATAAGTTTTAATATATGAATTTCTAGTGTTTATTTTTATTTTTGGATTAACAAAAGTTGATTAAAAAATTAAGTGAAATTTCGAATTGGGTTTTCAAGATCTAAATACAAAGTTTGAATTTCATGGGGGTCGTACGAATTTTACCAATATTACCATACTCATACCATTATCATCAATCTTTATACTCTCAGTAGTGCTATCACTCTTTATATTATATCATTACCGTCATCATCACTGTCAACACCACATCACCAAAATATTTGTACAACCATCACGGTTATCATTGTAATTATTTGAGCAATGAAATTTATATTGAAGGGATTAAGATTCTCATCAAATTAAATTATATCATCTTGAATATTTAAAAAAAAAAAAAAATCAAATCCTATATCTATATAGAACTTTAACAATTATGCTTCATATGAAGGGAAAGGCTTGGGTCCAGTGCACAGAAGCACTGGATCCGTTGAGATCTTGACACGTGTCCAATTTTATCCAATTTTTATACACATGTCGAAATCTCAATAGGTCCAGTGCTCCTGTGCACTGGACCCAAGCCGAAACATTATGTGAAAGTTTGGAATGTTAGGTGAATTTTTTTTTGAAGTGAAACTTGGAGATCCACAATAAAAGAACTAGACTACCTTGGGACCATGTCATTGGACCATACTAACTTAATACAATTTATGTATCTTATAAGAATAAGCCTTGAATCACATAAAATTGCATAACTTTTGGTATAACTTGTTGATATGTACTGTGTTGATTGATGGAAAACAAATAGAGTATGGTGGTGGACTCAAATAAATTGATTGTTAACCGCTCACATGTTGCCACAATACTAAGTTATCAAAAAAATTGTGAAAATTTATGTGGTCATCGAGGGATTGATTATGATATTGACAAATGCCAGACTCGGATTGATTGAAGTCCTAACCTCTTAAATTGATCCACATTAATTGAAATTCCTGGCCCACTAAATTTGATAGGCCAAAGAACTTTTGGTCATTGACTTGATGGACCAACTTGCAATACCCATGATTGACTTATGACTTTTTATTTTTATTTTTAATGGGGTAAATAACTTGAGTTATCAAGCCTGCGTACAAAAGAGCCCAATTCCTTATCCACGTACCAAGGGGATATGATGTTAATCAAAAGTGCAAGTGCCACCAAAGCCCTGATCACACGACAGATCGGTGGAACGCACTCAAGCATTCCATTCAGGATCTAATTGACAAAGAGATTATTTTCCACCTCCTCACTCAGGTCGGCCCAATGTGAATAGCATGACTGATTTCACGAATCAATCATTAAATCTCCACACGTTTGTGCATGCGTGACTGATTTCATCATCGACCTACCAACTTCTCATTTTTAATAATCAATTCTTGTAAGAATGAATTAAAATTCATGGGAAATAATAGCACAAAGTTGGTTTTTATTTCAATCATGCAATTTTATAGTTGAATATTAGTTCGAGGATAACTTGTAATCCAATGGTTTGATTTGAGCATGTGACATGTTATTTTTTATCGTCTTGATATAAAGATTTATTTAGTGGCCTTTAATTATTGATCAGACGGTAAAAATAGAAAAAAACCTCCGTTTAAAACCCAATTTTTAGAATATTCAAAATGGTGAAAACTCTAATATGTGTTAAGGTTGAAATATAAATAGCAAAATGAGGTGTCAATAAGTTATAAAGAATGATATTCATCTTTAGAAGAGTCGTGTTGCTTTGGTTTGGGACTCTAAAAAACTGAGACATTACATGCTTTGCTTTCAAGTTTGGTTGATAGGCCGCGTGGACCCATTGAAGTATATATTAGAGAAGCCCATTCAGGATGGAAAGACTGCTAAATGGATCTTGTTGCTAACCAAGTTCGACATCACCTATGTCACTCAAAAATCCATCAAAGGCCGATAGCCCAAGCTGAGGCCATTCTAGCTGATGAAAATATCCTAATGATCGAACTAGTTTATTGGAAGACGTATTTTGACAAGGCCGCTAATTGTATCTCCCAACGAATACCATGTGCCGATCTTGATGTAGCTCAAGTTCTCTGCCACTAACAATATTGCTGATTGTGAAGCTTGAATCTGCGGTTTAGAAGTTGCAATTAGTTTGGGTATTGAAGACATCGATGTGTATGGGGTTTCAACTTAAAAATCATCTACCAAATTCAAAATGAATACCATTACATACCTCGAACCCAAAACCAGTTTGCTGATGCTTTGGCTACTTTGGCATCCATAATAGACATACCGGATGGAATCCAATCAGACCATTGATCATTGAGCAAATATATGGACCAACCCATTATTGTGTAATTGAAAGCATGCCTGGTGATGAAGATATATGGTACCTTGACATCCAACATTTCCTCGAACATGGCTCTTTCCCTGATGGGTCCACCAAAATTTACAAATTGACCATCCGAGGACTAGCCATTCATTACATATTGTGTGGTGATAAACTGTATAGGAGATTTTACGATGCAATTCACTTTCTGTGGTAACTCTCAAATAAGCCCAACGGATAATTGAGGAAGTCCATGAAAGAAGTCATGGGCCTCACATGAACACCCACATTTTGTCAAGAAAGATCCTCATTTGCCACTTGTTTCGCTACATTGCATGACCTCGTTGTGGCCCTTTTCTACATGAGGCATTTACATCATTAGAAAGGTCAATCCAAAGGTGTCTAATGATACGAGTAAATCTTGGTTGTCATCGATTACTTTAGAAGTGGGTCGAATCTGCTTCTTACAAGGTTCTCAATTCCAAGAAAGTGGCCCAATTCATACGAACCAATCTCATTTATAGATATGGAGTACCTCATGAGCTCATCTCCGACAATAGTTCATACTTTCGAAATGAGACCACCAAAATTCTCCAAGAATTCAACATCAAGCATCACAAGTCCTCGCCATACTTCCCTCAAACTAAAGGAGATTCGAGCACCAACACGCGACCTAAGAGGGAAATTCAAGCCCAATTGGCCTGGCCCATTCATCATCTAGGAAATCTACTCGGGGGGAGCAACTCACCTAGTGGATATGGATGGGACCAATTCGCAGAGGCCGCCAATCTTTATCAACTCAAGAAGTACTTCATTTAAAAAGCCCGCTAGATTGAAAACTAGGTGATCTAGGCAAAAATTAGGGCAAAAAACAAAAAAATGCTAAGTTGAAAACCCACAAAGGGCGACTTAGGTAAAAGGAGAGGGTAAACATTAGAGAATGAGAGGACCCACTAGATTGAAAACCCAAAAGGACGATTTAGCCAAAAATTAAAGCAACAACAAAAACAAATCTCAATCATGTTGTTTTATGAACTACATACGGACCTGATCCTCTATTATGAGGTATGTAGGCAACCTTTCATAAGGTTCGGTCATTAAGCTGTACATAAATCATCTCTTTTCAATGACAAGAATTTTCAATATTCTCAAAGGTTAGGAGGAAAATTCACAATTCTCTTGAAATGGAAAACAAATTGACAAAATGAATTGATTGCTAAGCTAGCATACTACATTATTTAAGAAGGGAAAATTACAAAACATTCAAAGCCTGTAGACACCCCATTTTGTACCTACCGATATTCGGAATCCCCGGTCCCAATGACGATACTACCTCAACCTATCGAAAGCAACTTTAAAAAGTGAGACCAAGAAGATGCCTTGGACAAAGCCCAAACTCAAACAAAAGCCCAAGTGAGTGTATGCCTCCCCCTTAGAGGCATACGCCTGTGCCATGTGCCACACAAAAGTGGCATACGTCACCTAGGAACAGGCGTACGCCACATTGAGACAAACACCTTAAATTACTCAAATTTTCATACCAGTCTCAACTGACCATATTGGAGGACTGACAAAGGTTAGCTAGGGTTTCCCTATTCCGGCTACACCACCCCTCATATTCCATTTCCTATATAAACACACCCCATTTCACCATTGAAAGAGACAGAAAATCCCCAAAAAATCCTATGTAAAACTATAGGCAAATAATTTGAGAGATAGTGATTGAAGAAGCCTTTTGAGTACTAAGCTATTTTCTTAGGTTCTCTAACTAAGAAAACAAGTCTCTTTCTCAAGAGGCTATGAGATACAGGATAGGTACCTTGGGAAATGTGTGTTTGAATTGAAATAGAAAATGAGTCACGATTTAGGTCCAAGAACCATTTTAAAAATAATCCATTTTCCAAAATAAGACTTAACTAGTCTGGTATGAGTTCAGAGTTAGGGTATAGGCTTGGGGACCAAAATGAGGTGATGACAGTAGTCATATTATATGTGATTATATAGAAATAACTTTTTTTAACTTCCATTTACATGTGTCATAATTTTTAAGCTTCAAGAAAGAAGTTAATGATAGAATATAACTATTAATAACTTTCATGATGTGGAAAACATGTGTCATGATTTACAAGCTATTTGAGACAATTATTTTGCTAAAAATAAACTACTCAAGTAGTTATTGATGGGTAGTTATTGATGGAAATAACCAACTCTTTTGAATATTATTAAGAAGTTTATTTTTAAAAAAACAGGCTTCCTCCTCTACACCCATGCCCAATCTCTCCACTCTTCAATCTCATTGGGTTTTGAAAACGGAATGTTACATTACATTATGATATTTGATTCTCTTTAAGAATTTAATTTTGGTTTGGTTAGTATTAATCCATCAAGTTATTTTTGGATTCGTCTTTATTCAGTTATAATGAGGCTATTAGGTGTTTTTAATTCTTAAGTGAAGTTGCAACAGTGGTTTTGATAAATTAGATTCTATTATTCTATGGTTGAAATTTATTTTATTCTTGCCATATTGGATGTACATGGGTGTAGAGGAGGAAGCCCGTTTTTTGAAAAATAAACTAAATGAATATTTAACTTGCCTGGCACGCTGGAAAGAAAGGGTCCCTTGCCTTCCCAATGAGATGCTATCATCTCCTATATATAGGGAAAATGTGTGCTTTCTTCATCACCATTTATCAATCACTAAAAGCCATTGCCATGGCTTTAACACTTCTTGGGAAGAAATTTATCATTGTCACATTCCACGCCTAATTCGGTTTAAAAAATCAAACGCACCAACAACTCTCACATCTTATTTTCTCAACATAAAAAATTAATCAAATACAATTAATGAGATACCTGGAAGCAATATTCCACATATGAATATCTACAAAACAATCTGGAAAAAAATAAATTAAAAAAAATGCTAAAGTATGATCCAGAAGTTAATATGCAAAAAGTATCTCCATCCATTGAACCGGAAAATATTTCTTTCAAATTATTCAGGTTCTTTTGCTTTGCCATACACAAAACCGCATTTCCATTGCTCCAACAAACGGCCTTGCAAAAACCTAAACCCCAAATAAAAAAAACCAATATAATAAGTAACTGGAAAAATTTATTCAAAATATAATGCCTAAAAATTGAAGGTAGTGCACAGATAGAGGGGAGCTTGAGAACTTAATAGTGAAGGAACTAAGGAAGGGATCAGCTGGGGCTTGCATGGCTTTTTCATGTAAGCACGGCAATGGTCCTATCATTAGAGCTTATTAAGGCAACGTTATCCATATCCCCTCATGCGTGTAACTCATTAGAGTCCCCCACTCACACAGCTACAAAGGAGCAGCAGAGTCCAACTCCACTACATTAGGAAGATAATGATCAAGCCAAACTATCGTGACAAATCTTATTAACAGATAGATGAAGTGATCAATTTTTAACTGATGTGACATATTTTTTCGTTTATAACTAGTATATGACATGACTTATCCATTTAAAATCAAGTAGATTTTTCATGCTTTAATTCAAGTAGGACTTGAATTCCTCAAGTAGTAGGCAATACAAGAGTTCTAATTAAACTATGATTCTATTTGCTTTATGTGTCCTGATATTACCAGAATAGTATTACTTTAAGTGTCCTAGTTGAAATACGACATGGTCACATAGTTGGACCAAACAAGGTATCTATATAACACTATATATATATATATAGGCCAACTATCTATTTTATTTGAGTTTCATCATGGCAGTACTATTCAAGTTTTTGTTTCTCACAGTCGTGTTTTCGACGATCTATTCATGCACCGCACAGTGTTCTACATCAGCCAAGAACTTTGCCGCATGCACAGAATTGCCGGTGCTGAATTCAACACTTTCTTGGAACTATTATACCTCGTCCAACAGGGTTGAGATTGCTTTTAGGAAATCGGGCATCGATGACTACAATTCAAGATGGATCGCTTGGGCCATCAATCCAACTTCAACCGGTATGATAGGATCTCAATCTTTTGTTGCGTGCCCGCGAAGCGATGGAAGCCTAGCAGCGTATACATCTCCAATAACAAGCTATGGAACCTCTCTTCAAGAAGGTAATCTGAGTTTTCCCGTTTATGATGTCTCGGCCACGTATGAAAACAACTCAGTCACCATATTTGCCACCTTGGAGCTTCCTAGCAACACAACCACAGTGAATCACGTGTGGCAAGAAGGTCCAATATCTGGGGATCTTCCTAGTATTCATGGTTCGTCTGGTGACAACGTTATGTCCTTTGGTACTGTTGATTTTCTGTCGGGAAAGATCGAAACGATTAAAGGAGGAAAAGGGATGGTATTGAAGAACGTTCATGGAGTGTTGTGCGCGGTTAGTTGGGGTATTATGATGCCTATAGGAGTTATGATAGCGAGGTATATGAAGTTGTTGAATGGAGCAGACCCTGCATGGTTTTATATTCATGTTACTTGTCAATCTTTGGGCTACCTTGTTGGTATCATTGGGTGGGGAACTGGAATGTATCTTGGTGCTCAATCTTCAGGAATTCAGTATAAGGGTCATAGATGCATTGGTATTACAGTGTTTTGTCTTGCAACAACTCAGGTGTTGGTTGGCATGTTTTTGAGGCCAAAGAAGGATCATAAGTACCGGATTTTTTGGAATATTTTCCATTATTGTATTGGTTATGGAACAATTATTCTCAGTATATGGAATGTATTCAAAGGGATTGGTATTCTGGAGCCAGGAAAGAAGCTATGGAAGGAAGGCTATATGAGCTTTATCATAACATTGGCTTGTCTTGCTCTAATATTTGAAGCTATCAAGTGGTATTCGGTTTTGAGAAGGAAAAACGAAAGCCAGAAGACATTGGATGAAGCTACTGGGGAACAAGCTAGCTAGTTATTTATTTCTACGTATTGTTTTTTTAGAGAATAGTTTATGTATTAATTATTTATTTACAATGAATATATATATGATTCTTTCTTTATGGTAACTTTTTATTATTGTTAAAGCATTCAATATTTTTTTATTAGTTTAATATATTCTATCTATATATATGGTTGGAGTCCGAATTCTAGTGTTCTAGATTCTTTAGCTCTCCTTTCTTTTTTCTGTTTTACAACCAACAAATTAACAGGGATGATATATCCCTTTGCTCTTCCAATCCAAATGGTTTTTACTTTTTAATGATAATGGACAACACTCAAACTTAAGGAGTTATTTTTTTTACTGAATTGAATTGATAAAGGGTGTTGTGGATCTCGGTGGTTGTGCGGTGATGGTGAGTGGGTGCCGACAATGAGGGGATGGGGGATGGGTTTCAGTTGATCGAGACTCTTAGGAATTTTCATTATTTAGGTAATTTTATAATTTTAATGATTTTATTAAGAGTTTAAATACTTCTTAATGAGATTGGAGAGTGGGAAAGGCAAGAAGAGAAGGCCATGTTTTCAAAACCCAGATAGCCAACAACAAAGACAACACCAATGGCTTCTTCATGAGCTAGTATATATTACTATAAAATAAAAATAAAATGCAGAGTCCAAAACAGTAAACCTACAAGCTTTCCACTACGAGAAATGCTGGACAGGCACGCAGCTTAGCCACTATTTCCTTTTCCTTTCTCATGGCCAGAATGTCCACATAGATGGAATCTTTTAATTAAGCTAAAAAACAAGCATCCATTCAAAGAGGCAAAACAGTTTTCATATTCTTATAACGGTAAAAATCACAAGAAATTTGAAATATGCATATAACGGTAAAAATCACAAGAAACCATAATTTTTTTTCCTTGCAGGACTCGTTTTGTTTGGCATCCAAGAAAGTAAAAGAAATATGATAAAGAGAGAAGCAGATCGGTACCTTACGCAAAGTCGGCTAGATTTTCTCAGGAAACAAACAGAGGCTATGAACCCTAGAAATGAGAGAGTGATAGTAGTAATTAATTTCTAGTTTGCTTCTTGGAATCCAATCAGAATACAATGAAAATCTCACAAAGAAAATCACAAAAATACAATGTTTTATACAGAAAACGAAGGAAAGCAAAAAAAAAAATTTGAGAATCGAGAACTTACCAATGAAAGCTTCGGTGTCTGGAAGTTAGATGGCGATGATTCCGGCGAGACTCCGACGATCAAGCACCATTGAAACCGCATGATGAGCCATTTGCTAGAGAGAAAGGCACAGAGCCATGAGAGAGAGGCAGAGAGCAGCTAGGGTTTCAACGTGAGAGACTGAGAGTTGAGAGAAAATATTTCAGTGGCAATTTTTGTAATTACGAAATATTGGCATGGACAATTTTGTCAACAAGATATTTTTTTTAGCATCACGCGTGTTTTTCAAGTGGGTAATCTTAGATTCCTCTAATATAATAAAGTAATCCCATCACCCTAATTTTGTGGGATGTGATTACACATGTAATTTTACATTACGAATATTTAAACGAACCAAACACCGTGATGTTCCACATTAGGCTAATGTCATTACGATCACAGGTATATCACACGAACCAAACGCCCCTAAGACTTTTGCTAATGAGATGGATAGGTGTGTGTTTCTCCAGGATAATGGTGTTGCTCATGCTTTAGCTCAGCTCGCGAACCATAGTCATAACTTTGACGTTTGGTTGGAGGATATTCCTCCAAATATTGTTAGTGCTTTGCGCATAGATTCTTTTTCTTAATTACTAAAAAAAAAATAAAAAAAATACAGTAACTAATAGTAATAGACTACATAATCAATAGCTTGTTGCTAATTATTAAGAGCTAAACTTTGGGTTGTGTCGTTTAGTTGTTCAATATTGAAAAGTAGCTTTATAAAGTTGAAGCAAACAAAGCAACACACATTCCCAGAGCCAGAGCCCCCAAAAAAGCGCGCGAAAAGTAAGAAGTCAATCGCAGCGCAGGCCAGGAAAAATGCCGGAGCTTCCGGAAGTGGAGGCGGCGAGGCGGGCAGTGGAGGAGCACTGTCTTGGCAAGAAGATAAAGAAAGCCATCATTGCCAACGACTCCAAGGTCATCGACTCTGTCTCCTCCTCCGACTTCGAGGCCTCTCTCCTGGGCAAAACCATCATTTCCGCCCATCGCAAGGGAAAGAATCTTTGGCTCCACCTCGATTCCCCTCCCTTTCCTTCCTTCCAATTCGGTACACCCTACACACTTTACTTTGTAAACCCTAATTCATCATATTATTACTATTTCTAATAAGGGTTTGGAAATCTCTATCAGGGATGTCAGGTGCTATATATATCAAGGGTGTTGCAGTGACAAAATATAAGAGGTGAGGCATTGTTGAGTATATATATCTGTCTCATTTTTTTGTCTGAAAAGTTTTACTTGTAATTTTTAACTTTGTCAAACCCTGTTACTAAATAGATAAGGAATTGCATGCAGAGTGTCAACAACTTATGATTTGTGAAAAAAACCCAAATGTCAAGCTTAAACATCTAAACAAAACTGTATTTCTACAGTTATGAGCTTTTCCAATCTTTGCTGTAGAGGCTAGAGGGGAAAGATACAGCCACATATTTATATAGTTGTAATTTCAAACTATATCGCTTTATATGCTTAGAGCAGAACATGTAAGTTCAGCATATTATAAATTTGGAGCTTTTTAAGCTTCGTGTTCAAGTAATTTTTAAATTTTTACAGCGCCTTTTACTCTTGAGTTTTCAGGGCTGAGGTGAAAGTCTATCTTTTGAATTATTTTCTTGGTGTGAGTTTGTAATGCTCTTGGTATTTAATGATGAAGTTGCTTTGATGCGAATACCAAATCAATTGTATTTCTGCGTATTAACAAAGTAAACCTGAAAAGGATAAAGGGAATGTGAGTGAGATCAAGAAAAGTTCTCTGATTTTTGGAAGTTTAAAAGTGAAACAGGTAATTATGTGATCTAGTCATTCTCAAGAATTTCTCAGGAGCGTTAAGCTCATATTGGTTGGTTCTGCCAAATCTGAAACTTTCCTACAAATACAAATTGTATATTAAATTGCTTATTACATTAGTCTATGTTGTAGAAGCAGTTCTAGGAAAGATTATGGTTCTCAGGTATCCAAGCAATTAATCCCCCAAACCGGGTAGGCTGCTCCCATTTTTGCTTGCTGCTACTACAGGAATTGCTTTGCTTTATTTTCTTCTAACTCAAAATTTCATGTGTTATTATGATAACTATCTCAAATGGTTAAACTCTTATCAATAAATGCCTGTTTTCTTATAGTGATCGCCATTTGTACAATAATTTCAAATTGTTAAATGTAATAACAGGGTGTTGTGCACAGGTCTGCTGTAAATGACACTGATGAATGGCCTTCCAAATATTCAAAGTTCTTTATAGAAGTAAGAATTTTGCTGCTTCCATTGATGTCAATCTTTGTGCTTGTATCCACACGTTTTCCCCTATGATATGGGGTCATGCATCATTGCAATTGTGAGAATTATTGTACTTTCATGTAGTATATATACTGTGGTTAGCATCATTTATGTACAAATAATAGTTTGAATGTCAGTGTAACCGGTGAGCTTTGGCTCAAATGGAATTTTTTCCTCCCAATAATGGATGGAGGGTAAGGTTGTGGGTTCAAAACCTACTAGGTGTATATACCTTTCTGATAAAAAAACCAACCGAATGTTTTTATTAGAATACATATTGTAATGCATATTTGTCTATTCTCAAGTTTTTTATTGATCTCATTACATCTTTATTTTTTTTGGTGATAAGTAAATAATTCATTAATAAAGTGTAAAAGTGGTACAACCCATGTACAATAGAAGAATACAAGAGATGCACCAAGAACAAAAATTACAAAGATTAAGCATCTCGAGTAATTAATTAGTTTGTTGTAAATTTATCTCTTTGTACTCAATGTAATCGTCTAAAAAGGTGCACAAGGTCTCACAAAGCACATAACTAAGTTTGGTCCATCTAATTGTATTCTCCTTGTTCTTGGTATTTGAGTAGGTGGGCATTTTATGTTGTTCTCTCTCTCTCTCTCTCTGCGTTTATTGACTTTTGGTTTGTGGATGTTTCCATACCATATACCTAGAAGTGTAGCAGTTTTATCATTTTAAGATCTTTTGCATATATTTTGACATTAATTAGTATTATAACCTCATTGAATGTCCTTGTGCAGCTAGATGATGGTTTAGAGCTGTCTTTCACTGACAAGAGGCGCTTTGCTAAAGTCCGCTTACTCAAAGATGTATTGCTATATCACTTGTTAATCAGCTTGAAGATTTCCATGGTCTTCTTGTATTTCTTTTAATAAACTGTTTAGGCGTTTTATTAAGCTTTCCCAATTGCTTTGTTGATACAGCCAGCTGCAGTGCTCCCCATATCTGATCTTGGCCCTGACGCATTATTGGAGCCTATGACTGTTGATGAATTTGCTGAATCCTTGAGCAAGAAGAAAATTGCAATTAAGGCTTTATTGCTTGACCAGGTTAAAGCTGCTTAGCTCACTTCCCTTGCTGTTCCTAAGACTATTGTGCTAAGTAATCTCTAGATGATTTCTGTACAGGTGAAATTGATGCAATCTGTGAAATCATCTTGTTTGGGAACATCAGTTTTAGGCATTTAGCCATGTCTCTTCTACTTTCCCTCAATATCGTTAGTGTGCAATTCCCCCCCCTCCCCCCCCCCCCAAATTATGAAGTGAAATGTGTCGAATATATTATGCTAAATTATGTATTTTGAAGCATTAGCATATACTGCTAGAATCTGGATGAGATTTCATGCTTGTGTAGAGTATTATGACTTATGAGATGTAACCGAGAGCTAACATATGGATTGTGATTTGTGACAAAGATGGATTTTTGTTAAGGACTCGTGTCCTTTTCTTTTTTCTTGTATATGACCTCTTGTAATGTCTTTTTTAAGCATTCAAACTAACCAATTGCAAGATTGTCTCTGTAGTTGAGTTGATTGTAATGATTTTGGATTCCATATACTCATAATGCCTAATTCGACTCTTGGTGCCACTTTCTATAGCCAACTGAATTAGGGTCTCGTTTGGTTTGCAGGAATATAGCTAGGAATGGAATGGTTATTCCCTTCGAATAGCTATTTAGTTGTTTTGTACTCAGGAATAGTTATTCCCCTTAACTGTGAATTAACTATTCCCTAACCTATGTAATAGTTAAAAAAATAAGGATTCTAAAACAAAACCATCTTCCGCTACCACTCCCTAAAACACTTAGCTTCTCTCTCTCTCTCTTTCTCTCTTATTCTCTCTTGTTTAATTATTAATTGCAATCATCTTTGCCTTATGTTATAAATATTGATTCTGTGGTATTTGCCATATGTAAATTGTGGCCAATATCAGGTATATAAGCAGTGAATTCAAATCTAGAGGTTAAGTGTACTTTGGAAACTTTATTGTAATTATTGGTTTTATAGTCTTTTCCGTAATAGTGCGATAGATGTTAATTAGGTTTCTATAGTAGTGTCTTTTTTTTCTTTCTTTTTTCAGGTCTTTCAATAGTCTTTGCCGTAATAGTGTAATAGATCTTTATAGGTTTTCTCAGGTTTTGAAAGCTAAGAAGGTTTTCTCAAGTTTGGAACAATAGATCTTTGCTGTATATGACCCTTTTACTTGACAAGCTAATTAAGTTCTCAATTCTTGCAGAATTGTTGACAAGTATATGCCTAATCAACTTCAATTATGGTACGAAAATTTAATATTGGACAAACAAATTAAAAACTCATTTTTTTGAAGAGAATATGTATTAACTTAAATTTCAAATATGTGTTAACTTTTTAGGAAACATGTATTTTTCTTTTGGTTAAATAACTAATTTGGTTCAACTATTGGGTAAAGTTCTGTTTGGTCTCTCAACTATTAATTGTGTCAATTTAGTTCCTCACCATTCAAATCAGGTCAATTTCATCCTTATGTCTCCATTTTTCAGATTCCATACTACCTTATGATTGTCAGATTCCCTTAGAGTACAAACTATGCTGTAAAGGTGCAAGCATTAGAATAACCTTATTCATTTTTTTTTTTTTTTCTCATTTATAAATTTTTGCAGAGTTATATTGCAGGTATAGGCAATTGGATTGCAGATGAAGTGCTATACCAAGTAAGTCTGTTCTTTATATCTGACATCAATTGAATTTTATTTTCAACTAAGACTTATGGTTCAAATTTGTAGCTTTAATTTGGAACTTGTTGTGAGATAAGTCAGTTATGCTTTTTGTGTTTGCTATTCCTTCATATATTTTTAGGATGATCCTCAGACAGGAAGATTTCTTGGCACAATTAAACAATCTACTCCCATATCACCAAACTCCTAGAGGGACAAAGTATGCTACCAAGGGGCTTTTGTTTTATTTTTTTATTTTTTATCCTCTTTCTTTTTAATGGAAAAGCTAAGAAATTTATAATCAATCAATAGTGAAAGTTTCAAGAATCTTAAATGTTTGGTGGCTTCTCTGTGCTGTAAATTTTATTTTGTAGCTGCCAATGAGCTCAAGCTCAAATGGTACTTCCTCCTTCCTTAATAGTGGGATGGAGGTTAAGGTCATGGCTTCAAGGCCCATGAGGTGCATGTGTAACTTATTAATAAAGTAATAATTAATTAATTAGTAATATATACTGTAGCTCTTTTGCAATTCAAATTGTGGACTTCCGTGACAAACTAATTATATTTCCTCACAGGCAAGAATTCATCCACTGCAAAGCTCTGCCAGCCTGTCCAAAGAAAACTGTGCAACTTTGCACAAGTGCATAAAAGAGGTGGGTTATAGTCTCTTGTTCTCGAGTATTTCCTAGCAATTTAGAAACATTGTTTTTTGGAACATGCATTCTTCATCAAATATGTAGAGGACAATATGTGTAGGTTATTCAATATGCGGTTAGAGTTGATGCTGAATGCAGTCGCTTTCCTCTTGAGTGGATATTTCATTTTCGATGGGGCAAAAAGCCTGGAAAAGTTAATGGTAAGATACTTCTATTATATGTGATCATTTTGACAGAAGAATTGATTTTACAGGTCATTGAGAAAGCAGTTGAAGTTGGGGCAGATAGTAGTCAGTTTCCTAAAAACTGGATATTTCATTCCCGCGAAAAGAAGTCTGGGGCTTTTGTTGATGGTTTGGTTCCTGATCTTTTGTGATATCTCATATAAAACTACAGTAAATTTATTCTGGATTGTATGCATACCTGTGCAATATCTTGTATCTGGTTATCTTCAACATAGAGGTTGTTGACTTCTCTTTATCACTTATCCAAAAAAAGACTTATTTTTACCACGAGAACTATTCAAATCATAACTTGATGAAATAATATAATCAAATCATATCAACTGCACTAGCACATTGTAGCTATGCTCTGAGATCTTTCACTGGGTCACGGTAGTTTTTCATCAATATTTCCGTTTGCTTTTTGATGCGGCAAGATTATAATCTTCTTCTTCATAATTATTATATATTTTTTGCTTCGACATGGTCAATTCTCCTGAAAAACACATGGCATATGTATGAGGCAAATGTCCCTACCTCAGAATGTTTCATGCTCTCCATTTTGAGCAATCGGCTCTCTAGGTTTTTTGATGCAGGACAATAATTGGGAAATAGGAGTAGAGGAAAAAGGATGAGAACAAACTCTAGAAATCACCACCTAGAATCGGCCTGCAAAACCCTTGGCATCACCACCTAAGGGGTGTCTGGCATCATCACCAAACAAAGAATAGAGATAGATTCTAATCATAAACTTTTATTCATATTATTCAATGGTTGCCTTACACTTTTGCTGGAGCCTATTTTTAATAGGCTTCTAGGTTACATCAATAAGGAAATCTCTAATCAGTCATAATTATATTTAACCATAATAAAAGCTAAATTCAAAATTCAAAATTCAAAATTCAAAATAGAAATCCAAAAAAGAAATCTGCAATAAATTCTGCCACATCATTTTTATTACTATTATCTCTCATCTGCTGTCTGGTGGATTTCTAGTTAGTTTGGTGATGTCCTGAGACCAATGTCAAACTTGAAGGATCCAGATTATTATCAATGCAATAATTTTATTTTCTGCTTTCATTTGCCCCCCTAAATTGCATATAAAGCACTATTTGTGTGTAGTTATGTGTACGGAATTTATGTAGTCACATATTTTAGGATTGGGTAACGAATATTCAACCGTGGGAAAGAGTATTATTTAAATTGCAGGATTTAAAATTGAAAACTTCAGTTGTCAAAACTGTAAGAGATTTTGGCTTGTTTAGCAAAAAAAAAGTAAGAGATTTTGGCTTGCACAGAGTAGAAGGTTCGATTTTGGATCCTATACTGATGTCTTGTCATGTTGATAGGGGTTATAAAGAATCATGCTAATTAGCAAATCAGAATTATTGAAGAGTAATCTTTGTAGCCAAAACAAGGGAAGGGGATTAGAATAGAAATTATTTTCACGTGGTAAACCTGCTTCCTTGTACAAATTACATGAAAATGATTTCCACGATTTCTCACTATTTAACATGCTATAGAAGATATGTCCATGAAAGCATTTTTTTGACACAGATTATCTATGATTATCACCCCCTACCACTAAGCATATGAATCAAAGATTAATCCTAAGCCCACAACTACTAGCCTAGTGTGCTCATTTCAGGTCCATGTATGTGGTTGAAATTTAATTGGTAATAATTAAGACAAAACATGAGCTTAGCCCAGTTCTTAATTTATATTGGATAATGCTATGGTGTGATATATAATATATATAACATCTGCCTTGGTTTCTGTAGAAAATTCTGATCAAGTAAATTAATTCATTTGAATTGGCCAGCTATGACAGTATTTCAAATTTTGAAAACCTAGGTAGTCTAACAGTGGATTTCATATAAAACTAAGAGTTCTCATTGTGAATAATGATATATTGGCCCTTCCACATGCTAGTGTTGAATATCTGTTCATTTGATAGCTTTATGTCTAATAAAAATTCCTTCAAGCACAAGGTTGTTGTGAGGGTGTCTACGTAAAGCTTGATAAGCTCATATATATATATATATATATATATATATATATATGTCTGTGTGTGTGTGTATATATATGTCTGTGTGTGTGGGGTGGGGGGTGGGGTGGGGATCACATATACTATATTTATTTGAAACCAAGAAAGAATAGGTCATTTTCTTATATTATTTCTGGAGCACATTTAAACCTTTATGTTTTTAGAATATTGGGATAAAAGTATTTATGAAATTCCATGTCATGACAGGGAAGAAAATTGATTTTATCAATGCCGGTGGCAGGGTATGTCATTCTCAAACAGACCCATTTATGGTTATTGTTTTATTTTGTGGTTGATGTGCTGAGCATGGTTTTTGGTCTTAGACCACAGCCTATGTACCGGAGTTGCAAAAGCTAAGTGGAAACCAAGCTGCAAAAGTAACAAGTGAACCAAAAAAGCGAACTTCGAAGAGAAAAAGTGGTGGGAATGAACTAGCAAATGAGGAAGAGGAAATTATGGAAACTGATAAACTGCAGAAAGGATCGAAGCGTAGAGGTCGAGGAAAAAAACATCCAATGAAAAGAAAATCTAATGACAGTGATGACGATGAGGGTGGTGATGCTAATAGTGATGATGATAGTGATGATGATGAAGTTCAAAAGAAGACAACTAAAAAAGTGACCACTAATAAACAGGCTAAGGCAGAGAAGGCATCCAAGAAAAAGGTGCAAAGTGGTCAAAATAGCAAGAAGCCAAAGAAAGCAAAGTAGGTAGCTATTGAGTTATTTAGAAGGCTGTCAATCCCAGTGCATGTTTTGGATGAATTGAAAGAGTATTTTCCGTTGTAACTATTGTTAATAGTTTAACTTTTTTGTCATGAATTTGGTCAATCTTGATAATGTGGCAGCCTTGCTGGTGATGCTCATGACTTCTGTTATGTATTAACTTCTATATGGTACTTGGAAGCATGGGATTACTTTATTTAATTGCACCTAAGAAATGTTTTGGTCTATCATGTATGAATGGTCAATTTACCCTGAATGTAGTATCACAATCTTCTGTTGAAAAAAGAAAAGAGCAAAAGCAAGAAATCTCCTGGTTTTTCGGGGTGGCAGATTGTTCAGCTTAGCATAATCTTGGTTGGGTTCAACTGCAGAATTGCATAAAATAGGCATAGGAAATTTCCTGAACTGTTACTGCATTTCTTGATTGAATAGAGTTTGGCTACAACTCATTACATGTCAATTCATTAAACCATCAACATGTATTTTTAGTTACATGACTTACTTAATGAGTCATGTGACTTGTTTAAATAATACATGTATATGGTTTTATGAGTTGTCACGTAATGAGTTGTAACAAGATGGCTACAAAGTTATTTGTAACCAAACTTTGTCCAAATATCTTGTTACTTGTGTGCATTTGACATGGCCTATTAGAGGGTTTTCTTTACCTCTTCATATAAAAAAAAAAAAAAGTTTAGGAGTTTGGATTTTGACAGGGATCCAGTTTTTATTGAAAAACACTTAAGCCGGATGAATAAGGCCATGATTTGTGGGATGAGTACGGTATGTATTTCGTAAATAAGGTCAATATTTTGTGCATCCTGCTTCTAGTTGCACTAGACCACTATTACCCTAGTATGTTTTTGAAATTGGATCTTAATCATCCCCATTCTTTAGATTGTGGTATATAAGCATGTGAAACATTACCTTGCGTGGTGGACATTTTCCCCAATATATATATATATATTTGTTGATAATTCAATAGTTGGGGAAGGGGGATTTAATTCTTAGATATCTCTGTTGGAAACACTAAGAGATACCTATTGATCTAAAAGGTTCTTGGTCATTTTCCTTAACTTTTTAGATAGAACTTTTAAAAATTTTAGTTTTTTCTAAGTGTCGTGTATTAAACCATACTTTAAAAAACCAAATAAGCTACAAAAATTTTAAGCCGTACCAAAATAATAGTTATTTATATTTAAAAATTTCAAATATAGTTTGATTACTTAGTTGAGAAATTAAATAAATGCTGTATTGATTGCTTTAAAAGATTGAATAGCATCTTGGTTCTCTTTCTCTCCCACTCATTCAAAATTTGAGTTTATAAAAAAATAAAAATCTTAAAAAGTAACCTAGGTACCTTTCCTTTTCTTAAAAAAATAAAAAAAATAAAATGTGTATGTAAGATCTGGGTTTGTTTTGGGAAGGTGATGGATCCGTTGTGGGAGTGGTTTTTGGGAAAAGGAAGTATGATGGGGTTGGAGAGGAGGGAAAATTTTCATATGAAACAGCTTGGTGAAGCCACTCTCTCACAACATGTGGATTTAGAGAAAGGTCTCATAGTCATAGACCTGCTCCATAAAATGCCACATCAGAGAGGAGGGTTGGGACTTTTGGTAGGGGAAGCAATAATATAAAGGTAGTATATAGAGCATTAAGAATAGATTAACCATTCGGTTAGTACAGTTGAAATTAGATTACCCAACCCAAAAGAAGGGGTCAACATTTACTTCGCTTGTAGCTAGCAAAAACAATTGCTATAGTACTGGTACCTTAGCAAAATGAGTATTATTATTATTTTCATTTTGCATAAACTCTTTCTTCAAGCCCATTACAGAAATTGATTTCTCTATTACATCATTTTCATCACCCCCCCAAAAAAGGATAGTATGAAAGACTTCAAATTGAGACACATTTACAAGGAAGAAGCTTCTTACCCACAAACAAATGGCAGTACATTTGAATATTAACACTTTCAATTGGGCAATCTTTGGATTGTAGTTTTTGTTATAATTTAATGGGTTGGGATGGACTCGAGCCCATGATCCGCCCACTATGGGTTGTAGGTCCCATTTGGTCATGTGATAAGTATAACTATCCATGATTTGAATTGGATCAAATCATGAGATAGTAGGTTATCAAATCCCTTAAAACGAGGGATGTGCTTCTACCTAATAATTATATTCTCTGTGAATATAATTATTATACGTAGATAAGACAAAATGTAAAAGAAGAACAGTTTATATATACATAAAAAAAGCTCTCCAACTCACTAAGTGTGAGAAATCTCTTAGGATTTAGTTCGTGAAAGAAATGGCAACTCTAGTAGCCAACCTTAATCCACGAGAATAAGGATGAGCATGAGAGCAAAGAGGGATTTGTAATTCAAAAAGAAAAGCAGTGTAACAAACTAACCAAATCGATCCAGGTCTTCCGTAACGAGTAAATATCTCAAATCCAGTTATATGAAATATGATTTACATTGGTATCAGAGCTATAATTTGGCTTGTTTCGCTATTTTTTTGATGCTATGATATTCTTTGATGCTATGTTTTATTGGATTAAAACCATTGTTAAAATTGTAAAGTTTTTATTTAAAACTTTTTATATGATTATGTTCCTATGAGTTAAAGGAATAATCTGATAAAATTTTGTGATAAAATTTTGTGTAAAACGGATCAAAGTTTTGAGAGAAAACTTGAAATAAAGATGTTAAAGATCAATTTTTCTTCAAACTTGTTGAGTAACTTAAGAAAAAGATGGTACTGAGCATAAGAGACAATACTTTTTTTTGCTAAAACGCATAAGAGACAATACTGGAAACTAAAGAGACGGCACTTATATCAGTGCGCATGTTATGTGAAACTTTTGACTTTTGACTAAACCAAAATAAATAATAATAAAAATAAAAAAATTCGGATAATAACGTAGGCGTGTAACTATGTAAGTTAATAATACCTATCTTATATAATCAATCAGTTACTCCAATTTTTTCTTTTAGAAAGATTGGATTCTCCAGATTATTTTTATTGTTTTGGAAAGATTTTTGCAAAATGATATAAAATTTAAATTGCTTAAATTAATTTTCTTTGTGATATTAAATTATTTTTTTTCTTTTCAATTCAATTAATTTCCTAATATTGAGGAAAATTAAGAAAATTGCATAAAAAAATTTAGAAAATTATATTATATGTTTCTATATACATATAGAGCAAAATATATCATTTTCCAGATTTATATTATAATCTAGAATTTTCTATAATATTTATTGTGATTAAAAAATTATGGAAAATTGATTAAAATCTGGAAATGTTTGTGTAGCAATTACAATATTTTTGTATAGATTGAAAGCATGATATGTGTTGTCTTTTGCTTGCTGCCCTAAAGAATTTTTTGGACCGTCTCATCCATTAAAAGACCAATATTTTTGTTGATGTGCAAGCATATTAGTTCTAGAATTAATGGATGGGCAAAATTGACAATTTATTTAAGCTTATGTTCTCGTATGCGTGTATGGCTTAAGAATATTCCATGAGGTATAATGTGAAACGTGACATCCCCATTTTCACATTTAAATTAATGTAAATTAGATCCTTTGTAGTAGGGATTAATTTTTGGGAATATAATTTAAATTATAAGGTTGTATTATCTTAAGGAAAAAACTTGTAAGGAGATGTGTTTCACGCCAACATTATACGTGGAATATTCTTAACATAAATTAAATTGTCAATTTAGAAATCCACATGAGATTCTTGCGCAATGAATGTTGTATGGCGCAAACCAATGTTATGTATGATTATATTATTTGTTAATATAATAAAATGACAAATATTAGGCGAGGTCCGTATACCCCTAATATATAAATTTACTCAAAAATTGATTAATAAATATATTCTCACTCCACATAATTTGGGAGATGATTCCGAGCCTAGCAAAGTTTCAATCTCAAATGTGTGGAAAGATAATATTTATTAATTGGATTTTCGATCAAATAAGAGAAAGATGTGCAAAATAATTAATAAGTCGACCTTTTTGTGAATTGAATGTAGAAATCATGGCAGCAAAAAATGTAGTAGCTGATCTAACTAGGGACGATAAATTAACTAGCAACAATTATGACATTTGGCATAGGAAGATTCAGTATCTTCTCAATGAGCAAAAGTTCCTGGAAACCTTGTCCAGTAATATGACCAAACCAAAAGATGGGAATACAGCCCAACACAGGCGTGATTTGGAAGCCTACCAGTCTTGATTTAAAAAAGATCAAAGCACGCGCTTTACTATGCTAAGCAGCATGCATGATGATCTGATTGGAGAGTATGAGACTTTCCAAAATGCCAAAGACATGTGGGACCAACTCAAGTTTGACTTCGGTGGTACATCTACCACTAGGCTAAGGAGTCTAGTCTTCAAATTTAAGGTGTACCGTAAGGATCCAAAGCATATAATGATGACTAAACATCTTAGAATGATGTCTGGGATGATTTGTGACTTGAAAGCTGCTGGAAATGTCCTTACTGATGAGCAACAAGTGCAAGCTATAATATGATCCCTGTCTGATTCATGAATTAGTAAGAAACAAATCATGACTCATAATGAGAATATAAAAAACTTTGCTGATATATCTCATCATGTGAAATTGGAAGCGGAGCGTCAAGAGGCGACCAAATCTGCAGCCCTTATTGCCCATGGTGGGCAGCGCAAACCAAATGGGTTTAAGCGCAAAGACAAGGGCAAGGCATCAAGGCAGGGTGGGCCTAGCACCAGTGCTCCCAAAGTCAACAAGGGTGCAAATAAGCACAAGTGGGGCAAACACAGTGCAAAGAAAAATATATCCAAAGTGAAGTGCTACAACTGCAACAAACTGGGACACTTCGCTTGTGATTGCACTGAGCCGAAAAAGGTATCCCTTTCACTCGATCTTAGTAGCATTTATGTATGCTATCCAAGTAGCATTTTTGTATGCTCACATGTATTTGTTGCTAAATCTATTTCTGATTGGATTATAGATACAGAAGCAACAAGACATGTAGCTCGAGATCGAGTAGGGTTTGTAGATTATAGAAAAATTCTAGCTAAGACTTATGTTGTGTACATGGGAAATGGAAGTTATGAAGAAGCATTAGGAGTGCGTTCGTACCAACTTCACTTGCGCACAGGGCGCACACTACTTCTCCATGACATCCTTTATGTGCCTGAAATCCTTTATAATCTTTTATCTGTTTTTACATTGTTGCAGTTAGGATATGATTTTCATTTAAGTTGGAATGATCTGGATATTTTGTTGGATGATGTCATTTTTGGACATGGGTCAATTTGTGAAAGTTTATTTAAAATTGACTTATTTGAATCTTCTACCTAATCTACTTTTTGTAATTGATTGTAATATGACTATTAGTTCATTTACATGGCATGCCTGACTGGGGCACATAGGGAAAGATAGAATGGCCAAGTTAGTTAGAGAAGGTCTTTTAGGCCCACTCGCTAAGGTCAACCTACCTATATGTGAGCCTTGTTTGGCAGGCAAGGCATGTAGAAAGCCTTTTGGTAAGGCTGTGAGAGCTACTCAACCGCTTGAGTTAATCCACTTAGATATTTGTAGGACCTATGAATGTAAAGGAACGTCATGGCGCCTCATATTTTCTCACATTTATTGACGATTACACGCGATATGGTTACATTCAGTTGATCGCTCATCGCTATGAAGCTTTGGATTGTTTCAAACACTTTGTAGCAAATGTTGAGAATCAACATGAAAAGAGCCTAAAAACTCTTTGAATTGACTGTGGGCGCGAATACTTGTCTGATCAATTTAAGGATCTATGTGAGGAAAAGGGGATACGCAGACAACTTACTATTCCAAACACTCCGTAACAAAATGGTGTAGCGGAGAGAAGGAATAGAACACTGTTAGACATGATTAGATCTATGAGGGCTCAAGCTAACCTCCCAATATCTTTTTGGGGGGATGCACTTTTGACTGTTGCCTACATACTTAACCGTGTGCATTCTCAGTCAGTTTCCTCCACCCCATATGAACTTTGGAAAGGCGAAAAGCCCAATTTGGAGCATTTACGCCCTTGAGGATCTACTAGTTTTGTACACAGCACCACCCATAAGTATGGAAAATTGGGCCCTAGAGCTAGGAAGCATATCTTCATAAGATATTCTGATAGGTTGAGAGGATATGTCATGTATGGTGAACATCCCAATGGAGGAATGACTGAAATAGAGTCGCGCGATATTGATTTCATCGAGACTGATTTCCCTAGCATTGGCGTTGCTAACAGAGATCTTGACCTCTATGAGTTAGAGGAAGATGAAGGCACCTTACCATCTTCAAGCGGGGGTGGGGGATTAGTTCCTCGTTCTATAATCGCTGAAGATAGTAGGAGTGGTCTTCAACCTAGTGGGAGTATTACACTAGATCAAGATTCTCAAGCGCTCCAAGTTAGCAGCAGAGGCCACATTCCTCGTCGTCATTTTGAGATTTAGGGGAATGTTCTCCTATGCAATGCTAAAGATGTGGATGAGCTTGCTTCTTTCAGTGAAGCGCTCCATTCACCAGATAGGGATGAGTGGATGACTGCTATGTAGGAAGAGATGAGTTCTATGGACAATAATAATGTCTGGGAGTTAGTTGACCTTCTGCCTGGGCGTAAGGCCATTGGAAACAAATGGGTTCTAAAGGTCAACGCAAGATAGATGGTTCAATTGACAGGTACAAGGCGCGCCTCGTGGCGAAAGGCTATACCCAATGAGAGGGTATTAACTATGAGGATACATTCTCCCCAGTGGTGAGATTTGCCTCTCTATGCCTGATTCTATCTATTGTAGCAAAACAGGATTTAAAGCTTTTCCAAATGGATGTTGAGAATGCATTTCTCAATGGAGAACCAGATGAAGAGATTTATATGGCTCAACCAACAGGTTTTGAAGTCCAGGGACATGAGCGCAAAGTGTGTCGTCTCAAACGTTCCATCTATGGTCTTAAACAGTCATCTAGGCAATGGTATTTGAGATTTCATGATTCCATTACCTCTTTTGGTTTTGAGATAATTGAAGAGGACCATTGCGTGTATCTTAAACGATAAAAGAGAAGCATTCTAATCTTGTCATTATATGTTGATGACATCTTGTTAGCTGGAAATGATATGGATTCTATTGTCACCACTAAGAAGTGGTTGTCCTTTTCTTTTGAGACGAAGGACATGGGTGAAGCAAATTTTGTGTTGGGGTTAAGATTACGAGAGACCATTCAAAGAAACTTCTTAGTTTATCCCAAGGGACTTACATCAAGAAGATTCTTGAACATTTTCATATGCATAACTCCAAACCCATTGACACTCCAATGGAAAAAGGATGCACTCTCAGCCTAGACTAGTGTCCTAAGAATGATGAGGAAAAGAATCAAATGTCCAAAGTGCCATATGCATTTGCAATTGGGAGTCTAATGTATGCGATGTTGTGTACACGTCCATACATATGTTTTACAGTTGGCATGGTTAGTCGCTATCAGAGCAATCCTGGACCTGCTCATTAGAGAGCGGTCAAGAGGATTCTACGGTACCTTCGTGGAACCATTGATCATGCTTTATGTTATCATGGCGGGGACTTGAGATTGACAAGTTACAGCGATGCTGATTGGGCCAATAACAAGGATGAGCGCAAGTCTACCTCAGGTTATGCATTCATACTAGGAGGTGGAGCTGTTTCTTGGTGTAGTAAGAAACAGTCATGCATTGCACTCTCTACCATGGAATCAGAATATGTGGCTTGTTCAACAGCTGTCCAGGAAGTTGTTTGGCTAAGGAGATTTTTGCAACGTTTAGGTGTTACAGCTCATGCAGAGGATGCTGTATTACTATATTCTGATAGTACATCAGAATATAAGTACCATGGGAAGGCCAAACACATTAAGCTTCGGTACCACTACATTCGAGATATGGTTTCACAAGGGGAAGTGATCTTACATAATATATCTACTAGAAACATGGTGGCTGATCCTTTGACCAAGCCTATTGCTAGAGATTTGTTCTTCTCTCATGCTAAGAGTATGGGACTTCATAGGATATGATATGCTTAGATACTTTGTTTTTGTATTGACATTATTGTTATTGTTTTATGATATGAGTATTCATTTTATCAGCTTTATTCTTATGTGAAATATTGTTAATAACACATCTTTGAAATATGTCACCAAGCAAGAATCGAATCTCTCACACGGGTGATTCACCTTGGTGCTTAGATAGCGAGCAAGATGAGACATTTATGTCATTTAACGCTAAGATGGCGAATTAAGAAATTTATATCTTTGGCGCTTAGAAGGCGAGCAAGATATATATACTTATTAGTGACATGTCGCCTTAGATGGAGCTAAGATGAGACCTCATGATAGGTCGAAACATAGAGTGATGCCAAGACTCTATGTAGCCTGAACTATAGCCAAATGTGAGTTTTTTAGGCAGGCGCTTGGAGAGTGACTGGGTTGAAAACTTAGGTTAGGTGCTTGCATAGCGACTAGACTTAGATTCATATGGCATTTCTACTCATTCATAGTGACATGCTCATTTTTATGAGATAACGCCATAGCATACAATTCATAATGTATGTGTTTTATGCCGACCGATAGTGGGAGTGATGAATGATCCCTGCTTCATCACTGTGTGAGCCACAAGGATCAATGATCCAAATTTTACCCTTTGTCGATCTAAGACTATGTCATGAAGAGGAAGCTTAATGTCGCTACTTTAGCATGCAAACCGAGGACCATGAGTGATTCGGTCTGACAGAGCATGTCTGGGAAAGTGGTTGAGCCCAATTTAATTGATATAAGAACTTAAGGAAAACTGTTTGATAATATACCACATTATGTAACTCATTGCTGGCCAGTGCCTATGTTGTAATGTGTTTGCAACATAGGACATGAGTACATCATATATTTGGGGTAAAACACTGCTTACCATGAGGGATTAAGAGTGCTTAATCTGGTATAGTCAACCCGTCTAGGGTATAATTGAGATGCTCTCGAATGATGTACTTTTATTGGTCAAGAGATGATTTGATAATTGTTGCTCTTGAGGCTGTACGTTCTTCTCGTGAGGTCGCACGAATTATTTTCTAGTATGAGGAGATTATTGTGAAGATTGAGAGATTGCTTCACCTTATGTGGGTGGACGCCTCACCCCGTGTGGGCGAGTGGGAGCTGTTATAATTTAATGGGTCGGGATGGACACGAGCCCATGATCCCCCCACTATGGGTTGCGGGTCCCATTTGGTCATGTGATAAGGATAACTATCCATGATTTGAATTGGATCAAATCATGGGATAGTGGGTTATCAAATCTCTTAAAAGGAGGGATGTGCTTCTACCTAATAATTATATTTTCTGTGAATATAATTATTATACGTAAAGAAGACAAATTTTAAAAAAAGAGTAGTTTATACTTTGTACAGAAAAGAAGCTCTCTAACTCATTAAGTGTGAGAAATCTCTTAGAATTTAGTTTGTGGAAGAAAGGGCAACTCTAGTAGCCAACCTCAACGCACGAGAATAAGGATGAACATGAGAGCAAAGATGGATTTGTAATTCAAGAAGAAAAGTAGTGTAACAAGCCAACCAAATTGATCCGGGTCTTTTGCAACGAGTAAGTATCTCAAACCCGGTTGTATGAAATATGATTTACATGATTCATGCAGTTAATTTAGAAATATTTTGTCAAAGCATCAATAACTTTCTCGGGCCTGTCAAAATAAGATAACGGTCAATATTTTTTTTTAAAGGATGAACTTGCAATGTGCATTAATGTGTAACAAAAATCCTTACCAGTCCTCTTGTGGCATATGACCAGCACCTTCTATTAACTTAAGTTTGATGGCAGTTGGATTTCCTTTTTGAAACTCTTCTGCCACAGATTGAGGTAGATACTTGTCTGATATTCCCCAAACAAGTAGTACCGGTTTATCCCATCTGTAAGTCCAGAATCCATTAATTCACAATTGATATGCAGAAAGTTGAACACCATATTAGTAACACAAGAAATGGTAAAAATATAGAGTTAGTAAAATACACTAAACTGTATGTAGCCAAAAAATAAAAACACACAACTATATTTCTTAAACTTTGGAAATATGACCACTGTCAACTTGATAAGAAACCAGCCGCAATTGATGTTGAATATAGCCATGAGTGTGACAAGGTAACTACAACCTATGCATATGCATGTACCTATCTATCTATAATATGCACTTGCATTTCTTGGCTTCAGTTTGCATAGTTGACACACTACTGCATTGAAGTCAAACCCAAGTTCTATTCTAATCAAGCCCTTGAAAAGGTATAATGCATAACTTAAGATGCCTACTTGACTAAATAACTGAACTTTCAGACACATCATAACTCATCTTCAAATGAAAATTTAAACATATTTAACATCATTAAGGGAACATAAAATCTGGAGATTCTCACCATTAAACGCTCATAAAAGATTATAGAATTGCCTAGCATTGAATAGGAAATGGCATATTCAATCTATAATACACACATGAATCAAGACCTAGAATGCAAGACTCATGAGCATCACTTTGACCAATAGGAAGCTGGAAGATACAGGCACTTGAGCTTGGAGCTGAAGCGGTTTGCTCATTTGGAATACAGTCATTTGAGCACAAGGAAAAAATGGGCATCATCTACTAGCTTCTTTGAGTTCTTTTTTGGTTTTACTGATGCTCCAAATTGCAGGGCTTCATTCTATCTTTTACTTTCCTTTTATGTATCATCTTTGTTTTAAAGTGATTTCCTTTTTATACTTCTTTGTGTACTTGCCTTGTGCCTGTTTTGCACTTACAGGCACCAGAAAAGAAAAAAAAAAAAAAAAAAGATGCTATCTCCTTTCTGCAACCAGATGCATTTTAATTGAGGATGACTCTTGGAAGTTACAAATCAAGTGTTGGAATGACATTGAATCATGTAGTTTTCTATCACACAAGATACATGAAAGAATAACTAAAAGCTGATGCTGCAGTTTAGAACCTATTAGAGCAGTTAATTGCAGAGATTGGTTGCTCTTCTCTAGTTCAAGAACATTTCATCTAATTCAGGTCAATATTACACCATATCAATTAAATTTTAATATGGTTAAGCATTAGAACACAATCATTAACAAGGTCAAAATATGGATCTAAACTATTGTAGACAATAAAAAAGAGTTTCTAGTCCTCTTGTTTACAAGAGTTTTGAACCTGAAATTAACATTTTAAAATGTACATCACTTTCTTCTACCTTAGCATAAGAACCTGTGCCATAAACATGAAAAGAAGAACCAATATACATAAAAATGTTTACATCCATAGAGAGAAAAAGAAAAAAATTATACCTTCCAGATGAAAAGCCGGTTGCTATTTGGCCTAAGACATCTCTGAAATTAACCTTTCTTGCAGCTTCAAGCAGAGCTGAAACACCAATATGAAAAACTTAAATACCCACAGTTTTCAGGAGCCAAATATTGTCAAAAGCATAAATGGATTACAAACCAAATCCAGGTCCACCACTTGACAAATATGGTAACCGATACACATCAGCTTTTTCCAGCTTCAAGACATAACTGTCAAAAGCATAAATTCTTTTGTATGAGCAATATACACGTAAGTAGCAGTTATTGTTCTATAACATATATGTTACATACTAAGGAAATCACTTAAGGGATGAATAATAGCTTCTTAACAATAATGTTAGTATTATTTCTTTGATAGTAAATTCGGCAACAAATTAACTGTAATTTCATATATTACCATTTTGCCACTTACACAAACACTGCCTAGGACACAATTTCTACTGCAGCTCCGGCACATATATGCAAATACCTTCACTTGAAGACTATTACTGTTTCTTAAAATATGGAACATGATACGTAATACCTAGAATCAGGTGCTTGAGTGTGTGTAAGTGCTTAATATAATAAACAGAAAATTTGCAATTGATATGCTTATGCTTTTTCTATGTTAGGATGCTAGTGACAACTGATTTGTCCACAATCAGTTATAGCTTTTAGAGATGAGATTTTAATTTTTAACAAAAAAAATGAAAGAAAGAAAAAATAGATGAGATTGTAGTATGGTAGCTATCCAACTAAAGGTATTATTAGTCTTGTGGGGACAGCTATGATCATGGTAGCAGTGGTGAAGTAGGCACAGGTATCAACGTCTAAGCCCATAGTAAATGTATGATGGGCTGTACAAATCATGGATGTAATGTCCTTAGCATCACATTTTAATTAGATCTTTTTTCTTTCTCTCTCCTTTTTGTAGCAAGTTAAATGGTAAGGGATGCCTCCACAATCAGCAATCTTATTTCTCTGGTTAATCGATCAAATGCAGTGAGCTTTTCTTTGATATCAGGTAAGGGATTCTCTCTAAATTTTTTAGGCTTAAATTTTTTTTTTTTGATAGGTAAATATTTAATTTGTAAAACATTAATCATAGGTTTTACTATTTTTTGGCTTTTTGCTACTATGAATCCTACAGTTCTCCAAATAAAAAATGAGGTATTATTACTTTCACTAAGTTGAATAGTAGGTAGGAATACGATACACATGCATGACTACGTTTTTCACAATGATAAAAGCTCATTTCAATAGCACTTGGACATATTCTTCGGTTTTGTGAATCTAGAAACCCTATAAGTTGTGAAAGCATATGAGTTATGACAAACATTATGTTTACAGGTCGCATTTACCATTGTAGACACTCTTCTGTCTTAATTTCATTTTGGAAAATAAACAAACCTTGGAGAATATGATCCATGATGTTTACCATTTATCAACACATGCTTCTCTTCTTCTGGACTTTACAAGCAGTATGCAAAAGTGATTGAGTGCAATGCTTAGGAAGCTTCTAGCCCCAGAAGATTAACCTAGTGCTTTTTAACTACTAAAACAAATTGTTAGTATTTAAGTAATGTGATATACTGTTTCTGATGGGTACTTTCATTGTCACTAATACGTGGAAGTTTGTTTCAATCTTAAACACAACAGGAAGAAATACACAGAATTAAACAAGGGTAGACTATATTCCGGATTAAGCACTCCAGCTCAAACACACTTCAGCTCAAAAGTTCTTAAATGACAGATTAATCAACAAAAAACTTTACTGAATCTCTAATATTAAAGCACATAAACATATATGAAACAGAAGGTATTACTGGCTGGAATCAGTTAAGTAGTATCTCAAAGAACTAGATACGCTTTGGATACATACGCGCTACCTGCTTCAATAAAGCGCTCGGCCATAACAGCATTCTGGCATGTAAATTCACCAAAAAGAGGGATTCTAGAAACAAACAAAGAAGGTGGGAATGAGAACACATAATTAAGAAAAAAAATTAAGAAACTGTATTATTTTTTATATGTTAAAATGGGTTAAAGAAAAAAGGAGTAGGAGTAGGAGCAGGGCTTCATTCTAATGCTCATTGTTACATAATGGGGAAAAAAATAATTGTGGCAGATATCAACTGACAAAAATGGTCTATAGTCAACCACGTCATATATCAATCAATACTCTCATGACATTTTAGGGCACAATACTTATAAACTACCTTTTTATTATTTTCCAATACAGTACAATTATGCTAGCAAAAATTTGAAAAACAACCATTAGTCTATAAAAAAAAAAAATTTGGGAAAATAAATTTGAGGCATGACATTCATAGATTCGTAAAACCAGTTGCTGGATGATTTATATACATGCCAAACAGCTTTTGTTTTGGGAAAACAACTAGAAAACTTTTTTTGAGAATCATTTCTCAAAACACTTGAAAACAAGAGTTGAAAACACAAAATTGAAATCAATAACCAAACACACTCTAGGATACTACATCAAGGTCCAGAACAGATTATACATATATTTTCATGAAAATTTTCCTATTTACATTGACAATAAAGAACTGAAGCCTGCACATTGTCATTACTTTGAATGTAGCTATAATGATGAGTGTACCACATATAAGCTGCAAGACCATGAGTCAAATATAAGCAATTCACTAATAGCTAAGTCTGTCAGGAAGATGACAAGTGAAATATAAGCATTCCACTGATAGTTAATATAATAACTGAACCTTAGCTGTTGAAACAGTCCAGGGATAGGAGATGAAACTGTCAAAGGACTGTTTAAAATCGCGAGCTTCAATATCTTGCTAGGGTTTTTCAAGGCCCAAGTCAATCCAAATGAACCTACAAGAAATCCCTTCATGGAGACCGTAAGGAGAACACATTAGATGAAAAATTTAAGTGTGAAGGAAACTATAAGATCAATGTAGTTATAACTTGACTAGATTCTCTCTTCCCCAGCAGCATATTCCATGGAAATTTTAGGATGCCTTTGTAAGTTATAAACATGAATAATATAATGTATACAGTTCACCACAAATACCACTCTTATGGATTTTCCTTTGCAAGTTGGTCCAAACCTGAACAACGAGGAAAAAAGGAGCTTTGATCCCCAGCACATCAAGTAATTTATCAAATTCCTCATGGAACTCCTTTTCTGAAACAGTGGAAACAGATCAATTAAAAAATTATGACCTTCATAGAGCAAGACAAATATTCTATGGTAATGATCTTATTAACAAAATATAGAAACCTGTGTAATCAAAACCATATCCTGGCTGTGGCTTGTCACTAAAACCAAATCCTATCCAATCCGGCGCGAAGCAGTGGAACCCAAAATCTGACATCTAGACAAGATGAAAGCAAAATTAAACATCATTTAACAACAAATATAGCATAAAGTCACTTGAGGACAGCTAAGAGAGGCAAAATCCCAATAAATGGATGGACAAACTGAAAGGACAGGAAAATGACATATTCTAGATGTAGTTAATAGCAACATCTTAAGGCATGTAGATGTTCTAAAGACTAAAATGTAGATGACCTCAACTATAATGCTTGAGTTGCTGATATAAAACGACAATGAAAAGTAAACCAGGCAAAATAAACTTGGTAGAGTGCACCTTGCTGGTTTACTAGCAATAGTGGTAGTCATCAAGTCATGTTCTAGACCATAAGGTTGTGTCAGACTTTAATATCCTTTCTTTAACCCAGAATATAAGAATTTCTATGTTTCTGGAAGAACTCTATGTGTTAGCCAGTGAAGGAAACTTAGAATAGGTAATCTTATAAAATATAGAGGTATGCTGGATCTAAAAGAAAATTCTGCCTGACAACCTTAGACATAACGACTCGATAGCTATAAGATTGTGTTGGAGCCCCATGAAGGAAAACAATTGTTCCACGTCGACTCTCAGCCAACCCTGCAAGGATGGAATAACTTTTCAAAAATCTAAGTTGATAAATAACAGAAACTATTGTCACTGCAGATAAATTTACCAGTTTCTCTTACAAACCATCTGAACTTCCCAGATTTGATGTAAGAGCCATATTCCTTTCCCTTGTCTTCTGTCCTCTAGAATTGGAAACCATGCAAGTTATAAGATAGCAATGGATATGGCATGTATTCAACAAATCACAGACCAGATAGCATTAAAATTTTACCAAAGGCACCAAAATGTAAAAAAAAGAAGAAAAAAAAAAGCACTCAATTGGATTGATTGATGCCTTAACTAAATACAATATCCAGCCACCACATTTATGGTGTTTCATTGAGATTGTCAATGAAGAAGAAAAATATATGCAAAAAGCAAACCAATGGATGCAAGGTGGAACTCGAAAATATTATATCAACAGTTAGTCATAATAAGAAAATTCCACCCATATCAAATAAATAACTCAAACCGGAAGCTACATGAAGTGTTACACATATGAGGGGGTTGTTTGCCTTTTGAATCAATCAAAGTAGTAGGGGTCTCATAGCTTCTTTCATTCTAAAGGAAACCGAAGAACCAACCTAGTAATTGTGGTCGGTCTAGCGACCCCTTTAGTCGCTGCCCCCTACTTGCTCATTCGCAATTCCATCATTTACAAGAAAAGGCTGATTGAATTCAGTCATACCCTCACAGGGCAGCCAAAATTTTGGGAATATTGATTAGACAATTACAGCAACCAAAAAAATTATTTGGTAGGATAAAATGAGAAACCCAAAATAAGATTGCAAATAGTCAGTTTCGAAACATTGGGGATTTTGATTCGATTTTTAAGGTACTTGAGAATTGGATCTCAGAATTTGGTGAATTATAAAACTATAAATTCTTGGCAGGAAAAAATAACAATAACACTTGTAACCACACAATCATCAAGGATAATCAACCACTGGAAAAGAATCTGAACAATTAATAGCAATTTCATTCTACCATAAAGTCCCGACTTTAAGAATTTGGTAAGTAATAAAAGCATAAAAATGAATACCCAACAGCAAGAACTGAACAAACATACCATCTAATATATAGGCCATGAATATAAATGATATGATAACCATCTTTGAAGGTTACGCTGAAGAATTAAGTTGAAGCAAAAAGGTGAGTGAGAAGTTACATAAAGCATTTGTCCAACATTTCCATCCTCAGCGGGGCTCTCGGGGAGCTGGATGGCATCACGGCTTGATGGGTTATCTGTTACAAAGGCAAAGGGACTGAAATCAGGAGTAGTGTCTTTGTCTTTGTCAGCAGCATTGGCTCTGGTCAGAGTGTTTCTTCTACTTCTTTGAGTGGTGCACCACCATTGTGTTCTGTTGTAGCTGTTGGTCTTGGTAGTGATGGTGGTGATGGTGTGAGGGAGTGTGAGGTTGAGAGCTGGAGAGAGCAGAGTCCAAACCATTATTATGGATGCGTAAGGTGGAGAGAGAGAGACAGAGAGAGAGTTAACGTATACCACACCACCCTTTTAATTTGCATATTCTCGTGGATGAGGAATGTTGGTCAAGCCACAACTTTTTTTCTTGGAAATATTACCACTTTTTTAATCTCCCGAATTTAAAAAATGCACGATTGATCTCCCAATTGCATCCAATTGCACGGCTGTTACCCTCTGTGTCCAAAATTGCGTTATAATTGATGGATTCGTCTAACACGTGACACACACGTGATCTAGAACCCACCAGACCACACTACACCCATTTGATTTTTCTGTAAACCCCAAAAATACACTTACCCCATAACACATAACACTTAACATCCAAAATAAATTAATTCTCTCACCAACACAACCCACATTCGTCTCCCCCAAATTGAAACCTTAGATCATTGACCCCTAACCCCCAAATTGAAACCCAAGAACACTGACACCCAAAATTGAAACCCAAGAACACTAACAACTGAAATTAAAACCCTAGAACACTGTGGTGGAATTTCGACGATGATGCAGTGATCCCGATCACACGGTGGTGGAAATTCTAGGAGTGCACAGTCAGCAAATTCTTGGAGTGGCCGTGAAAATCTCCTAGCCATGGCTGAGTTGTATTGCTATTGTGGTATTCCAACTCCGGTGAAAATCTCTCGCACTTCAAAAAATAATGGGCGTCGATTTTGTAGTTGTGAAAATTTTAAGGTATGTACTGAAAATTATTTGGACGAATTGGATTTTTAAATGGGTTTTTTTAATGGGTTTTAATGGTTGAAATGGTTGAATTGGTTTTAAATGGGTTTTGTAATGGGTTTTAATGGTTGAAAATTGGTGTGGAAATAGACTGCCCTATACATTTTTTTAATGGGTTTTAATGGTTGAACAATATGCACTAGTCCATAATTTGCTTTTGAATTTATTGGTTTATCTATTTTTTCATTGAGTTGGAAAAATCTAATTTGAGCAACATTTCGATTAATTTCCCAGCCTTATGGAAATTGTGAAGATGAATACATAAAATACATAATGCTACTAACTTAGTATAGATGTATATTCTTAAGATGTGAGAACATAATTGCTTTTGAATTTACTAGTTTATCTATTTTTTCATTGATTCAGAAAAATCTAATTTGATTGTGTTGTATTGTAGTTAAAAAAGAAAAAGAAAAGATGATTCCTTGAATGATTGTGTTGTATTGTAGACTGAGTGTGTTGTGAAAAGTTGGTTTGGTGTTGGTATTGGTTTCGATTAATGGTATTGTGTTGTAGACTGACTCAAATACATATGATTGTAGGTGAACCGTTCTTATAGATTCTTTGTTTGAGTTGACCCTCCACTGGAAGGAGCCACACTTGAAGAAGAGTCAAAAGAAAACTCGGAGATACAAGTTGGCTGCCATGAGGAATTGATGAAGATTCAGGCTGCTAAACATGATGCAATTAGAGGGTTTGATGCAATGAAGTATGAAGCACTGCTTCAAGTGGAAAGGGAGAACACTGCAAAGAAGTATGAAACCCTTCTTCAAGATGAAATTGACAAATGCAAAACATTATTGTTGAAGTTGAAGTTAGCTTTATTAGGGTCATGGGTGTTTTTTGTATTTGTGTTCAGTATGTATTAAGAAAAACTGTTTTGTAAAGTTGTATTATGAATTGGCTTGGGCTGCTACTTTCTACTTGTGAAAATGATGTGAGATGCTGATTGGCTGCCTAAAAAAGAAGGATGTGTAGTAGTGTTAGTCTTTTATATAAGGAGAACTATTTGCAATGAATAATTATACTTTGTACGATTGGTAAAAAAGAAAATAACCATGCAACCATGCACAACTGATCTGTACAGAATGATTCCAAACAATAGATGCACTTTAGAACCATGCAAGCATGCACTTTAGAACTAGGCAACCAGAGGTACCAAAATATTGACAACACCAGAAAATAACCATTCAACCATACAATCTAAAATCTACACTTTCTAGCTGATCAAGACTTGTGAATAAATCCAAATATATTGACAACACATGTACCACAGCCACAAGTACCAAAATATTGACAACATAGGTACCAAAATATTGACAACACATCTGTTTTCAAAATACATATGTTTTTATTACAATACCATGCTATCATAGTTTCCAAAAATAAATCCCATGCCATCACATATTACAGTGCTCATTATGAGCTAACAAACACCATACATATTCAACCTCATACTTCCAGCTTGGGTAATCAGCAAAATAAATAAAATACTAACAGTGTTCTAACTAAATACATTATAAACTTAATTGTTTTGTAATAAATACCATACCAACACAGTTGTTTTAAAATAAATACATATTCATCACTAATTTTTTTTATTTTATTTTTTTATTATTATTATTATTATTTTTTTCTGCTTCTTGGCTGCAATTCTTTCTATGACTTTTTCAATTGTTGGCACCATCACCACTTTGGCTTTTCTACTTGCACCACCTCCACTTGAACTTGCACCATTACCTCCAGCAACACTACCAGTTCCAGTTGCACCATTTCCTCTTCCAGTTGCACCATTACCTTTTCCAGCAGTACTACCACTTCCACCACCAGCAGAAGCCACTCTCCCACATGCAGCAACTTGGCCACTAGTTCCAGCACCCACAGTAATAGCACCCTTCTTCTTACCCTTCTGCAGCAACATATAATACATCAATACCATGCAACAAGTGTATAAATAATTAAATATAATACCTTAGAACTAGTTTTACTCTTCTTCTTTTTGACTAGTAGGCATGTTCTACTGTTATGCCCAAATTTCTTGTAGACTGAACATTTAATGTTTGTACCAAGTTTACTAAACCTATATGGGTTTCTAGGTTCAATAGGCTCTCTTTTTCTCTGTCTTTTAGGTCTGCCAGGGTGGCATCTCTCAAGTGGTGGGTCAATAGGATCATATTGAGTCCGAATCCATTGTTCCATACTAGACACATGATGAATTATGGGCTCATATGACATTTTGTACTTCTCAATGGTATAGCAATGGTCCACATAATCTTCAATTTTACTTCCCTCATGGAGAATGGCAGAGATGGCATGATGACATTGAATGCCAGAAATGTCCCACTTCTTACAACCATAAGTCTTATCTCTCAAGTTGACTTCAAAATTTTGTTGTCTATAGTCAACCTCATACTTCCCTTCTCCAGAATACAAAAGCAGGCATTCACTTGCTTTAACCTCTGCCTTGTCCACCTTAACCTGGATCTTAGGGCATAATTTCCCACTCATCTTTGCAATGGATGCCCTATTCACTTGGAACCTTCTCATCAACTTCCTTCTAATTGTGTCAAGCATGGTTAAAATAGGCTTGTCCCTAGCATCCAAGATATAAGAGTTGAAACACTCTAACAAGTTGTTCACAATAAGATCACTCTTAGGATTTGTGCTAAATTTAGACCTAGACCACGTGGCTATAGAAATTTTAGAAAGATACTCATATGCTGGAGGTGACAACTTCTTCAATTCAGCCATATGAGCATCAAATTCAAACACTGTATAGGTTGATGCAACAGCCCACAACTTATCCTTCAATGCTTTCCCTCTATGAACACTATCTCTAAAATTGGTATAAATATGCCTAACACATGCCCTATGGTCTATCTCAGGACAAACTTCTTTAAAGTTTTCAGTCAAACCCTACAAATATTAGCAAATAATGACAAACGTTGTTAGTATATTAAAATAAACACTTTAAAGAACTTTAAACAAAAATATAATAATAATACATAATAAACACAATTAAAGAAACACAAAAGAATAACAAATTACCTTTTATCTATCATAAATAAAGGTCCATCCACCTGTCACCTCCCCAATGTCCTTCAACAGTGTAGAAAGAAACCAAGACCAGCTTGCCTTGCACTCAGATTCCACAACAGCCACACAAATAGGGTACATGTTATCATTAGCATCTCTGGCAATAACACTTAATAGATGCCTTTTATATGACCCTTTTAAAAGGCACCCATCCAACCCAATCAATGGTTTGCACCCTTCTTTAAAACCAGTCCTTGTAGCTGCCAAGCAAACATATAACCTCTGAAAATGGCTGCCACATCAAGACAAAGTCTTTCCACATCTAGTAATGTAGTGGTCCCCACATTTTTCTCCTTCAAAGACTCACAGTAATCCCAAATTTTACTATATTGTTCCTTATGACTCATTTGAATCTTTTCAGTAGCCTTTTTTCTTGCCATATAGACTTGCATCCTGCTAACATCAACATTCCATTTACCCTTGATTGGTTGCTGCAATGCAATGGTAGATTTTTGGATCTCATGTCTAAAAGTCTCCATATACCTCTCAGCTATCCACCTTGATGTCAACTGACTATTCTTGTATGCTCTTGTGCACGTGTGATTGGGATTATAAGTCTTAATCTGGAAGGTCATCTCATCCTTGACCTTAGAACCATAAACTCTGTAATTATAGTGCTCATCCTTACACACTATAATTACCTTGTCTTTATCATTCTTCACAAATGATAAATCCATCACTTTTTTCAAATTGTACTCTTTCACAGCTTCTTTAAACTGATGCACATCAGCAAACTTCATTCCATTTTTCAACACTGGATTACTCATATCCACCACATCAAACTCTACATTCTTAGGTTTTGGATCATTTTCTTCATCAGTTGTGGCCTTAGGAGATATCAACTCATCACTGTTAACCATTTCAGAATCCCAATCCTTTTCAAATTCTGGCTCTTTAACTTGTTCTGTAACAGTTTCAGAAGCTGGTTCTGTAATTGCTTGGTTGGTTGGTTGACTTGCTGTTTCACAAGCTGGCTGACTTGCTGGTTGACTTGCCATTCCTTGGCTATAGGCAGCAACAACAGCATCAAGTAAGCCCTCATCACCACTAAGTAAGCCATCCCAAAGATCCAGTTCAGAATCCTCATCCTCCACCTCCAATCCAGCTTCATTGTTATTGTCAAAGTCACCACAGTCAACATCATCATCTGCATCATACTCCTTCTCAATAGGAACCTCAAACATTTTCTCTTTCCCTTTGCCTTTACTCCTATTTTCCACTTCATTCTCTTTCCTTTTGATTGGTGGTTGCCTATCAGTAATTTTAATACCTTTGTTTTTGTTTTTTACACCAATTATTGGCAACTTGGATCTCTTATTGCTAGTCTCAGTCTCTTTCCCTTTTCCTTTACTCTTATTAGCCACTAAAACTTTAGGAAGTGTGGGGGTTAAAGGTATACAGTCATCACCAACACTTATTGTATATAATACAACAACCTTCTCTTTCTTATGACAATCCACCATATTCAACACATCATTATCTGTTTTTACTTGCACTAAACCATTGTCAAGGCTCATGTCAACAAGTTTGTAGTAAATAAAGTCCCCACGTTGATACCCATATTTCCCTAAAATTGACTCTAACTCAAAAATGGACAATCACTATCAAAAGGCTTATCATGCACAGTAATATCACCATTAACATATACCAGACCATTAAATTCTTGAATCTTCCCCCAAAGTGAATCTCAAATATAAAAATATCATCATGATCCATTGTTTGGAATAAAACACAAAATCTGTGCACAAAAAGGATAGACTTAGTCAATAAAAATGACATAGGATAGACTTAGTCAACAAAAATGATACACAAAGCACATGCAAACAGAGAATCTGTATTAAATTATGATGCACATGCAAACGCACTTAGTATGTTAAATTATGATGCACACACAAAGCACTAAATTATGACCATGTGGGGACCAAAGAGGCGCTCCATCACGATAAATCATGCAAAAAGGGCAACACATTCAACAAAAATGTACCAAAAAGACAAACATTCAACCCCTACAAGGACCCAGCACACAAATTCGACAAACATCTTTCTCGTTTCACCACCAAAAAAAAAGGAACTCAAAATTTGTCTGCCCTTCTATCGAGACCCATCACAAATTCATTTTTCCAACAAGCTAAAAAAAAAAAAAAAAAAAAAAAGAGCTTACCGAGAAAGCTTTTTTCGTTTAGGCTATGAGGGAATAGACCGGAGCTTTTGGTGGGTCAGTGTTTGCTCGAGTTAGCGCCGGTGTTTGGGAGTCAGTGTTTCAGTTGAATGCTCAAGTCAACGTCGATGTTTGGGGGTCAGTGTTCTAGGGTTTCACTTTGGGGGGGCGAATGTATCAGTGGGTTAGACGGTTGTGGGTTGTGTTGGTGAGAGAATTAATTTTGTTTTGTTTAAGTGTTATGTGTTATGGGGTAAGGGTATTTCGGGGTTTACAGAAAAATCAAATGGGTGCAGTGTGGTCTGGGGGGTCCGGGATCACGTGCGTGTCACGTGTTAGACGAATCCGTCAATTATAACGCGATTTTGGGCACAGGGGGTAACGGTCGTGCAATTAGATGCAATTGGGGGGTCAATCATGCATTTTTGAAGTTTAGGGGGGGATTGAAAAAGTGGTGATAGTTGAGGGTGGTAAAGTGTAATTTTCCCTTTTTTCTTTTTTCTTTTCCTCTCATTTTCATTTTATTTTTTATAAACCTCTCATTTTCATTTTATTTATTAAGATATATAATTATTTATATTTAATATCATATTCTAAACCAAAGTTAAAATTTTGATGTGTTTTCACCGTATAATAGTTATTGTATTTTTATCTATTATTTTATTGTATGTTTTTTTTCTCTCTTTTATTTATTGTGTAAATATGAAAATTGACAATTGTGATCATTATTAAAAGACATTTATTAATTTTGTTTATATATAAAATATATTTTAGTATTAGACATTTATTATGATTGTGTTTGTATATATGAAACAATATTTTCTTTCTATTAAAAAAAAATATGATGTATCTAGATTCTAATAGAATGTTTAATTATAGAATAAAATTTAAATTCAATTAAAAAATATATATTAAAATAATGAGGTGTAAAATTGTGAGATCTCAAAATTTTATGTGACGCAATGTTATGAGATCAACCAAAAGTAAAAATAATTTTGATTTTACAATATTGTATTTTACTTTAGGATATGATGTCAATTTTTTATTGGGTTGAAATACGAAAGTGGAATGGAGAGTTAGTATAATACAGAAAGAGGAGATAGTTTCTCATTCTTGAGAACTACTAGACGCCTCAGACATCGGCTCATCGATATCGCCGTGTCTATGAAGCTTGTCGACGAGAACTTGACGGTGTTTCTCATCGTGTTCCTGATACGCTGTAAGTTGGTAAACCAAACATCAATAATGTACAAAATGTTCTAAATGAAATGGGGTTAGCATTTTTGCCTTGGCAAAACATTCAAGATTACAGTTTTTTCTTTCAGTCTTAGCATTTTCTTTAGGCTCCCCCTCTACCTCTGCCTTAGCAGAACCTTTAAGATTACATGCATTTTCTTTTTCTTGGCTTAGGCACCGTTCGCAGTGGTATGGTTCACCATAACGGTCGTAGTCCCATGCTCCCATCACCGCCACCTTAGGAATGGAGGTTGTCGTGGTTGACGAATGTGGAACAGTTGATATATACTCATAGTGAGACCGTTGTCCAATTTGCAAGAATACCTGAGGTTCAGATTCTGGTTTGGTTTTTCTTTAGAATGATAGAATCATACTCAGGACCACCAAGTTGATTGTGTTTAGTTTACTCTAATATCTCAAACTATCATATATGAATATATGAAAAGTATAAAAGAATGAGATTTTATATGCAAAGAGTAATTTGAGAGAGAATTCAGAGAGTAATATGAGAGAGAAAGACTAAAACTTTGTATTTCACTTACTGCCAATTACAAAGAGTGTTCAACTACTTATACACAAATCTGTAACTAACTAATGGAGGTTAATGGAGGGAAAAACTGAATCTTGACAAACTAAACAGCTTATCCTTATCCTAAACTTGACAGCTGTGTAAGTGATGCACGTGAGTACACCACATGATTCACTTCTTGATTTAGTTAAACTACACCCATTTCTTCTTCTTCTTCTTTCTTGGCTGCTGCTTGTTGTTTAGCTCTTCTTTTATTCATCTTATTGCTCAGTTCTAACACTCCCCCTTAATATGGAATGCACAGGCTGTGCATACCCATCTAATGATCAAACTAGAAAAAAGAGGGAACCCGAGTGCTTTGGTCATAATGTTTGCAACTTGATGCTTGCTTGGCACATGAAGATTTCGAATGATGCCTTCTTGAATCTTGTCTCTCACTAGATGACAGTCTATTTCTATGTGCTTTGTTCTTTCATGGAATACAAGATTGGTTGCTATGTGTATTGCAGCTTGGCTATCTGAGAAGAGTGTGAAAGGTGTTTTTGTGCTAGTGTCACATGTTGCACTGAGGTTGATGATGATGTAGGCTAAGCTTTACAAAGAGAGGGAGTTGAACCCAAAATTCAACCAAGGGCCCAAAAGTTGGCCCAAGAGCTAATGAGGCAGCTTCCGTACATTGTTAAAAGCCAAAGCTACTAAAGCCCAATAAACAAGGATAGTGATCGGGAAGGTCTAATGAGACAATATTATCAATAAAAGCCCAAAGAACAATTATCAAATAAAACCTTTCACTATTTCATGACTGAATCAGACTTGGAACATAACAACTTTAATCAAACTACACAAAATCATGCGTTTCTCACTTTCCTGTTGACATCTGCTGCAAAGCAAGTAGTCACTAATAACGGACTTGTTGAGACTAAAAAGAGTTGACTTTGTGGGAGAGAGTTAGTCCCATGAGACATGCATGAAGGTAAGGGGATGAAGTATTTGGGCCTTTTATGGAGCTAGTTTAAGGTTGGAAGGGTGTTATGATCTTAAAAATCACCACAAATAGCAATTCCAATTCAAAGAAAAAGAATTCAAAGCTAAACATCCAAATTTGAATCAATTCATCAAAGCAAAACCACTGCACCAAGTTAAAAAACCATAAAATCTTAACCAAATGGAGCCAATCCAAAACAACTACCCATCTCAAACTTAATCAACTAAACTCAAGAAAATCAACACAACAAAGTTCTTAAAAAAAAAAATTGGCCTCAAAAGTTGTAAAATTTCAGCAAAACCCAATCCAAGTTGGCCATACCCATTTCAATCAAACAAACCTAATCATACCCATGATCACAAAGGAATCAACAAACTCAAAATTTCAGAGACACAATAAGAAACAACAAAATCAACTCACCAATGAAGTTTCGGGTACAAGAAGGGAAAACTCAATTCTGCAAAAAAAGCCAGCCCATATAAACGACCAAAGTTGAGTTGACAAATCATTTCAAACTTCAAATCTGACCCTTAGTCAATCAAAATTCCAAACTCCAACCCTGAGTTAGCATCCACTTCGAAATCCGACCCTAAGCCAAAGGTCACTAGCACAAAGATTTTAAGCCTTAATACGAGCAAACTAAAACAATTTTTAAGCCTCAAGATGAGCATTGAACAAATCTTCATAATGGAACAATCTCAAAGAACAAATCACCTCAATAGAAAATCATCATGGAAAAACTTCCCCATGGACAAATCTTCATAAGCACATTAAAAACAATCTCCAAAATCAATCATTTAAGCCTCAAAGACGAGCAAACCACCTCTCAATCAAAATTAATTTCTGACCCCGAGTCACCAATCAAAGATTAAACCTTGACCTCAAATCGTACAAACAAAAAAAGAAATTCTTGACCTAGAGTCATCATCCTTTGAAAGCCAAATGTAAATGAATCTTGACCCTAAGTCATCATTAAGAGAATCAAAATTCGACCCTGAGTCAAAAATCAAGAATTGACCTTAAATCATCATCCAAATTCAAAAAAAAAAATTGACCCTGAGTCATCATCCAAATTCAAAAAAATAAAAAAAATCGACCCCGAGTCGAAAATCAAATCTGACCCTAAGTCAAAAAATCAAAATAAAAATAAAAATAAAAATGTGACCCTGAGTCAATGTCATCAAAACATTTCTTCCTAAATCATTCTGTGGAGGTTGCATCGAACAAAATTTCTTCAAGGGACACTCTGTGGAGGTTGCATCCCAAAATATCTCTTTCTGGGATACTCTGCGGAGGTTGCATCCCAATCATATTTCTTCCTAGAGCACTCTGCGGAGGTTGCATCCAACAACATTCTCTTTGAGGCAATTCTGTGGAATTGCATTCTCACTCGACATTCTTTTGGGGCAGCTTTTCGAAGTTGTATTCCAACACTTTCTCTTTGAGGCAATTCTACGGAATTGTATTCTCAAAACATTTCCTTCAAGACAACTCTCCGGAGTCTTATCATACAAAATTTTCTTTGAGGCAATTCTGCGGAATTGTGTTCTCAAAATATTCACTTCAAGATAACTCTCTGAAGTTGTATCCCCACATTTTGTTTTAGAGCAACTCTACGGAGTTGTATTTCCACAATACTTCTTTCAAGACAATTCTACAAAATGGTATTCTCAAAATATTCCCTTTGAGGCAATTTTACTGAATTGTATTCTCAAAACATTTCCTTTGAAGCAACTCTATGGAGTTGTATTTTCTCAAAGCATTTCCTTTGAGGCAATTCTGTGGAGTTGTATTCTCAAAATATTCCATTTGAGACAATTTTACTGAATTGTATTCTCAAAACATTTCCTTTGAGGCAACTCTGTGGAGTTGTATTCTCAAAACAAACACTTTTTTTGTGGCAATTCTACTGAATTGTATTCTCAAAACCTTCCCTTTTGAGACAATTCTGCAGAATTCTATTCTCACACTTTCTCTTTTGGGACAACTTTGTAGAGTTGCCTTCCCACAAATGTCTGAGGACATTATATCCCCACGTGAATAAATTAATGGTCACAAATGAGATGTCGTACTTCCATTGGTTTTTATTTATTGCATAAATTCCACCAATGAGGGGCATTTGTTGACACCCCATTTTGCAACCATTAATTTTACTTTTTTACACTTTAGCACATAAAGGGTAAAATGGTAATTTCACAAGCTTGAAAATTCAAAGTTGGTCCATAAATTTAAAATCATATTTTAAGTGATCAAAATTGAATTAAGAATGAGAGTGCATTTTTTGGATTGGAAATTGGATAAAAAACCAATATTTTATTAAGGAAATAAATTTGATTGGTTGAAATGATATTTACCATAAGCTCACATGCATAGGATTACTTATTAATTAATTTGATTGGTCCTCTAAAGTAGGGGTGGGCTCGGGTTGGGCGGGTCGGGTTTGGGGGTAATATTTCACCCTACACGACCAAGTCGAGTTTAGAGATATCATATCCGTTAACCATCCGAAGAGCCAATCGGTTCGGACGGTTCGGGTGATCGGGTTGGTCGGGTGGATACGATCGGGTTGGTCGGGTTTGCACAATCAAATAATCCTATAAACCCAATAAAAAATCTCACACCAAAAACAACACAAACAATCCAGCAACCAAACACAGATTATGAAGCAAAAAATAAAAGAAAAAAATCCATCCACAGCCCCAACACAAATTTCAATTAACATCACAAGTCACAACAAACACCAGGAAAAAAAATTCACAACAAACCAACCCAAACGACGAGATCTTGACCTCCACGATCACATCTTGACATCCACGGCCGGATCTTGATGTTTACGGCCAGATCTTGACATTTACGGCCAGATCTGTACATTTACGGCCAGATCTGTACACTTGTGGCTTCGAGAGAGATCTGAGAGTGACTGAGTGAGAAACGAGAGACAAAGAGAGTGAGACTGAGTGATGAGGCGGTGTGCTCGGTCGGTGGTGCTGCGGCGTGGACTGGTGGCGGCATGGCAGCGTGGAGGGTGTTATGGCGTGGCAACTTGGAAGGCGTTGTGGCGTGGAGGTTTGGCTGGCGGGGAGAGGGAGAGTGAAATGAGGGAGAGTGATCAGACATACGGAAGTGGGGATTTGGGGTTTTTTTTTCCTTTATATATTAATGGTCGGGCGGGCGGGTATCCACCCGACAAAAAACTCAAAACCCATGGCCCGCTCGAAACCCGAATAAAAAAAATTAATAAAATCCTTATCCGTCCATGTAGTACTCACGGGCGGGCGGGCGGACGAACGGGTCGGGCGGGTTTGTCGGGCGGGTCGGTTTTCACGGGTTTTTGCCCACCCCTACTCTAAAGGATTAAATTAAAATCAATTAATAAATAATTCCTATTGATTTAGAACACCTTAAAATAGTAAGTATTCATGCACAAATGAGATAATTCCTATTGATTTAGAACACCTTAAAATAGTAAGGATAATTCTTAAATTGATTTATTTTTAACTAATGAGATAATTATTTTGACCAATAATTATCATATTAATTATTAATAAATTGATGAAAATCAAGAAATCTCGAATTTTGCCAAAGAAGGACTTCTAAATCCACTAGAAGTTGACCAAAGGTGAAAAAACCCGGAATTATCCAAAGCTCAATTCGGATTTGGATTCCAGCCTGTATACTGATCAGTAGTTTGACCATAACTTTTGACTCTATTATCTAATTTAGTTGATTCAAATTGGGCTGGAAAGCTGACATGATGGGCTACAAATATTCATAATGACCATCTCCAAATTCAAACTTTTAGAGAGTCAAAACGAGCCCACAATCAAGGCCGAAAAATCAATTAGAATTTCAGAATTTTCATGAAATATATCCAATTTCCAAAACCCTAATGCACTCCCATGAGGTCCAAAACGTGGGTAGGTTCATTTTAGGGCTGCCATATAAATAGAAAATATTCGCATTTTAACAGCAGGTTGGAAAAATTAGTTAGAGCAATCCTAAGCAAAATTCAATTGAATTTTTTGCAAAGGGTTAGACTTTGAAATAAGAAAACAAGGTAGTTCTTATATTCAAGTCCAGAGATTACAAAAGCCATTTTTTGTAATCTCTATTTCCAATCTTTCAATTCCATTTTTAATCTCTTTTAACCAAATTTAACTGTTTTTTCTCAAGAATCAATTTTCAGGTTGGATCTATTCAACTCGAATCATATGCAGGTACTTCTTTCCTTGTTTGAAACCTTTTGATGTTTCCATGGATGTATGACTATTAGATTATTTATTTTATTTTAAGATTATGTTATTCTTGTTTGTTCCCAAGTGTTTTTCTTTATTTGATAAATTGTAATATGACTTAGGAGCATGCTAGGATGAAAACCATAACTTTAAAAATGTTAAAAACAAAGGAGGAATCGGTTTTCATGAGAGTTAGCAACTAAACTCTCGGATTAAAATCGATCGGGTCCTAGGTTTTTACCTGGGCACCGATCGGGTCCCAGTTTTTACGTGGGAACCGAATTGGCTAATATGAGCATCGATCGGTACTAGGAGTGACCCGATCTGATTCATCTAAGAGCCGATCTAGGTTTTATTAGGATTTATATAGTCTGGTACAGAAAATAGTTTCCCATTGATTCCGACTTGCGTGTTTCCGATTGGTTTTGATCTTAACATGTTATATTCGGTTGTCTAGATGTATGGTCAGGGATATTTGCATGAATACTTTCAAATGCTGGGTGATTAATCACATTTATTCATTTTGTTTTGCATGTACTATATATGATGTCACATCAATGCGAGTTTGATTTGTATGCATCAAGTCGTGAACTATAGGTTAAAAGTTCCTTAGAGACTGATTTAGGTCAGTTTGGATGGGTGCCTAACACCTTCCTATCCAATCCCCTAGCCCCCAAACCCTAATCTTAGGGGAATTTAGATTAGGCCATGTATCCTTTTTTCTTCAGTTTTCTAGATTGTATTTAGGACATAAAGCCTTATAATTTTATTTTTCCTTAGATTGTATCTAAAGGCAAAATCATGTAATTTGTTTATTTCCTAAAACATTGTATTATTTATTTCATCAATAAATAAAAGATTGTACTTTTTTTTCTTAGCTTTTTGTACAAAAGTTAGGTGGTGACTCTATTTGTAATTTCCCCTAGTGATTAGGATGGAAAACAATGAAAATCCCCATTTTGGGGACCATGTTTAGACCTTCATCTAAAAGGGATGGTTTTAGGGTCGTGGTTCTCACAAATGTAACCTTGTTTTTGCATTAAAAAAAAATTTTGACTTTTTTTTTTTTAATATCTAATAATAGGTGCGCAACCAAAATCAGGGGTTGGGCAACCCAAACCTCGGGGCCCGCCCTGCCCTATCTTCCTTACTCTTCTATTTTGGATTATTTTTGCAGTTTGCACATTTATGTTGATGAGCAATGGTTAAATTTTCATTATGGTAATATCATTAGCGAGAGTTGTTGAGTTTTTTGAAGATGTATCAAGAGGCTGGTTGTGATGTGTGGGATTGAAAATTTAAAATTGAATTGGTAGTGAGACCCAACCCAACCCACCAGGCTACTTGAGGGCTAAACAAAGTCACTAACTGGGCCCAATTTGGAGCAACTATATATATATATTAATAGGGTCAGGGAAGAGGAAGTGAAAAAAAGAGTGTTGAAGTGTTAAGAAAATCAAAATGGAAGACATAGAGGATTTGGTAGTCGGAGGTGGTGGTGCTCCTCTTGGTTTTCGATTGCCATTGACTACTGTTGGAGTAAAGCCCAAGAAGAACAAGAACAAGAACACCACCACCACCACCACCAAACCTAATCATAACCTCTCTCAAATCCCTGGCACTCAGGTCCCCTCTCTCTCTCATTCTCTCTTCTTCTTTCTCTAAATTTATTCTTTCTCATTTTTTTTTAATCTTATTTTTGCAGACTATATATATTAAGACCTTTGGGTGCTCACACAATCAGGTACGTTTTTATTTTTACCTGCAATTGCTGGATAGATTGCTGTTTCCGATAATTGTAGTGTACATATTTTAAATTAGGGAATCAGGAAGAAGATTTTAATTTATTAGAAACAAGCTTGATGCTAATTACTAAAGAAGTTTAGGCTTAATTGCTGGGTTTATTTGAACTCTTAAAGAAACAATTTTGATGTCTTTATGCGCTCATGGGAAAAATAAAATGTTTTTGTGAGATAAATGGATGGAAAAATATTGTACCCATTGGAAAGGACATTTAACGTAGTGAATTTTTTTAAGCTAATTGTAGATAAAGTATCCGACTTTGTCATTAGGGACACTGTCCTGTAGTATTATGAACTTTTTTGGGATTGAGTAAGATATGAGGTGACTAGGAGAATTAGTTGACAACACTTTTTGATGGGTTATTTGGAAGTTTTATAAAGTTTTTATTGTCTTCATTGATGGCCAGTCCTCTTCTAGTGAATGGTTTCTGCATTCCATTCCTTGGGAGATGTGGGAAGTGGGTTTGTTGGCTGTCATGGAAGACTTTCATGTATATGGAAAATTTAAGGAAACTGTTGATGGCTGCATTCATTTCCTGGATCTCAATGAAAGAGTGTAGCTGATATTAAAGATTATAAAAACAATTGTTTCTTTGTTGGGGGGTTTCTGCAAGAAAAACATCCTAGGTGATAGTGGTTCGAAATCTACTTTGTCTCCAATCAAAATATAGATTTTTTTTTTTTAATTAAAATATTTAGAGGCAAATTTTAGGTTTTGCAAATAAATGCATTCATGTTAAGTTATTAATATTAAGTAGATAAAGTGTTTATAAAATGCGCAAAATGGGGCACAACCCTAATACATAGAAAGCATACAAGAAAACACCAATGGAGAGAATCTATCTTTCAAAATCTAAGAGGTCAGGATTAATTTTTTTTTATAAGTAAAAAAGTTTATTGAAAAAACTCATGTATACTAGGAGTATACAAAGGGACAAAGAGCCTAAAAAAATACAAAGATCCAAGGGAGTTGATAGAAAAGATGCCAAGCCCCTGAACCCACTCATACTAAAATTG
>OU015766.1:9128397-9323511 GCA_907173295.1 Fagus sylvatica | reverse complement strand
GGCCATGAATATAAATGATATGATAACCATCTTTGAAGGTTACGCTGAAGAATTAAGTTGAAGCAAAAAGGTGAGTGAGAAGTTACATAAAGCATTTGTCCAACATTTCCATCCTCAGCGGGGCTCTCGGGGAGCTGGATGGCATCACGGCTTGATGGGTTATCTGTTACAAAGGCAAAGGGACTGAAATCAGGAGTAGTGTCTTTGTCTTTGTCAGCAGCATTGGCTCTGGTCAGAGTGTTTCTTCTACTTCTTTGAGTGGTGCACCACCATTGTGTTCTGTTGTAGCTGTTGGTCTTGGTAGTGATGGTGGTGATGGTGTGAGGGAGTGTGAGGTTGAGAGCTGGAGAGAGCAGAGTCCAAACCATTATTATGGATGCGTAAGGTGGAGAGAGAGAGACAGAGAGAGAGTTAACGTATACCACACCACCCTTTTAATTTGCATATTCTCGTGGATGAGGAATGTTGGTCAAGCCACAACTTTTTTTCTTGGAAATATTACCACTTTTTTAATCTCCCGAATTTAAAAAATGCACAATTGATCTCCCAATTGCATCCAATTGCACGGCCGTTACCCTCTGTGTCCAAAATTGCGTTATAATTGATGGATTCGTCTAACACGTGACACACACGTGATCTAGAACCCACCAGACCACACTACACCCATTTGATTTTTCTGTAAACCCCAAAAATACACTTACCCCATAACACATAACACTTAACATCCAAAATAAATTAATTCTCTCACCAACACAACCCACATTCGTCTCCCCCAAATTGAAACCTTAGATCATTGACCCCTAACCCCCAAATTGAAACCCAAGAACACTGACACCCAAAATTGAAACCCAAGAACACTAACAACTGAAATTAAAACCCTAGAACACTGTGGTGGAATTTCGACGATGATGCAGTGATCCCGATCACACGGTGGTGGAAATTCTAGGAGTGCACAGTCAGCAAATTCTTGGAGTGGCCGTGAAAATCTCCTAGCCATGGCTGAGCTGTATTGCTATTGTGGTATTCCAACTCCGGTGAAAATCTCTCGCACTTCAAAAAATAATGGGCGTCGATTTTGTAGTTGTGAAAATTTTAAGGTATGTACTGAAAATTATTTGGACGAATTGGATTTTTAAATGGGTTTTTTTAATGGGTTTTAATGGTTGAATTGGTTTTAAATGGGTTTTGTAATGGGTTTTAATGGTTGAAAATTGGTGTGGAAATAGACTGCCCTATACATTTTTTTAATGGGTTTTAATGGTTGAACAATATGCACTAGTCCATAATTTGCTTTTGAATTTATTGGTTTATCTATTTTTTCATTGAGTTGGAAAAATCTAATTTGAGCAACATTTCGATTAATTTCCCAGCCTTATGGAAATTGTGAAGATGAATACATAAAATACATAATGCTACTAACTTAGTATAGATGTATATTCTTAAGATGTGAGAACATAATTGCTTTTGAATTTACTAGTTTATCTATTTTTTCATTGATTCAGAAAAATCTAATTTGATTGTGTTGAATTGTAGTTAAAAAAAAAAAAAGGATGATTCCTTGAATGATTGTGTTGTATTGTAGACTGAGTGTGTTGTGAAAAGTTGGTTTGGTGTTGGTATTGGTTTCGATTAATGGTATTGTGTTGTAGACTGACTCAAATACATATGATTGTAGGTGAACCGTTCTTATAGATTCTTTGTTTGAGTTGACCCTCCACTGGAAGGAGCCACACTTGAAGAAGAGTCAAAAGAAAACTCGGAGATACAAGTTGGCTGCCATGAGGAATTGATGAAGATTCAGGCTGCTAAACATGATGCAATTAGAGGGTTTGATGCAATGAAGTATGAAGCACTGCTTCAAGTGGAAAGGGAGAACACTGCAAAGAAGTATGAAACCCTTCTTCAAGATGAAATTGACAAATGCAAAACATTATTGTTGAAGTTGAAGTTAGCTTTATTAGGGTCATGGGTGTTTTTTGTATTTGTGTTCAGTATGTATTAAGAAAAACTGTTTTGTAAAGTTGTATTATGAATTGGCTTGGGCTGCTACTTTCTACTTGTGAAAATGATGTGAGATGCTGATTGGCTGCCTAAAAAAGAAGGATGTGTAGTAGTGTTAGTCTTTTATATAAGGAGAACTATTTGCAATGAATAATTATACTTTGTACGATTGGTAAAAAAGAAAATAACCATGCAACCATGCACAACTGATCTGTACAGAATGATTCCAAACAATAGATGCACTTTAGAACCATGCAAGCATGCACTTTAGAACTAGGCAACCAGAGGTACCAAAATATTGACAACACCAGAAAATAACCATTCAACCATACAATCTAAAATCTACACTTTCTAGCTGATCAAGACTTGTGAATAAATCCAAATATATTGACAACACATGTACCACAGCCACAAGTACCAAAATATTGACAACATAGGTACCAAAATATTGACAACACATCTGTTTTCAAAATACATATGTTTTTATTACAATACCATGCTATCATAGTTTCCAAAAATAAATCCCATGCCATCACATATTACAGTGCTCATTATGAGCTAACAAACACCATACATATTCAACCTCATACTTCCAGCTTGGGTAATCAGCAAAATAAATAAAATACTAACAGTGTTCTAACTAAATACATTATAAACTTAATTGTTTTGTAATAAATACCATACCAACACAGTTGTTTTAAAATAAATACATATTCATCACTAATTTTATTTTATTTTATTTTTTTATTATTATTATTATTATTTTTTTCTGCTTCTTGGCTGCAATTCTTTCTATGACTTTTTCAATTGTTGGCACCATCACCACTTTGGCTTTTCTACTTGCACCACCTCCACTTGAACTTGCACCATTACCTCCAGCAACACTACCAGTTCCAGTTGCACCATTTCCTCTTCCAGTTGCACCATTACCTTTTCCAGCAGTACTACCACTTCCACCACCAGCAGAAGCCACTCTCCCACATGCAGCAACTTGGCCACTAGTTCCAGCACCCACAGTAATAGCACCCTTCTTCTTACCCTTCTGCAGCAACATATAATACATCAATACCATGCAACAAGTGTATAAATAATTAAATATAATACCTTAGAACTAGTTTTACTCTTCTTCTTTTTGACTAGTAGGCATGTTCTACTGTTATGCCCAAATTTCTTGTAGACTGAACATTTAATGTTTGTACCAAGTTTACTAAACCTATATGGGTTTCTAGGTTCAATAGGCTCTCTTTTTCTCTGTCTTTTAGGTCTGCCAGGGTGGCATCTCTCAAGTGGTGGGTCAATAGGATCATATTGAGTCCGAATCCATTGTTCCATACTAGACACATGATGAATTATGGGCTCATATGACATTTTGTACTTCTCAATGGTATAGCAATGGTCCACATAATCTTCAATTTTACTTCCCTCATGGAGAATGGCAGAGATGGCATGATGACATTGAATGCCAGAAATGTCCCACTTCTTACAACCATAAGTCTTATCTCTCAAGTTGACTTCAAAATTTTGTTGTCTATAGTCAACCTCATACTTCCCTTCTCCAGAATACAAAAGCAGGCATTCACTTGCTTTAACCTCTGCCTTGTCCACCTTAACCTGGATCTTAGGGCATAATTTCCCACTCATCTTTGCAATGGATGCCCTATTCACTTGGAACCTTCTCATCAACTTCCTTCTAATTGTGTCAAGCATGGTTAAAATAGGCTTGTCCCTAGCATCCAAGATATAAGAGTTGAAACACTCTAACAAGTTGTTCACAATAAGATCACTCTTAGGATTTGTGCTAAATTTAGACCTAGACCACGTGGCTATAGAAATTTTAGAAAGATACTCATATGCTGGAGGTGACAACTTCTTCAATTCAGCCATATGAGCATCAAATTCAAACACTGTATAGGTTGATGCAACAGCCCACAACTTATCCTTCAATGCTTTCCCTCTATGAACACTATCTCTAAAATTGGTATAAATATGCCTAACACATGCCCTATGGTCTATCTCAGGACAAACTTCTTTAAAGTTTTCAGTCAAACCCTACAAATATTAGCAAATAATGACAAACGTTGTTAGTATATTAAAATAAACACTTTAAAGAACTTTAAACAAAAATATAATAATAATACATAATAAACACAATTAAAGAAACACAAAAGAATAACAAATTACCTTTTATCTATCATAAATAAAGGTCCATCCACCTGTCACCTCCCCAATGTCCTTCAACAGTGTAGAAAGAAACCAAGACCAGCTTGCCTTGCACTCAGATTCCACAACAGCCACACAAATAGGGTACATGTTATCATTAGCATCTCTGGCAATAACACTTAATAGATGCCTTTTATATGACCCTTTTAAAAGGCACCCATCCAACCCAATCAATGGTTTGCACCCTTCTTTAAAACCAGTCCTTGTAGCTGCCAAGCAAACATATAACCTCTGAAAATGGCTGCCACATCAAGACAAAGTCTTTCCACATCTAGTAATGTAGTGGTCCCCACATTTTTCTCCTTCAAAGACTCACAGTAATCCCAAATTTTACTATATTGTTCCTTATGACTCATTTGAATCTTTTCAGTAGCCTTTTTTCTTGCCATATAGACTTGCATCCTGCTAACATCAACATTCCATTTACCCTTGATTGGTTGCTGCAATGCAATGGTAGATTTTTGGATCTCATGTCTAAAAGTCTCCATATACCTCTCAGCTATCCACCTTGATGTCAACTGACTATTCTTGTATGCTCTTGTGCACGTGTGATTGGGATTATAAGTCTTAATCTGGAAGGTCATCTCATCCTTGACCTTAGAACCATAAACTCTGTAATTATAGTGCTCATCCTTACACACTATAGTTACCTTGTCTTTATCATTCTTCACAAATGATAAATCCATCACTTTTTTCAAATTGTACTCTTTCACAGCTTCTTTAAACTGATGCACATCAGCAAACTTCATTCCATTTTTCAACACTGGATTACTCATATCCACCACATCAAACTCTACATTCTTAGGTTTTGGATCATTTTCTTCATCAGTTGTGGCCTTAGGAGATATCAACTCATCACTGTTAACCATTTCAGAATCCCAATCCTTTTCAAATTCTGGCTCTTTAACTTGTTCTGTAACAGTTTCAGAAGCTGGTTCTGTAATTGCTTGGTTGGTTGGTTGACTTGCTGTTTCACAAGCTGGCTGACTTGCTGGTTGACTTGCCATTCCTTGGCTATAGGCAGCAACAACAGCATCAAGTAAGCCCTCATCACCACTAAGTAAGCCATCCCAAAGATCCAGTTCAGAATCCTCATCCTCCACCTCCAATCCAGCTTCATTGTTATTGTCAAAGTCACCACAGTCAACATCATCATCTGCATCATACTCCTTCTCAATAGGAACCTCAAACATTTTCTCTTTCCCTTTGCCTTTACTCCTATTTTCCACTTCATTCTCTTTCCTTTTGATTGGTGGTTGCCTATCAGTAATTTTAATACCTTTGTTTTTGTTTTTTACACCAATTATTGGCAACTTGGATCTCTTATTGCTAGTCTCAGTCTCTTTCCCTTTTCCTTTACTCTTATTAGCCACTAAAACTTTAGGAAGTGTGGGGGTTAAAGGTATACAGTCATCACCAACACTTATTGTATATAATACAACAACCTTCTCTTTCTTATGACAATCCACCATATTCAACACATCATTATCTGTTTTTACTTGCACTAAACCATTGTCAAGGCTCATGTCAACAAGTTTGTAGTAAATAAAGTCCCCACGTTGATACCCATATTTCCCTAAAATTGACTCTAACTCAAAAATGGACAATCACTATCAAAAGGCTTATCATGCACAGTAATATCACCATTAACATATACCAGACCATTAAATTCTTGAATCTTCCCCCAAAGTGAATCTCAAATATAAAAATATCATCATGATCCATTGTTTGGAATAAAACACAAAATCTGTGCACAAAAAGGATAGACCTAGTCAATAAAAATGACATAGGATAGACTTAGTCAACAAAAATGATACACAAAGCACATGCAAACAGAGAATCTGTATTAAATTATGATGCACATGCAAACGCACTTAGTATGTTAAATTATGATGCACACACAAAGCACTAAATTATGACTATGTGGGGACCAAAGAGGCGCTCCATCACGATAAATCATGCAAAAAGGGCAACACATTCAACAAAAATGTACCAAAAAGACAAACATTCAACCCCTACAAGGACCCAGCACACAAATTCGACAAACATCTTTCTCGTTTCACCACCAAAAAAAAAGGAACTCAAAATTTGTCTGCCCTTCTATCGAGACCCATCACAAATTCATTTTTCCAACAAGCTAAAAAAAAAAAAAAAAAAAAAAAGAGCTTACCGAGAAAGCTTTTTTCGTTTAGGCTATGAGGGAATAGACCGGAGCTTTTGGTGGGTCAGTGTTTGCTCGAGTTAGCGCCGGTGTTTGGGAGTCAGTGTTTCAGTTGAATGCTCAAGTTCAACGTCGATGTTTGGGGGTCAGTGTTCTAGGGTTTCACTTTGGGGGGGCGAATGTATCAGTGGGAGACGGTTGTGGGTTGTGTTGGTGAGAGAATTAATTTTGTTTTGTTTAAGTGTTATGTGTTATGGGGTAAGGGTATTTCGGGGTTTACAGAAAAATCAAATGGGTGCAGTGTGGTCTGGGGGGTCCGGGATCACGTGCGTGTCACGTGTTAGACGAATCCGTCAATTATAACGCGATTTTGGGCACAGGGGGTAACGGTCGTGCAATTAGATGCAATTGGGGGGTCAATCGTGCATTTTTGAAGTTTAGGGGGGGGATTGAAAAAGTGGTGATAGTTGAGGGTGGTAAAGTGTAATTTTCCCTTTTTTCTTTTTTCTTTTCCTCTCATTTTCATTTTATTTTTTATAAACCTCTCATTTTCATTTTATTTATTAAGATATATAATTATTTATATTTAATATCATATTCTAAACCAAAGTTAAAATTTTGATGTGTTTTCACCGTATAATAGTTATTGTATTTTTATCTATTATTTTATTGTATGTTTTTTTTCTCTCTTTTATTTATTGTGTAAATATGAAAATTGACAATTGTGATCATTATTAAAAGACATTTATTAATTTTGTTTATATATAAAATATATTTTAGTATTAGACATTTATTATGATTGTGTTTGTATATATGAAACAATATTTTCTTTCTATTAAAAAAAAATATGATGTATCTAGATTCTAATAGAATGTTTAATTATAGAATAAAATTTAAATTCAATTAAAAAATATATATTAAAATAATGAGGTGTAAAATTGTGAGATCTCAAAATTTTATGTGACGCAATGTTATGAGATCAACCAAAAGTAAAAATAATTTTGATTTTACAATATTGTATTTTACTTTAGGATATGATGTCAATTTTTTATTGGGTTGAAATACGAAAGTGGAATGGAGAGTTAGTATAATACAGAAAGAGGAGATAGTTTCTCATTCTTGAGAACTACTAGACGCCTCAGACATCGGCTCATCGATATCGCCGTGTCTATGAAGCTTGTCGACGAGAACTTGACGGTGTTTCTCATCGTGTTCCTGATACGCTGTAAGTTGGTAAACCAAACATCAATAATGTACAAAATGTTCTAAATGAAATGGGGTTAGCATTTTTGCCTTGGCAAAACATTCAAGATTACAGTTTTTTCTTTCAGTCTTAGCATTTTCTTTAGGCTCCCCCTCTACCTCTGCCTTAGCAGAACCTTTAAGATTACATGCATTTTCTTTTTCTTGGCTTAGGCACCGTTCGCAGTGGTATGGTTCACCATAACGGTCGTAGTCCCATGCTCCCATCACCGCCACCTTAGGAATGGAGGTTGTCGTGGTTGACGAATGTGGAACAGTTGATATATACTCATAGTGAGACCGTTGTCCAATTTGCAAGAATACCTGAGGTTCAGATTCTGGTTTGGTTTTTCTTTAGAATGATAGAATCATACTCAGGACCACCAAGTTGATTGTGTTTAGTTTACTCTAATATCTCAAACTATCATATATGAATATATGAAAAGTATAAAAGAATGAGATTTTATATGCAAAGAGTAATTTGAGAGAGAATTCAGAGAGTAATATGAGAGAGAAAGACTAAAACTTTGTATTTCACTTACTGCCAATTACAAAGAGTGTTCAACTACTTATACACAAATCTGTAACTAACTAATGGAGGTTAATGGAGGGAAAAACTGAATCTTGACAAACTAAACAGCTTATCCTTATCCTAAACTTGACAGCTGTGTAAGTGATGCACGTGAGTACACCACATGATTCACTTCTTGATTTAGTTAAACTACACCCATTTCTTCTTCTTCTTCTTTCTTGGCTGCTGCTTGTTGTTTAGCTCTTCTTTTATTCATCTTATTGCTCAGTTCTAACACTCCCCCTTAATATGGAATGCACAGGCTGTGCATACCCATCTAATGATCAAACTAGAAAAAAGAGGGAACCCGAGTGCTTTGGTCATAATGTTTGCAACTTGATGCTTGCTTGGCACATGAAGATTTCGAATGATGCCTTCTTGAATCTTGTCTCTCACTAGATGACAGTCTATTTCTATGTGCTTTGTTCTTTCATGGAATACAAGATTGGTTGCTATGTGTATTGCAGCTTGGCTATCTGAGAAGAGTGTGAAAGGTGTTTTTGTGCTAGTGTCACATGTTGCACTGAGGTTGATGATGATGTAGGCTAAGCTTTACAAAGAGAGGGAGTTGAACCCAAAATTCAACCAAGGGCCCAAAAGTTGGCCCAAGAGCTAATGAGGCAGCTTCCGTACATTGTTAAAAGCCAAAGCTACTAAAGCCCAATAAACAAGGATAGTGATCGGGAAGGTCTAATGAGACAATATTATCAATAAAAGCCCAAAGAACAATTATCAAATAAAACCTTTCACTATTTCATGACTGAATCAGACTTGGAACATAACAACTTTAATCAAACTACACAAAATCATGCGTTTCTCACTTTCCTGTTGACATCTGCTGCAAAGCAAGTAGTCACTAATAACGGACTTGTTGAGAACTAAAAAGAGTTGACTTTGTGGGAGAGAGTTAGTCCCATGAGACATGCATGAAGGTAAGGGGATGAAGTATTTGGGCCTTTTATGGAGCTAGTTTAAGGTTGGAAGGGTGTTATGATCTTAAAAATCACCACAAATAGCAATTCCAATTCAAAGAAAAAGAATTCAAAGCTAAACATCCAAATTTGAATCAATTCATCAAAGCAAAACCACTGCACCAAGTTAAAAAACCATAAAATCTTAACCAAATGGAGCCAATCCAAAACAACTACCCATCTCAAACTTAATCAACTAAACTCAAGAAAATCAACACAACAAAGTTCTTAAAAAAAAAAAAAAAAACATTGGCCTCAAAAGTTGTAAAATTTCAGCAAAACCCAATCCAAGTTGGCCATACCCATTTCAATCAAACAAACCTAATCATACCCATGATCACAAAGGAATCAACAAACTCAAAATTTCAGAGACACAATAAGAAACAACAAAATCAACTCACCAATGAAGTTTCGGGTACAAGAAGGGAAAACTCAATTCTGCAAAAAAAGCCAGCCCATATAAACGACCAAAGTTGACAAATCATTTCAAACTTCAAATCTGACCCTTAGTCAATCAAAATTCCAAACTCCAACCCTGAGTTAGCATCCACTTCGAAATCCGACCCTAAGCCAAAGGTCACTAGCACAAAGATTTTAAGCCTTAATACGAGCAAACTAAAACAATTTTTAAGCCTCAAGATGAGCATTGAACAAATCTTCATAATGGAACAATCTCAAAGAACAAATCACCTCAATAGAAAATCATCATGGAAAAACTTCCCCATGGACAAATCTTCATAAGCACATTAAAAACAATCTCCAAAATCAATCATTTAAGCCTCAAAGACGAGCAAACCACCTCTCAATCAAAATTAATTTCTGACCCCGAGTCACCAATCAAAGATTAAACCTTGACCTCAAATCGTACAAACAAAAAAAGAAATTCTTGACCTAGAGTCATCCTTTGAAAGCCAAATGTAAATGAATCTTGACCCTAAGTCATCATTAAGAGAATCAAAATTCGACCCTGAGTCAAAAATCAAGAATTGACCTTAAATCATCATCCAATTCAAAAAAATAAAAATTGACCCTGAGTCATCATCCAAATTCAAAAAAAAAAAAAAATCGACCCCGAGTCGAAAATCAAATCTGACCCTAAGTCAAAAAATCAAAATAAAAATAAAAATTGTGACCCTGAGTCAATGTCATCAAAACATTTCTTCCTAAATCATTCTGTGGAGGTTGCATCGAACAAAATTTCTTCAAGGGACACTCTGTGGAGGTTGCATCCCAAAATATCTCTTTCTGGGATACTCTGCGGAGGTTGCATCCCAATCATATTTCTTCCTAGAGCACTCTGCGGAGGTTGCATCCAACAACATTCTCTTTGAGGCAATTCTGTGGAATTGCATTCTCACCCGACATTCTTTTGGGGCAGCTTTTCGAAGTTGTATTCCAACACTTTCTCTTTGAGGCAATTCTACGGAATTGTATTCTCAAAACATTTCCTTCAAGACAACTCTCCGGAGTCTTATCATACAAAATTTTCTTTGAGGCAATTCTGCGGAATTGTGTTCTCAAAATATTCACTTCAAGATAACTCTCTGAAGTTGTATCCCCACATTTTGTTTTAGAGCAACTCTACGGAGTTGTATTTCCACAATACTTCTTTCAAGACAATTCTACAAAATGGTATTCTCAAAATATTCCCTTTGAGGCAATTTTACTGAATTGTATTCTCAAAACATTTCCTTTGAAGCAACTCTATGGAGTTGTATTTTCTCAAAGCATTTCCTTTGAGGCAATTCTGTGGAGTTGTATTCTCAAAATATTCCATTTGAGACAATTTTACTGAATTGTATTCTCAAAACATTTCCTTTGAGGCAACTCTGTGGAGTTGTATTCTCAAAACACTTTTTTTGTGGCAATTCTACTGAATTGTATTCTCAAAACCTTCCCTTTTGAGACAATTCTGCAGAATTCTATTCTCACACTTTCTCTTTTGGGACAACTTTGTAGAGTTGCCTTCCCACAAATGTCTGAGGACATTATATCCCCACGTGAATAAATTAATGGTCACAAATGAGATGTCGTACTTCCATTGGTTTTTATTTATTGCATAAATTCCACCAATGAGGGGCATTTGTTGACACCCCATTTTGCAACCATTAATTTTACTTTTTTACACTTTAGCACATAAAGGGTAAAATGGTAATTTCACAAGCTTGAAAATTCAAAGTTGGTCCATAAATTTAAAATCATATTTTAAGTGATCAAAATTGAATTAAGAATGAGAGTGCATTTTTTGGATTGGAAATTGGATAAAAAACCAATATTTTATTAAGGAAATAAATTTGATTGGTTGAAATGATATTTACCATAAGCTCACATGCATAGGATTACTTATTAATTAATTTGATTGGTCCTCTAAAGTAGGGGTGGGCTCGGGTTGGGCGGGTCGGGTTTGGGGGTAATATTTCACCCTACACGACCAAGTCGAGTTTAGAGATATCATATCCGTTAACCATCCGAAGAGCCAATCGGTTCGGACGGTTCGGGTGATCGGGTTGGTCGGGTGGATACGATCGGGTTGGTCGGGTTTGCACAATCAAATAATCCTATAAACCCAATAAAAAATCTCACACCAAAAACAACACAAACAACCAGCAACCAAACACAGATTATGAAGCAAAAAATAAAAGAAAAAAATCCATCCACAGCCCCAACACAAATTTCAATTAACATCACAAGTCACAACAAACACCAGGAAAAAAAATTCACAACAAACCAACCCAAACGACGAGATCTTGACCTCCACGATCACATCTTGACATCCACGGCCGGATCTTGATGTTTACGGCCAGATCTTGACATTTACGGCCAGATCTGTACATTTACGGCCAGATCTGTACACTTGTGGCTTCGAGAGAGATCTGAGAGTGACTGAGTGAGAAACGAGAGACAAAGAGAGTGAGACTGAGTGATGAGGCGGTGTGCTCGGTCGGTGGTGCTGCGGCGTGGACTGGTGGAGGCATGGCAGCGTGGAGGGTGTTGTGGCGTGGCAGCTTGGAAGGCGTTGTGGCGTGGAGGTTTGGCTGGCGGGGAGAGGGAGAGTGAAATGAGGGAGAGTGATCAGACATACGGAAGTGGGGATTTGGGTTTTTTTTTCCTTTATATATTAATGGTCGGGCGGGCGGGTATCCACCCGACAAAAAACTCAAAACCCATGGCCCGCTCGAAACCCGAATAAAAAAAATTAATAAAATCCTTATCCGTCCATGTAGTACTCACGGGCGGGCGGCCGGACGAACGGGTCGGGCGGGTTTGTCGGGCGGGTCGGTTTTCACGGGTTTTTGCCCACCCCTACTCTAAAGGATTAAATTAAAATCAATTAATAAATAATTCCTATTGATTTAGAACACCTTAAAATAGTAAGTATTCATGCACAAATGAGATAATTCCTATTGATTTAGAACACCTTAAAATAGTAAGGATAATTCTTAAATTGATTTATTTTTAACTAATGAGATAATTATTTTGACCAATAATTATCATATTAATTATTAATAAATTGATGAAAATCAAGAAATCTCGAATTTTGCCAAAGAAGGACTTCTAAATCCACTAGAAGTTGACCAAAGGTGAAAAAACCCGGAATTATCCAAAGCTCAATTCGGATTTGGATTCCAGCCTGTATACTGATCAGTAGTTTGACCATAACTTTTGACTCTATTATCTAATTTAGTTGATTCAAATTGGGCTGGAAAGCTGACATGATGGGCTACAAATATTCATAATGACCATCTCCAAATTCAAACTTTTAGAGAGTCAAAACGAGCCCACAATCAAGGCCGAAAAATCAATTAGAATTTCAGAATTTTCATGAAATATATCCAATTTCCAAAACCCTAATGCACTCCCATGAGGTCCAAAACGTGGGTAGGTTCATTTTAGGGCTGCCATATAAATAGAAAATATTCGCATTTTAACAGCAGGTTGGAAAAATTAGTTAGAGCAATCCTAAGCAAAATTCAATTGAATTTTTTGCAAAGGGTTAGACTTTGAAATAAGAAAACAAGGTAGTTCTTATATTCAAGTCCAGAGATTACAAAATCCCTTTTTTTTTACTTTTTTTTTTCCAATCTTTCAATTCCATTTTTAATCTCTTTTAACCAAATTTAACTGTTTTTTCTCAAGAATCAATTTTCAGGTTGGATCTATTCAACTCGAATCATATGCAGGTACTTCTTTCCTTGTTTGAAACCTTTTGATGTTTCCATGGATGTATGACTATTAGATTATTTATTTTATTTTAAGATTATGTTATTCTTGTTTGTTCCCAAGTGTTTTTCTTTATTTGATAAATTGTAATATGACTTAGGAGCATGCTAGGATGAAAACCATAACTTTAAAAATGTTAAAAACAAAGGAGGAATCGGTTTTCATGAGAGTTAGCAACTAAACTCTCGGATTAAAATCGATCGGGTCCTAGGTTTTTACCTGGGCACCGATCGGGTCCCAGTTTTTACGTGGGAACCGAATTGGCTAATATGAGCATCGATCGGTACTAGGAGTGACCCGATCTGATTCATCTAAGAGCCGATCTAGGTTTTATTAGGATTTATATAGTCTGGTACAGAAAATAGTTTCCCATTGATTCCGACTTGCGTGTTTCCGATTGGTTTTGATCTTAACATGTTATATTCGGTTGTCTAGATGTATGGTCAGGGATATTTGCATGAATACTTTCAAATGATGGGTGATTAATCACATTTATTCATTTTGTTTTGCATAAACTATATATGATGTCACATCAATGCGAGTTTGATTTGTATGCATCAAGTCGTGAACTATAGGTTAAAAGTTCCTTAGAGACTGATTTAGGTCAGTTTGGATGGGTGCCTAACACCTTCCTATCCAATCCCCTAGCCCCCAAACCCTAATCTTAGGGGAATTTAGATTAGGCCATGTATCCTTTTTTCTTCAGTTTTCTAGATTGTATTTAGGACATAAAGCCTTATAATTTTATTTTTCCTTAGATTGTATCTAAAGGCAAAATCATGTAATTTGTTTATTTCCTAAAACATTGTATTATTTATTTCATCAATAAATAAAAGATTGTACTTTTTTTTCTTAGCTTTTTGTACAAAAGTTAGGTGGTGACTCTATTTGTAATTTCCCCTAGTGATTAGGATGGAAAACAATGAAAATCCCCATTTTGGGGACCATGTTTAGACCTTCATCTAAAAGGGATGGTTTTAGGGTCGTGGTTCTCACAAATGTAACCTTGTTTTTGCATTAAAAAAAAATTTTGACTTTTTTTTTTTTAATATCTAATAATAGGTGCGCAACCAAAATCAGGGGTTGGGCAACCCAAACCTCGGGGCTAGCCCTGAGTGGCTCAAAAACCATATCTCGCCAACTACACTTCTCCAATGTTCCCAAAGTACGACGGAAGGACTGGCAATGCCAAGGAGCACGTGAGGTGCTTTGTAGATGTGCTAATAGCACATTCTCACGACCATGACTTGAGAATGAAAGAATTCTCAAAGTCGTTTGAAGGACACGCCTTTAGCTGGTATGCTAGTTTGGCACCGGGTTCTAGATTTGGATGGAATGACTTGGCCATGCACTTCATGAAGAAATTATTCCCTGTTGATGACAAAGTCACAGTGGCAGATCTAGGAAGAGAGAAGTAACGACTCGGTGAAGAGTTTTTGGATTATATCAAGAGGTTCAGATGCATTTCTTTGTCCTGCCATGACGCGGTGGAAGAATTTTAGCTAGTTGATCTCTGCATGGCTGGGATGTTGTATGAGTACAAGCCATACTTAGAGAATCTTCAAATCATGAGTTTTGCCAGGCTCACAGAGGCGGTGAGGAGAACAAGCCGCTTAGTCAAGAAGCCTTCTAAAGGAGCGACTGGGGGCTCTTCAAGCGCCACAAGAAAATCGTGGAAGAGAGAAAGAGAAGGCAAGAATATAGAAGTGGCCATGGTAGAAGAACCCAAAAAGGACTATCTGAGCAGGAAAAGGGAAAGGCGAGATGAGCCTCCCCCTCCAATAAACATCCCAGAAGAAGATTTCCTTGAGTTATTGTCAGCGTGGATTAAAGATGGTGTGGTGACCATTCCCCCTATAAATAAGGAGCCTAGCCACGAAGAAAGGAAGAGCTCTAATTTTTGCAGGTATCACAGGCGGAAGAGCCATCATACCATGGATTGTTATACGATTCGCGCCATCTTCCACAAAAAGATTTCCAATGGCAAGATCAAGTTCCGTGACAAGAAGAAAACCTACGGTGAGGGAAGTAGGAAGGAGAAGGAAACGTTATGATTGTTGTCAAAGAAGGAGAATTACCAAGCGAGAGAGGAGAGAAGGTCGTCGAGTCAGATGATGGCGAGATAAAAATGGAGAGCACGACTCGTGCTGTGTAGAGTATCGTGGCAGGAATGGATAAAGTACCCTCGGAGCAGTTAGAGTCGCTTCGAGCCTTAGCCCATATCGTGGCTGGGGGGAAATTCGAAGTCTTGCAGGGAACGACTTCTAAAAGCCTAGGCGTAGTTGAAGACGTTATCACATTTTCCCGCCAATATGCCTTGGGTAAGGCCATTAATCGTGAAAGAGCCCTCTATGTCACAGCCTTTGTTGGCAAATTATGTCTTAAAAGAGAACTTATAGACACTGGCGCTTGCACTAATGTAATACCGGTAAGTACCCTAAAGGCTATGGGGTAACCAAAAGAGAAAATCATTCCAAGGCCTATTACTGTTTACGGTATAGGTTCTCAACAACAAGACACACTGGGCTACGTATCTCTGGAAGTTAAGGTAGGACCTATAAAGTCAAGAACTTCTTTCCACGTGTTGGATGGTGCGGCTTCATACCACATAATTTTAGGAAGGGCGTGGCTGCATATGCATAAGGCAGTGGCGTCTACCTACCATCAGTGTGTCAAAGCCATCTAGAAGGGAAAAGAGGTAACCATCCTAGCCACCCAAACGCCTTTTGATGAGTCAGAAACTCACTTTTTCGAAGCTGCCAGTGAGGGGACTTGGGCCTGTTTGGAGAAAATGGTATCAAAGCTATGAAAGCAACGCCACTACCGAAATGGGAAGCTTTTGTGAGAAAAGAAGAAGAAGAAGAAGAAAAGATTTAGGCTTGGCCAAAACAGGGACGCCCCTTGGTCAGAACTAGAAGGAGTAAGCACGCTGTCCATGCCATACATCTCCCATTCTTCTTTATTTCATTTCTTCTCCTCTCTAGCCTCCGCTACGCACCTTCTCCTCTCACGATGTTCTCGTTGCGCCTCTGCCCTAGCCTCTGCCACTCTTTCCGCCTCCTCTAGGGCACGGAACTTGGCAGCAAGGGTAGGGGATTCTACTGTAGGGCTTTCAGGCTTTTGAACTTCCTCCTCACTTTAGGGAGGGTCAGGATAGATAGTGGCTAGGGGAGTTGGAGGGTCAGAGATCAGTGGAGGGGTTTCCAAAATCTCCACGGAGGAGTTGGAGAGAACAGGGGAATGAGGTGATGATGGTTGAGCCATGCGAGGAAAAGGAAGAAAATAGACACAGAAAAATTTCAAGAAACAAGATTTAACAAGAAAAATTGGGAAGTATGGAAGATGCAAACAGATCAAGCGCTATTTAAAGGGCAACATGGAAGTGAAACGACACCAATGAAGAGACGTGTTTTAAAGAGGGATGCATCGATTCAAGAAAGAATTAAAGTCCCTTAACCGGCGTGCAGTAGCTAAGACACGTGGAGGCCTGTGAAGGGTTCTTTGACTGCTAATGGCATTTAATGCGCCAATAGCAGTCAGGGGGCTAATGTACTAGAGTGGTATCCAACGGCGAATTAAGATTGTTGAGCTCGACCCTAGGAATAGCGAGAATGACGTAGGCGGCATGAAGGTGTCGGAGTTCTATAGGTGCGAAGGATAAAAAGGCGCGATATTGTGAAGAAAGTGTAGTTTAGCCAATGGCCAAATTAGGTGAAGTCTTTAAAGACCAAAACTCGACATTTGTGTGACTCGTATGGGGACCACTCATAGCAGAAGATAAAGACTAGTACAAAACACGTGACTGTTAGTAAGGACAAGTATAGGACAGTGAGGTGCGCCTTTAGGGCGTAACCGTTGCGACCCCAAGAAGGGACAGAGCACCAAGTCGTTTGTCTCATGTGCACGCACCAACACCGGATGAGGCGGTGTCAGGGGTGCAGACAGTGGCGCGAAATGAGGACAAACGATAGAGTGGCAGGACTCGTCCCACGAAACATCCAATGATACGCCTACACGTGGACATAGGCTAAAGCCTATAAAGAGGAGATGTGGGTTCAGTCTAAAAGGGGGAACAAGGTAGAAAGATCAGAGAAAAGGAAGGGGAATTAGAGAAAGAATAGGAAATCGGGAAAGGGTTCACTTTCTATAGGATATCATCTTTTTCTCTTGTAAAAAGGTCCTATTATATTTTGTTTAATATTTTTTAAATACCTAATAGCATGTTCCTATCGGCTAACCCAATGTACTGCTAGTTACTTAAAGTCTCGCCATTTAGCTTCAACGTAATTATCAAGTACAAATACCTATATTTTTTATTATATTTACACAAACTAGGTTCCTATAATAAAGGTCTCTCCAAGAAAATATTTAAGTTTTTTTATATACTGCTTCTCATATAATTTATTGATCATGCTGTGTTGAAAGACTCGGAAGAAAACAAATGGAAGTGACATGTTGTCACACAATTTAGGCGGTATTTTGGTTTTTAAAGCTATGAGGTGTAAAACAATTTTAAAATGTTATATTGGATTTTTAGCATTTATTTATTGATTTTTGGTTTTAAGATAATAAATTATTATGACAATCGATTTGTTAAAGCGTTTTATTATATTTGGATTATAATATAAATGATGATATATTTAGTGTAAAATTACTTACTAAATTTGCAATTTAAAGTAGAATAAGTAAGTTGAGGGATTTTGAAAGGAAAAATAAAAAAGAAAAGGGTAATGAATAAGGAAAAAAGAAAAATAAAAAAGTAAAAGATTGGTTAGTTGAAGCGTTTTTGCAACGGTCAGTTTTGAAATTGAAATTAAAAGTTGTATTCCTAATAGGAAACGGAGATGTATGCTAGTATAAATAGAAGAAATTGGTGATTGTATTTGTGTAATCTAATAATGGCATCAATTATGAGGAAGAGGGTGAGAGAAGTTGAAGAAGAGGAAGTTGGTGATGATACTGCTGCGTTTTATGAAGAAAAAAAGCATTTTCACTATGGAATTTATGAGAGAATGAGAAGAAGAAAGGCCGTTAAGAGAACAAATTGTTGTCCTAATTCTCTGCTTAAAATACCAAAACCCATCATCATCAAACCAGTCCCAGTCCTAGATAGAGAAGAAGAAACTGAAACTGAAACCGAAATTGAAACTGATAACACCACCCACCAACCCTCATTTATTGTGTTTGGAGGAAATATTGATGATTTTCGTGCTACAAATTTGATGCCTGATGGCGATGATGATGATATCGAGGATGATCCCTCTGAAGAAGCATTGTTGGTGGGTGATCAGGATAATCAGGAGGTGGAGTACACCAACAATAACAACAACAACATGCAACAGCTGCATCAATATTGTCATGATGAAGAAGATGATGATACTCAAAGCTCTGTGGCTAGTTCTCTTACCCCTGGAGTCATTTTGAGTACTATTTCTCTCTCACACACAGAATACCGTGGGTTGGAACATGAAAGCGATGCTGAATCATGTTGCGGACCACCTGCTGTTGGATCATATCCCTATTCGTTAATATGGCCAGGATATTATCAGTACTATTTTCTTGTATTTTTTTCTTTTTTTGTTCTTTTTCTTTTTTAGACAAGGACACAGTAGATCTAGTAACTAGATTGTACCTTATTGCTTTATTAATGATACTTCTTCACTTTTTTAAGTCCAGTACCAATATTATTTCCTCTTTCAAATTATGGTTGGATTTCGGATTTGATAAGAAACGTGGAAGTAGCAAAATGTTTTATTGTGGTCTTTGTGCCATATGCCCATATCAGTATTTGTTTTGGGCAGGGCAATGTTGCATGTCTCTTCATTTACTTTTGAAAAACTGTCCTTCATATACTGTTGTCTTAATCTGTACATTGAGAGACATCATATGGTTAGATGCACATGGAAACATGATCTTTTATTTGATTATGTGAATGAGTATTGTGCTTTTTGATACATTCTTTTAGTCTTATCATGTATCTTACTAGAAATATTAGGTGAAGCCTAACGGACCTATTTGAGATAAACTGTGGATGTGGTTTTTATCCTTAAAATACATTGTCTGTCTAATCTAACCAGCACGTATAGTCCTATTGTCCCACACACACTAGTCACTAGTTCAACCTAGCTCAAATGGTCATGGGAGTGATCCTAAAGGGATCCGTTATTATGGAGTGTCGAATCTACAACTTACATTTCATTATGTACATATTACAAGTTACGGCTCGTCCTACTACTAGGCTACTCTATTAGTGTTGATTTCATAGAACGCCTAAAAATAATTCCTTATATGATTTGAATTGTAAATTATAATTGCTTTCCTCATTTTCTACTAAGTAGCATGTTGTGCACAAATCTATATCGATATCTATATACATAAAAAAGCAGAGACCTTAAGTTGTGAGAGCTTGAGGTTCTGTCAAGTAGCATACTTGAGGTTTTGCCAAGTGTACCATTCATGTAACCTTCCACCTATCTTCTAATTACTACCTGTGAGAACCACGACCCTAAAACTGTCTTTTTTTAGATAAGGGTCGAAACATGGTTCCCAAAATGAGGATTTTCACTGTTTTCCATCCTAATCTTTAGAGGAATTTACAATGGAGTCGCCACTTAACTTTTATAACAAAAAGCTAAGAAAAAAGTGCTATCTTTCATTGATTGAATAAACAATACAATGGTTTGGAAAAGAAATAAATTACAATATTTTGCCCTAGATACAATATAAGAAAACAAAATACAAGGCTTTGGTCCTAAATACAATCTAAAAAAGAAAGTAAATAGGATACGTAAACTAATCTAATCATCCCCTAAGATTAGGATTCGGGGGCTAGGGGATTGGATGGGAAGGTGTTAGGCACCCATCCAACCTAACCTAGGTCAGTCTCTAAGAATCCATTAGTCTAAGTTCACAATCTCAAGCAAACCATACTCATATTTGATTCATAGCATCACAACAGTACATGTAATGAAAAATTAAACAATGATTAATCATCAAGCATTTAAAATCATTTAAGCACACATCTCACATGAAAAGGAAAATTTAAAGTTGCTGTAATTTTAGTACAACATGTTAGAAAAATCAGATTTGCATTATTCACAAAACAGAAACTGAAAACAATGCAATCTAGCAATTATGCATTAAAAATTATTCAAGCAATTAATATTAAAACCTAATCATGCATTTTACATAATTAAAGTTGCTGCATTAAATTAAAAAAGAGAGGATTGTACCTTTTAGGATGCAACCTCTTGAATGAGTGTCCCAGATTGAATTTGATTATGGTGGGATGCGGCCTCTTGATTGAGAATACCACCGGTCCTGAAAATTGTTTCTTAAGAAAAAATTGATTAAAAGAGATTAAAAATGGAATTGAAAGATTGGAAATAGAGATTACAAAAAGTATTGTAATCTCTAGACTTGAATATAAGAACACACTTGTGTTCTTATTCCAAACTCTAACCCTTTACAAAAATTCTCTTGAATTTTGCTTAGGATTGCTCTGACTAATTTTTCCAACCTTCCGTTAAAATGAGAATATTTTCCATTTATATGGAAGCCCTAAAATGAACTTACCCACGTTTTAGATCTCATGGGAGTGCATTAGGGTTTTGGAAATTGGATATACTTCATGAAAATCCCGAAATTCTAACTGATTTTTAGGCCCTGATTGCGGGCCCATTTTGACCCTCTAAATGTTCGAATTTGGAGATCATCATTAGAGGCATATTTGTAGCCCATCATGTCAGCTTTCCAGCACAATTTGAATCAACTCAATCGGATAACTGAGTAAAATGTTATAGTTGAAATACTGATCAGTATATAGGCTGGAATCCAAATCCGAATTGGGCTTTGGATAATTTCGGGTTTTTCACCTTTGGTCAACTTCTAGTGGATTTAGAAGTCCTTATTTGATGAATTAGAGATTTTTTGTTTTTCATCAATTTATTAATAATTAATATGATAATTATTGATCAAAATAATTATCCCATTAGTTAAAAATAAATCAATTTAAGAATTATCCTTTGATGAATATCTTGTGCATGAATACTTACCATTTTAAGGTGTTCTAAACCAATAAGAATTATTTATTAATTGATTCTAATTTAATCCTTTAGAGGACCAATCAAATTAATTAACAAGTAATCCTATGCATGTGAGCTTATAGTAAATATCATTTCAAGTAATCAAATTTATTTCCTTAATAAAATCTTGGTTCTTTATCCAATTTCCAGTCCAAAAAATTCACTCTCATTCTTAATTCAATTTTGATCACTTAAAATATGATTTTAAATTTATGGACCAACTTTGAATTTTCAAGCTTGTGAAATTACCATTTTACCCTTTATGCACTAAAGTGTAAAAAAAGTAAAATTAATGGTTGCAAAATGGGGTGTCAACAAATTGCCCCTCATTGGTGGAATTTATGCAATAAATAAACACCAATGCAAGTACGACATCTCATTTTGTGACCATTAATTTATTCACGTGGTGATATAATGTCCTTAGACATTTTTGGGAATGCAACTCTACAAAGTTGTCCCAAAAGAGAAAGTGTGAGAATACAATTCTGCAGAATTGACTCAAATGGGAAGGTTTTGAGAATACAATTCAGTAGAATTGCCTCAAAGGAAGTGTTTTGAGAATAGAACTCCACAGAGCTACCTCAAAAGAAATGTTTTGAGGATACAATTGAGTAAAATCGCCTTAAAGGGAATATTTTGAGAATAAAATTCCACAGAATTGCCTCAAAGGAAATGTTTTGAGAATACATTTCCGTAAAATTGCCTCAAAGAGGAACTGTTGTGGGAATACCACTCCGCAGAGTTGCCTAAAAGGAAAGTGTGAGAATAAAACTCTAGAGAGTTGCCTCAAATGAAATTTTTTGAGAATACAATTATGCATAATTGCCTCAAAGGGAAGTGTGGGTATAAAACTCCACAGAGTTGCCTCAAAGAAAATATTTTGAAAATACAATTCCATAGAATTGCCTCAAAGAAAATGTTTTGAGGAAATACAACTCCATAGAGTTGCTCTGAAAGAGACTTGAAGTGAATATTTTGAGAATACAATCCCGCAGAATTGCCTTAAAGAGACTTTTGTATAATATGACTCCGAAGAGTTGTCTTGAAGAAAATATTTTGAGAATACAATTCAGTAGAATTGCCTCAAAGTAAATATTTTAAGAATACAATTATGTAGAATTGCCTCAAAGAGAAAGTGATGTGAGGATACAATTCCGCAGAGTTACCTAAAATGAAAGTGTAGGAATACAACTTCGAAGAGTCGCCTCAAATGAAGTGTTTTGAGAATACAACGCCGCAGAATTGCCTCAAAGGAAATGTTGTTGGGATGGAACCTCCGCAGAGTGTCCCAAGAAGAAATTTTGTTGGATGCAACCTCCTTAGAGTGCTCTAGGAAGAGATGTTGTTTTGATGACATTGACTGAGGGTCACAATTTTGATCTTAGATTTTTTACTCAGGGTCAAATTTGATTTTCTACTCAGGGTCGATTTTTTTATTTTTAATTTGGATGATGACTTAGGGTCAATTTTTTATTTTCGACTCAGGGTTGAATTTTTATTCTCTTGATGATGATTCAAGGTCAAAATTCATTTATGTTTGGCTTTCAGTGGATGACTCTAGGTCAAGAATTTCAATTTTTTTTTGTACGATTTGAGGTCAAGGTTTAATCTTTGATTGATGACTCGAGGTCAGAAATTAATTTTGATTGAGAGGTGGTTTGCTCGACTTTGAGGCTTAAATGATTGATTTTGGAGATTGTTTTTAAAGTGCTTATGAAGATTTGTCCATGAGGAAGTTTTTCCATGAAGATTTTTTATTGTTAGCATTTTTGGAGATTCTCATTGTGAAGAATTTTTTATTCTTGGAGATTTTTTTTAATGTTTTTTTTTTTTTTTTTTTTTTGAAATTTTGTTCTTTGAGATTTTTCCATTGTAAAGATTTGTTCAATGCTCATCTTGAGGCTTAAAAATTGTTTTAGTTTGCTCGTATTGAGACTTAAAATTTTTGTGTTGGTTATTTGACTCAGGGTCATTGGCTTAGGGTTGGATTTCAAAATGGATGCTAACTCAAGATTGGAGCTTGGAATTTTGATTGACTGGGGGTCAGATTTGAAGTTTGAAATGATTTTTCGACTTTGGTTGTTTATTTGGGTTGGATTTTTGCACAATTGAGTTGATTTTGTTGTTTCTTGATGTGTCTCTGAAATTTTGAGTTTAGTTATTGCTTTGTGATCATGGGTATGATTGGATTTGTTTGATTGAAATGGGTATGGCCAAATTGGATTGGTTTTGTTGAAATTTTGCAACTTTTGAGGCCAATGATCATTTTTTTAAAAGAACTTTGTTGTTTTGATTTTCTTGAGTTGGTTGATTAAGTTTGAGATGGGTAGCTATTTTGGATTGGCTCCATTTGGTTGAGATTTGATGGTTTGTTAACTTGGTGCAGTGGTTTTGCTTTTGGATTAATGAATTGATTCAAGTTTGGATGTTAAGCTTTGAATTTATTTTCTTTGAATTGGAATCGCTATTTGTGGTGATTTTTAACTTGGTTGGTCAATTTTAAGTCTTGATTATGTTGAATTAGACTTGGTTAATTTTCTCATGATTGCATGATGGTGTTTGATTTGGTTCTTTGTTTTAGTTTTGATAGCTTTTTTGTTTATGTGTCAGGGGTGTTTGAGGAAATTAATCCTAAGAAGCCGAAGTTGGTTCGGTACGCTTTGGATGTCGATAAGGTTGAATTTGATTTGTAGCAAGACCTTGAGTGTCATGCGTTCATTGTGTGAAAGTTGGGGTAAGTTTTGAAATTTTTTTGTTTTGTTTTGTCTTGCTTAAGGCATGTGTGGTTAGAAATATGTACCTTGGCTTTTTAGTGCTTACCTAACCTCCTTCTCTTTTGATGATGACAAATTATTCCTTGGAGGATTGGATTTCGTGCTTTCATTGGGGAATGGTATTTTGATGAAGATGTGGCAACATTCTGTGGGGTGAACTCTTGTTGATGAATGGTCCAATGGGATGACTTTGACAACCTGCAAGAGACAACAAACAACTTATTTTCTTTCGATTATCAATTGGGTGTATGCCCTTAGTGTTATACATATGAGACAAAAATGTCAAATAGATCATGCTTGCAATAAGAAGATCATGCTTGCAGACAAAGCAGATGGGTGGATGCCCCTAGTTTGGACATATTTGGCCAAGGAAGATCATGTTGGCCAACAAAACAGATGAGCCAATGCCCTCAGTGTAACATGCTTGAACACATAAAATGTTAGGCCAGTGCCCATAATTTAGACATGTTGCGAAAACATTTTGTGCAAGTGAACTATTTTCAACTCAATCACTTTGAGTTCTTAACCAGACCTAAGTTTAGGTCGTTTGGGTGCTTGGGATTGAGCCTTTAACAAGCTACCTAAATATCTCTTTTGGGAGGATCAAGTCCAAACGTAATTCAAAAGTTGGACCTTTCCGAAAGTCATGCAGATGATTAGGACCGAGTTTTTGATAGACTGTCTACGTACCTCTTTTGGGAGGATCAGGTCCAGACGTAGTTCAAAGAGATTGGACCTATAAAAGGTCATGCAGATGATTGGGACCGAGTCTACAATAGACTGCCTACATATCTCTTTTGGGAGGATCAGGTTCAGACGTAGTTCAAGATTTAGACCTATCCAAAGGTCATTCAGATGATTAGGACCGAGTCTTTGATATACTGCTTACGTACCTCTTTTGAGAGGATCAGGTCAAGACGTAGTTCAAGATTTAGACCTTTCCAAAGGTCATTCAGATGATTGGGACCGAGTCCTTGATAGACTGCCTACGTACCTCTTTTGGGAGGATCAGGTCAAGACATAGTTCAAGAGTTTGACCTATCCAAAGGTCATGCAGATGATTGGGACCAAATCTTTGATGGACTACCTACGTACCTCTTTTTGGAGGATCAGGTTAAGACGTAGCTCAAAGTTGGACTTATCCGAAGGTCATGCAAATGATTGGAACCGAGTCTTTAATAGACTGCCTATGTACCTCTTTTGGGAGGACTAGGTCAAGACGTAGTTCAAGAATTTTGGACCTATAAAAGGTCATACAGATGATTGAGACCGTGTCTACAATAGACTGCCTATGTACCTCTTTTGGGAGGATCAGGTCCAGACGTAGTTTAAGAGTTAAACCTATTCAAAGGTCGTTCAGATGAGTGGGACTGGGTCTTTGATGGATTGCCTACGTACCTCTTTTGGGAGGATCAGGTCCAAACGTAGTTCAAGAGTTTGACCTATCCAAAGGTCATGCAAATGATTGGGACCGAGTCTACAATAGACTGCCTACGTACCTCTTTTGGGAGGATCATGTCCAGACGTAGTTCAAGAGTTGTTGGAGGACAATAAAGGTCATGCAGATGATTAGGACCGAGTCTTTGATGGACTACCTACGTACCTCTTTTGGGAGGATCAGGTCCAAACGTAGTTCAAAAGTTAGACCTATTCAAAAGTCATTCTGGTGATTGAGACTGAGTCTTTGATAGACTGTCTACGTACCTCTTTTGGGAGGATCAGGTCCAGACGTAGTTCAAGAGTGGGACCTATCCATAAGGTCATTTAGATGATTGGGACTGAGTCTTTGATGGACTGCCTACGTATCTCTTTTGGGAGGATCAGGTCTAGATGTAGTTCAAGAGTGGGACCTATCCATAAGGTCATTTAGATGATTGGGACTGAGTCTTTGATGGACTGCCTACGTACCTTTTTTGGGAGGATCAGGTCCAAACGTAGTTCAAGAGTTTTTTGAGACATTTGGTCAACAAAGGTGATGATAGAGACCTCTGATCAAGTCTGCATGGTAATTTTAAAATGAGCTTATTCAAGAGAAAATTTGAAAATGATTTGAATTTTTCTTTTAAAACTTTGTGGTGTAGAAACCTTTCTTTGCAATGTGGTGTTCTTGTCAATTTTGAGAAAAATCATTTTTTCTTTTTCAAATGAGCAAAAGATAGTCCCTTTGAATAGGTCTTTTGGCTAATCATGACATTTGATAGCCAAACCATTCTCTTTTATTAGGAAGGATCAAGGTCATTGAATTCAAGTAAACAACCTTGCTTTTTAACTTTAAGCATTGTGAGATTGAATCCTTAAAGGCAATCAAAGAATGTGCATGATAGTGCTTGAAGAATTAAGGGTATTCACTGAGAACAAACAAGGGGAATGCCTTTGATTTAGGAATTCTTTTCATTTGAGATTAAACAAGGGGAGTGCCCATAGTTTGAGAATTTTTATCTGAGGACAAATAAAGGGAGTGCCCCTAATTTGAGGATTTTCCTTTTTGGTTTTGAAGGAATATCACATCTCTTTCTCTCTTCAAGCTTTCATCTCTCTTCTTTGAGGTTTTTTTTTTTTGAATGAAACCCTAACTTTTACCTAGGCCATCCTTTTGGGTTTTTAACCTACTGGTTTACCCTATTTTTTGCCTAGGTCGCCCTTTCGGGTTTTCAACCTAGTGGGTCTCTCTTATTCTTTTTTGAACTTTTCTTTCACAATTACTTGTTTTTTCATACACTCATGTCGCTCCTTGTCGGATTTAGCTTGTTGGACTCTCATGTGAGCTTAACATGAATCTCTCCTAGTAAGTGTAAAAAGGATTTCATATTTGACCTTTCTTCAAGGTGGGTCTCAAGCGTGCTCCTAATCACCACACTTTCTTTTCAATCTTCGGTACATTTGTACCTCCTTTGTTGGTTCTTTTGCAGACGAGCATTGGGTTTGACTCCTCCTTAGAATGAGTTTTGAGTATGTGCACACTTGATTTTTCCCACCCTTGGGTTCAGATTTTTATTATTGGTTCTTGAAAAAACGGCTAACTGTATAGGCTCAAATGAGCTAGCAATGGATTAATTTATGACAAGTTAATTCTGGGATGATGTGGTCTAGCCAAAGATGGCCTCCAATCCCTAGTAATGCTAGTTTATCAACACAAAGATATGACCTCTTTTGATAGACTTCTCTTAGAGTAAAAAGAAGTAACAACCCATTGTTGTGACATCAAAATTTCTCAAAACAAGATTTTGCACTTTAATTAAATGACATGTTATTTTCCCCTTAATTGCATTTAGGATCTCTATCATTTTTTTGTCTAAATTGTGAGCAAAGATCCTTACATGAATTAAATGAATTTAATCCCTCTTTATGTAAATTAATTGGTAAGGCTATGGAATCTCATGATTTGCAAAAAGATTTATCAAAGATATTTCCTTAAGCACAATTTTTGTTTTCAAAATTTTGAATTTTACTCATTCTAGAAGAAGAGCGATTCTTAATCTTGAAAGAACACCTTCTTTTGAAAAATAATCCACATGATTTTTTTTTTTTCTTTTTGAATATGCACATTTTGAAAACCAGGAGCAGTTGGAGATCATGCCCATTGAGCATTGGATGAAGGGATGGGCTCTTAGGCTTTGGGCCTTGAGGAAATTTGGAGTCATTAGGGGCCCATGCCTCTAGTTCAAGACTCTTCATTGAAGGCAACTTAAGGGCCCATGTCCCTAGTTGGACAGAGATATTTTTTTTTATTTTTTTGGATTTTTGATTTTTTTTTTTGAATTTTTTTTAAATGAAAAATGCAAACAAGAAATCAAACAAACATTCCTATGGTAAGTTCAGAATCAAAACCTAAGCAATATGTTCCTATGAATTCAAATGAGCAAACAAAATGAACTTAAACAAAAGAAAGATAGAAGAACCCCATGCATGAGATCTTGGCTTGGGAGCTTGTGGAGTGATCACTTGGCTCAAGAGAAGTTGAATTAGCCACCTAGTGAAGATGGAGCAATGGTCTTTTGGTCAATGAGGTCTCGGATGGCATGACTAGTCCCTTGAGTTCTCCATGGCATTGTTGGAGTCTTCTTGGTCCATTGAGAAATCTGATGATGAACAAATTGGGCTGGACTTTCTTTGAATTGATCCTTCAACAATCAAACTTGATTCTTGTGGGCCTTGGAGCAATGATGTTTGGCTTTTGACTTTTCTTGTGAAGTGACTCCATTTGTCAATTTTGTACATGATCTGAACCTTTACATTTTGTGCACTTAGACCCATTAGCTAAATGGATCGTGAGTATCAAACTTGGACTTTCTTTCACAATGTCTCATGTGTGGACCATTAGATTTGAGCTTTCATTCATTTGGTTCCAAAGAAAAATCATGAGGGTTTTGATCATTAGACTCTGGTTTTAATCCAACAGGATCATGTGAACCTCAAACATCAAGCTTGGGCCTTTTTGTTTTGCAAAATGACTGATTGGGTTCCAAGCATTGGACTTGGGTTTTGAATTTATTAAAGTCATTTAGGTCTTAAATATTGGACTTGGGTCTTGATTCCAACAAGGTCATGAGAGCCTCAAAAGCTGAACTTGGGCTTTGATTCAAAAACAAAGGTCATGTGAACTTTAAGTCTTGGGTTTGGACTTTAACTCATTCAGGAAAAATCAGGTGAGCTTTAAACCTTGGGCTCGAGCTTCAATTTAAGCAAAGTGATGTTAATCTCAAGCCTTGGGCTTGGGCCTTAATTTATGCAAGGTTAGACTTTAGTTCAAGGAAAGTCAAGTGAGCCTCAAGCCTTGAACTTGGGCTTCAATTCAAGCAAAGTGATGTTGGTACTAAGCCTTGAGTTTGGACCTTTCATCCAATCAATGTCTTGTTGGGTTAGGTATCATTTTCTCAAAAAATGGGCCCAAGTTTTGGACTTCGACTTTCACTTCATGTTATTTTGGATTCCTAAACCATTCTTTAAGCATAAGCCCAAGAGTGGAACTAGAACTCTTTCTTTTCAAAATGACCAAGTGGGCCTCAAGTACAGGACTTAGGCTTTTTTTTTTTTTTTTTTTTAAATGACCATTAGGGCCTCAAGTATAGGACTTGGGCTTTTCTTTTCAATATGACTAGATGGATTCTAAGTTTTTGAATTTGGGCTTTGAATTTTCTTAGAATCATGTGACTTTTAATCTTTTTAAAGCCATGTGGGCCTGAAACTTTGGACTTGATTGATTTTTGCCTTCAAAAAAGTGATTCGTTAAGAAAATTTTCTCTTTTGGGCTTTTTATTCACTTCAATGATGGCTTTTAGTACCATTAAGTTCATGTGGGCTTCAAGCATTGGACTTGAGCCTGGGTTCACACAACATCCAAGTGGGCCTCAAGCATTAGACTTGGGCTTAGGTTCAAATAAGAGCAAACAGGGCCTCAAGCATTGGACTTGGGCCTAGGTTCAAACAAAGGCAATCATGAATGCACCCTCTATCAGGTTGGGCCATCCTAAAGGAAAGATCTAAATGGGCTTTTAATGTGGGTAGAGGGTAGGCTAAAAAGGTTCCCCATTACTTAGGCTCAACATACCCACTAATGCATGCGAGGGGCATCAAAGGTTCACAGTATGTTTCACCACTATATACTTGCTCGAGAGGGTCGAGAGTATGTATCCATGGGGTGGTAGGTTGGCCAAGGGTACCCACATCCGAGGGGGACTGTGATCCAAGGCTACTACTACCGTGGCTTCTGGGCTAATCAACACACAATGCAAAATCACACGTGCAATGCATGACATACAAAATGACAATTATCAAAGCGAGTAACAAACAATAGCAAACAACTTGTGAACTGTAGACTAGGAATCCTATACTAGAGTTTAGCCCTCTAAGTCCTTAGTGGAGTCGCCACTGTGAGAACCACGACCCTAAAACCATCCTTTTTTAGATGAGGGTCTAAACATGGTTCCCAAAATGGGAATTTTCACTGTTTTCCATCCTAATCACTAGTGGAATTTACAATGGAGTCGCTACCTAACTTTTATAACAACAAGCTAAGAAAAAAGTGCTATCTTTTATTAATTGAATAAATAATACAATGGTTTGGAAAAGAAACAAATTACAATATTTTGCCCTAGATACAATCTAAGAAAACAAAATACAAGGCTTTGGTCCTAAATACAATCTAAAAAAGAAAGTAAATAGGATACATAAACTAATCTAATCATCCCCTAAGATTAGGATTCAGGGGCTAGGGGATTGGATGGGAAGGTGTTAGGCACCCATCCAACCTAACCTAGGTCAGTCTCTAAGGATCCATTAGTCTAAGTTCACAACCTCAAGCAAACCATACTCGCATTTGATTCATAGCATCACAACAGTACATGCAATGAAAAATTAAACACTGATTAATCATCAAGCATTTAAAATCATTTAAGTACACATCTCACATGAAAAGGAAAATTTAAAGTTACTGTAATTTTAGTACATGTTAGAAAAATCAGATTTGCATCATTCACAAAACAGAAACTGAAAACAATGCAATCTAGTAATTGTGCATTAAAAATTATTCAAGCAATTAATATTAAAACCTAATCATGCATTTTACATAATTAAAGTTGTTGCATTAAATTAAAAAAGAGAGGATTGTACCTTTTGGGATGCAACCTCTTGAATGAGTGTTCCAGATTGAATTTGATTGTGGTGGGATGCGGCCTCTTAATTGAGAATACCACCAGTCCTAAAAATTGTTTCTTGAGTTAAACCATTAAATTTGATTAAAAAAGATTAAAAATGGAATTAAAAGATTGGAAATAGAAATTACAAAAAATATTTTGTAATCTCTAGACTTAAATATAAAAACACACTTGTGTTCTTATTTCAAAATTTAACCCTTTGCAAAAATTCTCTTGAATTTTGCTTAGGATTGCTCTAACTAATTTTTCCAACCTCCCGTTAAAATGAGAATATTTTCTATTTATATGGCAGCCCTAAAATGAACCTACCCATGTTTTAGACCTCATGGGAGTGTATTAGGGTTTTGGAAATTGGATATACTTCATGAAAATCCCGAAATTCTTACTGATTTTTAGGCCCTGATTGCGGCCCATTTTGACCCTCTAAATGTTAGAATTTGGAGATGATCATTAGAGACGTATTTGTAGCCCATAATGTAAGATTTCCATCCCAATTTGAATTAACTCAATCGGATAACTGAGTAAAACGTTATGGTTGAAATACCGATCAGTGTACAGGCTGGAATCCAAATCCGAATTGGGCTTTGGATAATTCCGGGTTTTTCACCTTTGGTCAACTTCTAGTGGATTTAGAAGTCCTTATTTGGCTGAATTCAAGATATCTTGATTTTCATCAATTTATTAATAATTAATATGATAATTATTGATCAAAATAATTATCTTATTAGTTAAAAATAAATCAATTTAAGAATTATCCTTTTATGAATATCTTGTGCATGAATATTTACCATTTTAAGGTGTTCTAAACCAATAGGAATTATTTATTAATTGATTTTAATTTAATCCTTTAGAGGACTAATCAAATTAATTAACAAGTAATCTTATACATATGAGCTTATGGTAAATATCATTTCAACCAATCAAATTTATTTCCTTAATAAAATCTTGGTTTTTGATCTAATTTCCAATCCGAAAAATGCACTCTCATTCTTAATTCAATTTTGATCACTTAAAATATGATTTTAAATTTATGGACCAACTTTGAATTTTCAAGCTTGTGAAATTATCATTTTACCTTTTATGCACTAAAGTGTAAAAAAAGTAAAATTAATGGTTGCAAAATGGGGTGTCAACACTACCATATGTCACTCTTCTTTGAAAGAGAAATAACTACATCTAATGTATCCTTCATTCTAACATTAAAAGTATATATGTTTAAATGAATTGTATTAAACAATTTATATTTCCTAAGTCTTTTTAATGCAAATGTTAACCAAGTACAATGCATGGTTCATAGTACTTCCTTCCTCACCTGTATATATGGGTGTCTATGGATGCTATATATTAGTATCAAAGAAAAAAATGTGTTCTATTACAAGTGTGGTGTGAAAGTGATTGAGTGAGGCTATTGAAGGCATGAGTAAAAAATATAGTTTTTTTTTTTTTTAGAATGTTAATTATAGTCATAGAGAACTATAATTTATTTTGGTGTTCCATCGTTGGTTCAACTACATCAAAGTAAGGAGCTTTTGTCAAAGTTATGTTATTGGCGATGATATTACTATGAAATAACTCTGTAATGTCTACATTTTAATTGTATTTTCTTATTTGATTATAGTAGATTGATTGAAGTTCGATCCGTGGACATAGGTAAATATTGTTGAATCACGTAAATTCCTGGTGTTTCCTTATGTAACTATTTTTCTTATTTATTCCCACTTATTTTATTACTACTATCTTGTTGGCTTTGCATAATTCAAATTTACAATTTCACCAGCTTAGCCCAACATTCCAACAGTGTCTTGCTAACGTGTATACATTGCTAACCAATCCCACATGTTTCCAAGTTATTTAACATTAAATCAATCAATAATAGATGTCAGCAAAGAGATAAATCCATGAATAATAAAAACTTTCATCTTCAAATTCAATTATGTACTAGCTAGAGAAGTTAACTTTCAAATCCAAATAGCCTAAAATTCATTTAGTATAATTTGAACATAAATGTCTTCATTTTCATTTTATTGTTGTATTAATTGGAAGTAGCCATATACATCAAAACCCCTAAAATCACAATTTACCTATGCAAAAACCATAATTTCAAGTGGATGCAACAAACATAATACTCAATTAAAATTTTGTAATAAACTTTTATTAAACCAAGAGACCAAATTCGTGTAATTTAGTTTATAACATTGGTTCTTTGCTATTTGTGAAAAAGGGTATGTCCTTAACATTGCTAAAAAAAATTCTTAATCATTAATCACTAACCGGTGTAATAGATGGGAAAATTCGTAAATATATATATAATACATATTTAATTACTAAGTATAATATATATATATATATATATATATATATATAATACATATTTAATTACTAAGTATAATAATAAAAATTCAAACACTTTCATTTTACATTATTAATTAATATTAGCTGAATTATCATAAGAAATGATTATAAATTTAAAATAATAATAATAATAATAATAATAATTATTATTATTATTATATGATAGAAATCCTAATCTAAACTCACACACACGTATATTTTGAGAATCCTAAAGATCGAACCCACACCTTCATAGAGAGGTGAAACGTTTTGGGAAGAGGAATTACTAAAATTTCTAATTAATTTAAATTAACATAATTTAATAATATTTGTAATTCTAAACTCTAAGTTTAAAAATCTATATATTGAAATTATTTTTAAAAGCTTATCTACAACATTAGAAAAATCAAATTAAAAGTTCAAAATTTAAATTTTATATTATTAATATAGATTTGATTAACAAGAAACAACCCACTGGGTTATGAAGAATCTTTTTCATATAAATTTACCACTAATATTTCTTTTCTTTTATTATTCACCAAAAAAAAAAAAAAAAAAAAAGGTATATTCTTTGATGAAAGATGAAAACGTGTGTAGTTGGTAGTGGTGGGAGAAAAATAGCGTAACACTTGCACACAAATTGATAATGGCAGCGTCTGCCACAGCGAGTGGAGGAGCTCCCAATCTCCGCTACTCACTGTCCCACCCTATTACAAAGAAGGCAAGAGGGTACCATAAAGTTCTTCATCCACAACCCACTTCACTTCTCAAGTACTACACGGCTCAAAACCTCTTTTCCCATCCGAGCTCTCGACCCTCAAACAGAAGAAGAAGAAGAAACCGAGAACCAAAACTTCAATAACAAATCCGGTTCTTTTACATCCCAGGTCACTTTCTTTCTCTCATATTTTATCCCCACATGCCAAATTTACCTTTTTTCTTTTGTGGGTAACTTTCTATTTCGTTTTTCTTACTCACCATCAAGGATTTGTTTGAGAATATTTCTTGCATGATATTATGCCTCTTATTGTGGGGTTGTGATATATTTCTAATAAAATTGAGATTAATTACAATTTACAATGATATATGTTGAGGCTAATAAAATTGGATATCATTTTGGCAAATTGCTGAATTAGAGAAGATATGAGCTTGACATAAACTGTGGCCCAACTTGTGATAAATTTTGCTTTTATTTGGAAACACTTGCTTTTGTTAAGACTTAAGATTATTGATGAGAATTAACTATAAGCTATTCTCTTCTGTATTGCCCCAAGTTTCTTGAAACTCTGGTTATCTATGTTGATTGATTCCTCTATTGGATGACCGGATAAGTGCTAACCAGGTGGAATTGTTTAATAAAGTAATAAGTACTTCTTTTTTTTTCCCCCTCTAATTGGGTTCAACTTCACTGATCATGTACCCTTGTTTTAAACAGTGTAGAATTTTTTTTATTTTTTATTTTTTTCCATAGTCCTCACGAATGAGTTATGTCTTAGAACTTATTTGGTGAGGTTGCTTTGAAATTAAGGAAAAGTACATTCGAAAAAGTGGATGAAAGGAAGTGGCTTCAAATGATGTCTTTGGACTTTGGATTGTTTATCTTTTCTTGGAGAATGGGGTAGCTCTATATGGTTTGCTTATATACATATATAGAATCACAATGTTACATACATCATCCAAAAGCCTAAATGCATAATTTCCTTGATCAAGTCTCTTTCACAAATCCACAAGAGATGCTTACTTATAAATATGATCATATTAAAAGCTCACCAAGAATACTTGGTACTAAGATATAATGTGATTTACAAAGTAAAAGAAGATTTTGCTTTTGTTTTAATATCTTCTAAATATATTTTTGATTATCTCTAGCTAAGGAATGGTAAACCTTTTTCTTGTTACATGAATCCAATTTTCGTTAATATATATTCGTAGTAAAATTATTGACTCTTGTTCAATGTATTAGAAAGAGTTGAGTGTCATATCATCCTAGCTTTGAAGCAAGTTCAATAGATTCGTTGATTAGTCATGTCATCCTAGCTTTGAAGCAAGTTCAACAAACTGAATAATGTAGTTTTTATTTCATAATTATTTAAACATTAACATAATCTAATTATTGCTGCTTCTCTTTGGTGTGAGCAGGAAGATTTGAAATATTTGTGGAAATTGATAGCTGGTTCAGTTGTGGGTGCAGCTGTAATTAAGTATGGAAGCGTAGTTTTTCCAGAGATAACCAGACCCAACATCGTACAGGCTCTGATTATGATATCAACTCCTGTTATTGTAGCTGTTTTTCTTTTGATCAAACAAAGTCGTGCAGAGACCTGAAGCTAGGAACCTAGTCTTGTGTAACATATCCTTCTATTACATATTCTTTCTGGCAAGTGTAGAATACCATGACCCATTTTGCAACTGCTAATTGTCTTAAAGAATGTCCCTGCAATCAAATTTGCCCTTGAAAGTTGTCAAAGACTTGGCTAAAATTAAATGTTGCAAGAGGTGATTTTCTTAGTAATCATGTGATCATAGGATTGCCTTGATGTAAGCTAGATTCCAGATTCCCTCCCTTGAGTCATAGAGGTTCCCAATACACAAACACTCACACTCACAAATATGAGGGAAGATCCATGGATTCCCAATTTGGACTTTATCCCTGGGCAAAGGGATCATCAACCCCCAACAAGTTTTTTTGGGTAAGTGATCTAATTTTGCAAGATAATTAATTAGGCAGTGGATTGTACAGTGATTCAGTGTTTTGATAATGCTACTGCCAGCCAAATTCTCTTAATTAACATTCTCACCCCATTCTGATGAGGACAAACCAATATGGACTCCCATCGCTAGTGGTCGTTTCTCAACCAAGACAGCTTATTTGAATGATCAAAAGAACAAATTCATGGAGTTAGGACCACTCAATGGGAAGGAATGGAAGAAGCTGTAGAGCATAAAAATGAATGAGAGACTGAAATGGGTGCAATGGAAATTAGTGAGAAAATTTACAACAACCAAGCCTTTGTCCCAAAATGTTTGGGGTCGGCTATGGATCCTTAATAGACTAGTCAAGGTAGTGAAATGAGAAACTTTGTTCCCTACAAAATTAGTATTGAAAAACAAATTCAATGTTGAAATTTCATGTGCTACTAGAGTCCGAATGTTTCTCTATGCTTCTCAATGATAAAGAATGTATGCATCCTCTGCACTTAGCAAGAAAATGTAGCTTCTCAGTCTCATATCTCAGCTTGAAAAAAAAAAAAAAATGTTATGCCAAGTAGCTTAAAGGTAACTAAATGGTCACCCCCACCAACTATATAGCCGAAAGCCTGAAAGTAAACTTTGATCACAGAGGATGTGTACTGAAGGCTTGGACCAGCTTGTTTTCAAGGTCAAGGGGAGAGCCACTATGGGCTGAAGCAAAAGCTGCCTTTCGGAATTGAGCGCATGGTTATACCATTTTGAAGGCGATTCGCTCGGCTTGATTAAAGCAATTACAGAACAGGGTTATCAGCAGCATCGTGAGAGATATCATAAGTTTGTTTTGAATCTATTTCAATGTTGGTCTTTTGTATTTGCACATAGAGAAGCCAGTAATTTAGCTCAGAACTTAGCATGTTGGGATTTCTTTTGTATTGCCCTGGGGCCGTTTCCCTCTCTTATCTTCCTTATTTGGTTTGATGTTTCTTCAATAAAATGTTGATTTAACTAAAATAAAAGTAATCTAATGCAGGTTAAAAATTGGAACAAACATATCCAAACACATGCATACCACAATTAACAATAAGATTGCCTGCAAAATGCAAACAGGTCTAATAGTTGTCCCATAATATATTGTTATCTAATTAGAAATTAACTTACAAATCCTTTACAAGATCTTGACATTTCACCTCAGTGCTTACATTAACTACGGTTGACAATTGCAGGACAAATTTCCTGTTGGATGTCACCATGAGCTTCAAAACAATCTTAGAATTTAAGAGATAAAAAAATAACGCATGATGTTTGTTCTTTGGCTAGGTTACCTTGGTGATTTCATATGGTGGCCTTGTCTGTTATTTGTGAGACTAATTCAGCAAAGATTTGGTAAAACTTGGGACCATGCCTTTTCCCTTCGAAATTCACATTATTTTAAATTGAATTAACATAAACATCACACAAATTTATGATGATATCATGTAACAAGTATTACCATATAACTCCTAAAATAAGAATAACTGTGTCTCTGCCACTGGGAATCTAACTACAATTTACCCTAAATTTATTCTAGCCACCAAAAGAATCCCCAAGAGTTTCCTTCACCCTATGAATTACAAAACAGGGTGGATACTTCACCACGTAAACCATTATCTATATACTTACCATATATAATAGATTTTGTTTTTATTTTTTGTGAGAAGAACAATATATAATAGTTGAGACTTTGCATTCAATTTTGCTAGTCTCTTGATCCCTCTCTTCATTGTGTCACGTCAACCATCTTTTTCCAATCTCTCTTTCCCCTTTTTTTTTTTTTTTTGCTTTTGTTCTTCCTAACCTTACCGTTACTCTTCTTTGAATCATTCTTCTCCCTTTTTGCTCTTCTTCCCATTATTCCACACATTAATGTTACAATTCATGAATCTAATGAGCACAGCTATGATCATGGTAGCTACGGTGAAGTAGGCACGGGTATCAACGTCTCAACCATTCCTCTCTATTTTTTACTCTTCTTTTCCTCCATCTTCTTTTCTATCTCACCTTACCGTTACTCTTCTTCCAACATTTCTCCTTCCATTTTTGCTCTTATTCTTTCTATTATTTCACACTTTACCGTTACAATTCCTCCAATCCTTCCTCTCCCTTTTTTACTCTTCTTCTCCTCATTTTTTTTTTTTCTATAAATTTATTATTATTTCCTCTACACTTCTCTCTTCCATTTCTCTATGCAAAAATGAAACATAAAAAAATAAAAAAGTGACTACTCTTTTTCTTTCTTTTAATGGATTTTATTTTTTAATTATTTCTTACAACTTTACTCTTTTTTTATGAGTTTGTGTTTTCGATAGCTCTACTTTGGGTTGATGCGTTTTGGTATTTTGAAGTTGTGTTTTTTAATTCTCCATCACATGTTCTTCTCCTCCTCTTATGGGTTTTCTCTTATGACTTTGCCTTAAGTGTTAAAATACTTCTTTGGCTAAATGAGTCAACTTCTTCTAAAAATAGTTTATTTTTAATATATTTTCCAACCCAATGCGTGCATCCATGATTAGTTATTTTATAATTATTGGAGACCATATACATGATCAAGATCCTTAGGAACTCTACCAAATAGAATTATTTTAATCCTAACATTTCCTTATATAATAAATAGTCTAAATTATGACATGTCGTCATTCTACTAAAAAAATCCTTAAAATATTGGTTTTTATCACTTAACTTGTTAATACTTCAATACTTAACATACATTAATAACTTGTCTGACGTTAAGAGGAAAAATAAAAAATAAAAACCTCACGCCATCGCCAAACTTCATCTCCCTAAAATCATTCAAAACAAAATTCCCAAACTTTTGGGGTGTTCTTCTTCATCATCTTCTAAAAGGCGACCTCTTCAAATCATCCATGAATGACTATTGATACATCAATTGGAGCAACACATGAATTTACTATGGTCTGGTTTGGCCCATGTTTTTATGTGTTTTCATTACTTCATAGTAGAGCTTCATAATCTCAGAATCTTTGCTTTGGTCAGGGATCCGTGATTGTGAAAATTCGAAGAGATTGCATTGTATAAGATGAGTGAAGAAGAAAACCTCAAAAGTTCGGGAATCTTGTTTTGGATGACTTTAGAGAGATGGATTTTGGCGATGGCATGAGAGGTTTTGGGTTTTTTATTTTCCTCTTAATAACATCAGACTAGTTTTTGTTTTTTCAAGTGATAAAAATCAATATTTTTAGAGTTTTGTTAGTAGAATGATGACATAACATAATCTAAACTATTTATTATAAAAAGAAAGGTTAAGATTAAAAGAATTGTGTGAGTTCTAGTTTGCTTAACTGGTGAAGTCTCTTGTTATCAAGCAATGGACCTGTGTTTTTTGAATCCCGTATACATCAAAAACCAATTGGTGTTCAAATGTTATTGTAAATATAAAATAAATAAATAAATAAAATCTATTTGATCCCATATACAGCTCTAAGTAGAATAGTCAAAATCTTTATTTTATTCATTTTCTCCGACCACCAAGAAATCACAAGATCAATAATCAGAGAAACATTGAAGATGGGCCAGTTTACATTTGAGAAGATTTTCCAATCACTCTACATTTCCTCTCTTTATTAGACCTCCAAAATTCCACTTGTAATCCAGCAAAGAGAGAGGCCATTTATAATCCTTTTACTTTGATTTAAGAAGGAGAAACCTCACTTTCACACATGGAGGTTTTTAAGAAGAGCTATCCACAATCTTCTACACACCATTCTTTTGAATATTAAGGACGAACTAGTATGAAGGAAGAAGAAGAGAAACCCCTCTCCAACCAAATTATGAATAATTGATTTGAAATAAGACATCACCCCTGTAATTCATTAAATCAATAGGTCCGCATTTCCAACAAGTAATATACTTAAATAAAAGAAATACTGAACCCCAACTGATGCAAGAGGATCTTGCTGGGTGACCCTGAACTCCAAAAGAATTTGAACATGAATTTTCAAATCTCAACTTGATTTCCTAGTTTTTGCTACCCTAACCAGCTCAAAGGTTACAGATCCATATAGGTAATTCTCATTAATTTTCCAAATAACAAAAAATTACAAGTAAAACCAATAAAAGAATATCTACTAGAGTGCAATTCAATCTCTGTAGTACAATGCCGATATGTTTTGGTAAGCTATGAAGCAAATGACTGCATGGTTCTTTAAGAAGTAGAAAAATGAGCCAACTTGGTTGGTACACAAGACAAGTGCCAGTGAGTTTGGACCATACCTAACAAATATATCAAGACTAGAGATTGTCTTTCAGCCATCTTAGAGCTCCATTTGCAACAGACCTGCATGTTCTACAACTTTCAATCAACACTACACAAGTATAATGATGAAGACAAGATTAATCCAAAGAAAGAAAGCTATTGAAAACAAAATGTACTAGGCATCCAATGAATCGTTTCTGCAAGTTACAACTTCTCAAGCATAATAGTTTGCATAAACCGGTTTGGAGGTAAACTCTGTCCTATTTTTAAAGTCTTGATGCTTATTTTTTAAAACCTAAAATGAATATAATATATACCTACAAATATCAATTAGTTAATTGCTATATTCCTCCTGTATTGTATCCTAGCTTTACAAAAATTATTGCATTGCCCAATTATTCTAGTGGATTGGTGTTGCGTGTGCACCCAAGTGGTGAGACCATGATCAATTATTATTGAATTGTGAAGTTGCTTTTGAGTTTTGATCGGATTCGTAGCAGAATCATTCAGGAGGTGGAATCATACAAAATCGTTTTTTTTTTTTTTTTTTTTTTTTTTTTTTGCAATTTTTTATTATTATTTGTCATTTCTTCATGCATTTGTAATTTGGTACTAAGTGGTTACTAGTTATTTCCCTTTTTAGTAATTTGTATCAAAATTTACCTTTTTCTAATGATTCTTTAACATATATTATTAATTATTAGAAAAAATTACCTTTTTTATTTAAGGAAGGTAGAATCTTATGACTCCCGATCCGATTCACGGGACTCTCTCACTGATCCTATGTAGAATCCTGATTCTAACAACTATGGTGGTACTATTGGGTTGAATATGTTGTACTCTTGTACTCTTCTGTCTAGAATATTCTAGTGGTGAGGTGTCTGCACCAGCTAAAAAACCAATAAATCGAGTTGATCCAAGAAGGATTCAGGTTGACTGAGTCAAACTCAGATCTATGGGGTCAAAAGCTGGACTAACTTGAAACTGGACTGGATTTGGGCCCAAACAACCCATGCTAACCAAAACAAACCAGAAGGCCAAACCGTGATTATACTAAACAGAGGTCAAATGTTAAACCAGCTGAAGATAGAGCAAATACTACGAACCAAACAAGGGTCTTCCCCGTCAACTCCGGTGAGCAATGATGCCGACAACCATGATGGCACGGTCATAGGTCAACAATGACCAAAACACACATTCCCTCAACCAATCTCATTGGAAAGCACCGTACCAGTGCCAAAAATATCGAGAGCTACCAAAAACCACCGAAAACCACCATGAACCTGCACTAATCTATCAAAAATCCCTTTAAACAACGTCAAACAACAATGAACAACACCCTAAGCAACAAACACAACAGCCATGCTCACGGTTTTGCTGTTCCACTACTAGACTTCGACAGCAACAACAGTGAAGACAACAACTCTCTCTAACGTCTTCATACTTTAACACCCCTCAACATTGTCTTCATACACCCCCCAACATTACTCAAACGATGAATAGAAAAAAAAAAAAAAAAAAAAAAAAAAAAAAAAAAAAAAAAGAGGAAAAAACAGAAGGAAAAAAAAAAAGGAGAAAAGGCAGAGAGGATTGAACCAAAGGCAAGAGGATGTTTCAATCCTGCTCTGATACCATTTTAGTGAAGAATATTTGGAAAGAGTATTAAAAAAGAAGAGAGAGAGAGAGAGAGAGAGAGAGAGAAGAATTATTACCCAGCAAACTCTTTTAACTTCTTCCATGGGTCATTTTGGTCTACCGATTCTTCAGTTTTTTCTGCAACATTTTCCTCCTGATATTCTCTACTTTTAACTGCAAAAGTAAAATGTAATACTGAAGTTAAGGCGTTAACCATAGATATTTAGTAGTTGAAAGAGTATTACTGGATACAAAACGGAACAAAAAGAGAAAGAAAAAGAAATTCATTTACGGATTACAAATGCAATTACTTACTAGCTGGCTGAGTTTTAGGACGAGTTCGTGAACGGCTGCTGGTAGTGCTATTTAGCAAAGCAAGTTCTTCAAGCAATTCACGCTCCTTGGCACTGCAAATATAGGCAAAAAATAAAGTGGAATTAATATTTTGTCAAAGTTTTTTTTTATAAATTTAGAAAATGAGCACAGATTGAGTCAAAACAGACAAGGAGAAACAGGAATTTTGTTACTCCGTTAGTACAATTGGACAAAAATATGCTTGTATTTTTATCACTCTTGGCACTATTAGCCATGTTGATGCAGAGCTAAACATGAATATTTATGGGAAAATTACACTGACCTCCCTTGGAAGTTTTTTGCAATTGTACTAACCTCCCCTGAGGTTTTGAATTGGAAATTGACGACCCTACTTCATAAAATAAACTGTACTCACCTCTCTATACCTTAACACCGTTATATTAACTAACGGAAAATAGAAAAATACCATGTTACCCTCACTCATAGTACAGCTTTTTCCCCTGTTTTCAGCTTCATTTTTTCTTCTTCCTCTCTTTTTTTTTGGGGGGAGGTTGTTTTTTGGCTTTTTTTTTCCTCTTTACATCCATCTCTTTCTTTTTGGGATTGTTTTATGGCTTTTTTTGTTTTGTTTTGTTTTGTTTTGGCCCATCCAGAATCTGTGGACACACTCCCCTGCAAAACACTAAAAACTTTTTGCCAAATACGAATATCACAGCCAAACCAAAGAACCTATTTTTGCCATAATCTAAACAACAACAAAATAATGAAAATAACAACCCTAATTCACAGCCACTGAACTGTTAAAAATAATTTTTTGTACAGAAAATCAATCAAAATAACACAAAAATAAAACACATCAGAAAACCCCAAAACAAAACCCATATCAGAAAACACAAAACAAATCCCACCCCACACCGCAGTTCGCGGCAAAGCTAGCCCAACCATTCACAGCCACCATGTCTAGCGGCCAAAGCTTGATCCACCCAGCTTTCGGACAAGCCACCCACACCAACGAACCCAAGGAGAGGTAAGCCAAGAGATGCCCGAGATGAGAGAGTGAGTGAGCTCGAGAGAGGAGAAATTTTTTTTTTTTTATAAGAAATTAGAGACTTAGATTTTCAAAATCGAAGACTCAAAAATGCTTGAGAATTTCAGAGAAATCAAAAGCCGTTGCGAGAGTGAGTAGAGATTAGAGGATATTGGTGAGTTTAGAGAGAGATAGTTAGGGTTTGAAAGATGTGGGTTTGGAGATAGAATATTGGTGGGTTTGGAAGAGAGAGAGAGAGAAGCAGTGGGTTTGGAGAGAGAAAACCAAAGCCTTGAACTGATTGTCTGAATGTGGAAGAGGATAAAATGGGAAATTTGTATGAAGGGTAAATTAGGAAATCCATTCAAAAAGTGAGTAAAATGGTGTTTTAACATTTTCCGTTAGTTAACGTAATGGAGTTAAACTATAGGGGAGGTGAATGCAGTTTATTTTAAAAAATAGGAGAGGTTAGTGTACAATTTGAAACCTCAAGTGAGGTCAGCTCAAGCAAAAATAAAAATAAAAATATCAGACATTAAAACTACACCGTTTCACACTTTGGGCCACATTCTCAGTGCTTAAAACCTCTAAAATGACCAAAATAACCTCAAAAACTCCAAAATGACCAATTAACCTTGGAACCAACAAAATGACATTAAACCCACATAAAGCACAGTTAAAACCAAAAACCCAAGAGACCAAGCTGCTTCTATGCCTAGAGAAAAGCGAAAAACCTAAAAAAACACAAGATTTACACCTTGAAAGTTAAAAAGGTAGTATCAAACCATGATTTTATTAAAAACTTTTAAACCCCCAAATAGTTGAAAAAGGGTCCCTAGTGTCAATCCCCAATTAAGGATTAGTTGAGTTGAGTTGAATGGAATTCTTTCGAATGATGCATAAAAGACAAGGGATGAATGCACAGACTGCAGAAAGGTTGATAGTATCATTTATAGAGTTATAATGACAACTAGAAAAAAGAAACAGAATAAATCTATACCTGACACGATTGGGTATAGTAACTTTAACTGTAAATAAGTGGTCACCACGTATCGATGGTTTATTCAGTTTTGGTGCACCTTTCTTTGCCAGGACAAGCACATCCCCAGGTTGGGTACCTGGTGGAACTTGTAGTTCAGTAATTCCTTCAACTGTCTTTACCTGTTTAGATGTTAGAAGTTCAGTTAATTGATTGCGTACAAAATACCAACAAGAAATTGAGAGGGGAAAAAGAACGACTCCAATGGCCAATAAATCACAGAAGGCAGTGACAAAAGAATGACATTACAAATAGGGGACCCAAAGGTATTGATGCATGAGGGCTGCATTCTGACTATCCACCATAACATAGAAGTGTAGTTCAGATATATAACATCTCATCAGACAAATTCAAAAGGCCTTAGAGATGCTAATATATTTTTGTGTATTCTGAAATAATTTTATGTTAATGCAACCAACATCTAATGCTCAGGTTGGATATACATCAGAAATCAATGTCTTGTCCAGGCGATCACATATACAGCATGATTCAGGTTCTAGTATTCCTACTTAAAATAAATAAAAAATTGTTTTCTTGTATATCTGCATAGTAAAAGTAAAGTTCATCTGTCCTATCTATATCTACGCATATTGAACTCAGTTGAATGAAACTAATGGACTGAAATAGCAGCTGGAGAATTGTTACAGCACTGATAGAAAAATAGCAAATTAAATCAGACTAAGAAGTATCATAAATGGCTAATACACGTATTAGTGAGTAAGCTGCAGGATATCTGGTTGGACATGAACCAAGTGGTGCATAATAACAACAAATTAAATCGGCTGTCATCTTACAGCACTCGAAAGCTTCAGCAGCATACATGCACAAGGCATTTTTATGCCATACAAGTTGGTCAACAATAGAAAATAGTATGGGACACTGGTTTTTTACAATTACCATCAAGGGAATTACAAAACCTTCCAGGTTGAGCAGGATTGAGTCACATCATTAGATGAAGAATGCAGTAAAATCCAATATTAGATATACTTTTGGCAGACAGTCTAATTCCATTGAAAGTGCGGCGCATATAAAGTGCTAAAAAAGGAAGCACTGGAAAAGGCCGCTCCGTAGAAGGTGCAATATAAGCCATATCTAACAAACTAATCAAGAATAACTTTGGCAGAAAATATCTAAAATCTGAAAAATTCATAGAATCTCTTTTGTTTCTGAATAAGCAGTCCTTTTCTTTTTCTTTTTTCCTTTTCCTATTTTTGATAAATAGTCTTTCTCATTAAGTTCTGTTCCAATATCAATTAAGGTAGATATGGGTCTATGCTCATTATCATGTGAATGGACATGCCTATTTACAAATTAAGAGCAGAGTGAAGGGTTAACTGGAGCGCTACTTTTACTATATTTTATAGTCAGACTCTATTGTATACTATGCAGGATCTCTAGATAATTCAGCCAGGAGGACAGGATGCTAGATCCCATCACAGTTCATGTGTATAGTTGTACAAGGAGATTCTGATTGACTTAACCTTTATTGTAATTTCATTTAATGTTCTAAAGAAAATCTCAGACTACATCCCTTGTGTGGATGTAACTTCATTAGAGCAAGACTTTTGGGCTCATAATAATTTACCTTAACAAGCCCCCCCAATATGGCATCTAGATAACTGATAGATACTGTTGAGGAGAGATTTATGCCATCTCTTTGAATTCCTGGTATCTCTTCAACATCAAGGTATACAAAAAGATCTCCAGGAGGACCCCTGCTGAAACAAGAAGATACATTACCGAGTATGTACCCTGTATTTTAGTACAAAGCCTCTAGAAAATCACAAGTATAGAAAGAACTTTTTTTTTATAAATAACGAAATTTATTAATATAGGAAAAAACCCAAGTACACAAGGAATATACTAAAGTCAACTACTAAATAGATTATGAAGAGAAATACATATTTCTTTTGGACGAAAAGATGGTAGTAGATAAGAGAAAGATGCAACTCAATAGCAAAGCAGGCCACTTCAATGGCTGATGGGAACACATAGATCATATGTCATGTCAAACACATCAATGGCAAATATCTACCCTGTGTATGTAATATGTCAAGAACTTGTAGATCAAACTCAATGATTTACCAAAGAATCTTCCCAATGAGGATTACAAATGGTAAAATCAAAATTCAACCACATACCCTCTTGGTCCGGCATCACCCTCTCCAGCAACTCTAAGGATACTGCCCGCGCTAACTCCAGGAGGAACTTTAAGTTTGATATTTTTCTTAATACGTATACGTCCTTCACCGGAGCATTTCCGACAGTATTCAGATATAACTTCACCCTCCCCACCACAATTTGGACATACAGAAACCTAATTTTAAAAGAAAGATATTTTAAGTTCAGTGTAGAAGGAAAGGTAAGTAGCGAATTATGAAACTGAAATAATAAACCATAAAAGAACATGCAAACAATGAAACATGAACTCAACTAGTCACCCCATGTTTGTCTTTTGAATGATACTAGATCTCATAAACTTCAGCATTGCCAATATGAGCTTGTTTCTAGAACCTAACAAAGAGCCAGTCCTTTTTTTTTTTCTTTTCTTAATGAACAATAAAAAAAAGGTGCAAAAACGGGCCAACCCATTAAAGACATAAGACAGTGAAGAGAAGAAAAAGCATGAGAAAATGTAAGGAATACAAATAGCCCAAGAAGTTTAGAGAGTCAATAAAACCAAGAGCCTGACAATTACATCAAAACCTAGTCAAATAAGCCGTTAGGAGTCCCTCTTTTGAGTCATCCAAAGATTCTTCTTTCACTCAAAAGCCCTTGTGTTGCTCTCCAACCAAATTCTCCAGGAACTGCTTTCCACCACCAATATTCCAACCCTAACAAACTGACAAGTCTACCACAGCACTCAGCATCATCTGATTGACAGAGAAAAAGAGAACAACAACCACCAAAAGTTCCTGAAAAATCGAGCAGTACTAAGATAATTGACCGAAATATTTCTCTATCCCTTTTCGCAGATAGCACCAACTAATAACAAACTTTCTGGTCTCTACACCAATAAAAAATTTGCTCAAAGCAGTACACCACAGAAAGAAAGAAGCATTTAATAGGAACCTCAGCACAGCAAATGCTTCTCCAAGAAAACTTCCTCGAAAACACAAAACACCATATACTTTTCACCTCAAACATATGATTCAGACTTGATTTCCAACACTACATCCTCAACAAAACTGCATACTGGGACTTTTCTTTATATAAGTAATAAAGTTTAATTGAAAGGCGCAAAAAAAGGGCGCTGCCCTAGTACATGGGAAGTATACAAAAGAAAGAACCAAATAAAAACAAAAACGAGGAAAATATGAAAAAAAAAAAACATATAAAACACAAAAAGTACAACTATCTAAAGTGTAAAATATACAAAAACTCTAAAAAATCCACAGTAGAGAAGCAACTGGAAGCAGAAGTTCATTCATAAAGGGTCTTTAGCAATAAGAACTTCAACTTAACCAATTCAGGGGCATTATATAAAAATGAAAAGAGAGCATCAATTCCAGTGCAATGCACCACCTGATCATCCCATGTAACTAGCCAGTAGCCACCAAGCCTTTTATTTATCATGTGAATTAATGGATGCTTTTCAATTTTTAAGTCAACTACAGAAATTAGAAGAGCAGGAAGCAACCAAAAATCCTGAAGTCCAAAAGAAAGAATGCTACGATACCTGTGAAAACATGCCAAAAGGTGTTTGCTCAGTTCTCATTACTTGACCCCTCCCACCACAGGTTGAACATATCCTCATTTTGGAGCCCATCTTTGCTCCAGTACCAGTGCAAACTTCACAGGTTTCCAGATGGGAAAGCTCAAATTCTTTTTCCGAACCAAAAATAGCCTCAGAAAATTCTAAGGTGATATCATAACTGAAACAGATTTGAACCATAGGTCAACTCAAAGCCTTCACTAAATAGTCAAGAGTATATTCATAATGTAATGCTTTTATGTGAATCTGCATCTTAAATCAAGCACCGTCTGTTTGGTAGCATTGAGGCACTACATATATCTATTCCTCATTGATAAATATTTAGTGGAAGGTTATCGCGAATATGCTCCTGAAATTTTCATTAACAAACTAACTTACAAGCCATCACAATCTACTTTAGCATAGGCCTTCGCCACTTCAAACGGGCGCTCGCATCATTCGCTGGCCGGTCGGGGGGGCAGTACATTCTAACTCACATGCTTCCCAAACCAAGACTATGATAGAAAATAAATTATTTGAAACCTTTACACATTTAACTTGAGAAAGGCCTTCTTAAGCACATCTGCCTGCTGTCACTGTTTACCCGACATGAAGGACCTACCCATTATTTCAATAAGTGCCTATGATAAATTACCAGTTGTCCGAAAAGTTTAAGCTTTTAGGAAATTCTGAATTTAATCATTTAACCATTATTCTAACACTCCCCCTGATATGCAGGCTCATGCTCCCCTTTAATGTAGATTTTTAACTTTTTAAATGGAAGGTAGGGTGGAGACAGGGTTCGAACTCAAGACCACCTGCTCTAACATCATGATAAATTATCAGTTGTCCTAAAAGATTAAGCTATTGGGAAATTGTGAATTTAATCATTTAACCATTATTCTAACAACCTGTTTGGTTTAGCTTTTTTCCATCTTAAAGCCTCATATTTTTCTAGGTATAGTTGTACTTTTGCCAACTCATTTTTTAAGTAAAAAAACCAATAAAATACGCTAGACCAGACGAACACATATATCAATCCAGATAAAACAATCAGAGGCCCTCATGATCTAGGCATTCATAAAGGTCAAACCCGGGGGCGGGGGGGGGGGGGGGGGGGGTTCAAGTCCCCTTGGGTGTGTAAGTAAAATACCCAGCATTTTTTTTCTTCAAAGAAAAAAGGTCTTAAATCCGACTAATAGTATAATCATTAGTTTATTGGCAACAAAAGTGGTCAATAAATTAGTTATTTTTCTCAAGCTATTACTTTAAGAAGCTTAGCCAGGCCACATCAGATGGAACAAACAATAGTTTTGCATATTATATCTCGAGCAACTACTTACCATTATTGTTGCACTAGTAAGAAAATAGGGGTAATCAAAGACCAACTTGAATCTTTCAAACATGTTTCACACTTTTACTCACCGTATATCTTCACCTTTAGTAACAGTACTACGACGGCGTGTTCTGAATCCAGATGGGTCCATACCAGCAAATCCTCCCATACTCGGACCAAAAAATGTTTCAAATAAATCAAAAGGATTAGTCTGCAAAAAAAAAAAAAAAAAACAGATAATTAAATATGCAATAAGCTGAAATAAAAAATTATTATCAATACATAAAATTGCGGAAAATATTTCAAACTTGCTTTCTCGAGTTTCAATAAGATAAACAAACTTTCAAGAAAAAATATGTGACAGCACAAAGAAACCTATAAAGCAAATTCATCTCCTATATATTCTATGAGAAAGCAAAATTAAGCATACAATTCAGGTCAGCATATGCTAAAAAGAATTTTTTTTTACAAGTAATGAAATTTTATTGAATGAGGAGATTTGTCATATAGACAGGATGTGTTCACAACACCCTTCTAAAGAATTACTAACATGCAAGAATTACAATAGAAAAGAAAGGGACTCTATGAAGTCTACAACAGAACACATATCAGTATCTCCAAGGATTCTAGATCATTGAAACAACATTCTCACAAACAAAGCTTTTAGCTCCATAACTGATGCCTCCACATCATTAAAAGTACAATTGTTCCTCTCCTTCCATATGACCCACATTAAGCATATGATAAAAAGATATGGTCACATCCTTTCCCAGCCAGAACCTCTAGCATTTAACATACAGGCCATGACAATGAGAACAGAATTGCTCTTTGGGGGGGGGGGGGGGGGGGGCAATTAGTAATTCTACATATTTTAGCTGTCAAAATTTCCCATTACTCCCTTAAAAAAGAAGAGAGAGAGAGAGAGGAAATACTGAGATTCCAAATGGAAAATGACCAAATGGAGGCTATGCTGCCACAAAAAAGTCCAACAAGTGCATACTGCATATCACTCAATGACATGCTTGCTTGTCACTGCTTCAAGAGTATTCCATCTTCCCCAATTTATTATTTGCAACATATAATTATAAAAAGAAACTACAATTATATGCAGTACCGTGTAAGCATTTGATGGTCCGCCTACTGTACTCTTAACTCCAGCTTCACCATATTGATCATACAAAGACCTCTTTTTATCATCTGATAGCACCTGACAGTATTGTACTTCAGAATTCAAAAGACAATATCATAAATATATTGAAAATTTTGGCTGAGATAGTTTACTTCAAATGCAGTAGTCAATTAACAGCAGTCAAAGCCAGAAATTGAAAACTCAAATAACAAGTCCTTAAAACATTGTTATACATGTCCATAAAACTCAAATAGCCACAAAACCAAAAAACTGATGGATGCTTCAGAATGAGAACATTGAAAAAGCATGACACAACCAGAAATGCATTGGATGCATTACTGGTGAGATTATAGATAGAGGCAAGGCTATGGTCATGGAAATAAACAAACATTTTCTGTGAATCATATTCTACAGTTTCAATAATATTTATGTAGACATTTTCTTGCATGTATCTACACATGAAAGCATTTGCCTTACACAGAGATGCAGTGATCTACATGCATACTTGGGTTCAAACCCTTGAAAGATGGAGCCAGCACAAAATAGAATCCATGGCCATTAACAAAACCCCATGGAAAAAGTATTTAGAAGCCAAGTCCCACCAAGAGTGGCGTTCTTTGTCTGGACTGCAGCTATTGGAAGAGTTTTAACAATAGACAACTTGAGAAAAGACGTATTCTTGTGGTGGATTGGTGGTGTAAGTGTGAGATGAGTGGAAAAACAGTAGATCATTTATTCCTGCATTGTTCTATCACCATATAGTTATGGTCTATCGTCCTTAATGTTTGGGATTTAGTGGGTTATGCCTAGAGGGGTCATGGAGTTGTTCGCATGTTGGCAAGGTGGTTTTGGTCGATATACGAGCATAGAAATTTGGAAGGTGATTCCTCATTTTTAATGTGGTGCATTTGGAGGGAGAGGAATGCTAGAAGTTTTGAGGGGGAGTGAATGAGCTATGTTGGATCTGATATGGCTACTCCTCCGATCCTTGTTTGAATGGATGGTTGCGACATGCTTGTTTTTGATGCGGGAGCACAACCAAGATTTTTCAGAATTTATTATTTTAAATTTTATTGTTATTTATTTTAAAACAGTTTCCTTTTGAGAACCTCTTAGATTTGATTGATCATTGCAATTTTTAGAATTTAATCGTGGGTGTATACCTATTGTATACTTCATGTGTACTTGGGCTATGTCATCCCTTTGATTCAATAAATAAATTTTGTTACTTATCAAAAAAAAAAAAAAATGATGCCCATGTTTAGTTTGACAAGATTTATGCGAATATGAGATTTTTATGTTTGACTAATTCTTAGGAATTCTAAAGGATTAAATTGTTTTTCCCAAAATACCTATGCACAAAACTTGAAATATCTTACACATTTTAATTTGAGAAAAAGAATAAAATAAAAACACCCCGTGAACTTTGACCTTAAATCAAAGACACCCCCTTGTACTTTCAATTGAAATTTTAAGCCCTTTAACTTTCAGAAATGTCCCAATTGCTCCTGCTGTCTACCTTTATTCACATAAATGGATGGAAAAACCACCTAGATTGGAACTACAAAGTTCATCACTCGCTTTAAAGATGCAACAAATATGTTGCTTTAGTAAAGATGAGGTCAAGAATAAATAAGTGTCAATTTTTCAGTTCTCATTCATACCTCATATGCAGCACTAATCTCTTTAAACTTTTCCGTTGCTCCGGGTTGCTTGTTGACATCAGGGTGGTACTTGGGTAAGAATGACAAATAAAAGTTAGGATTACAAATTTGCACAGAAAACTTATCAGATGTACCATTTTTAAAGTGCTCATAACTAGCAGAAAAGTTGTTAGAGAAAAAATTAAATTGAAGATAAGTAGATAAATCTACTCGACAAGAATCAAACGTGCACATATCTGCTTCACTAACACATTTATTAACATAAGGAAGAAATGCTACTTAAATAAGTCAAACGCACATACCACAGAGGCATTCACCATTCCACTAGAAAATACTAGCATGGCACACACTACTCTAGTTATCAAGGATAAGAACAGTATATCAATTTATTTTATAACTGGCAGTGGGTTAGTACCAGTGAGCATATATGACTGTCTGTGGCAAAAATTAAATATCAGAAACCATATTTCTTAGCGAACACACAAAATCATCAATTACACCAAAATCAATCTCTAGCATTATCTTTTTTATTTTTTTTATTTATGTAAGTAAATAATCATTTTATTAAAATATATATATATATTATACTAGTCAACTCCTAAAAACTTGTATGTAATGTAAGTATACAAAAGCTTATATACAAGCAAAAACATTCGAAAGTTTTACAATTTGCATGACACAAAATAGGATAATTATCAAGAACCCACAAAGGTTTTCAATAAAGAAACACATAATATAGACACATAAGTCAATTTAGTTATCAAGTCCCCTGTTTGGTTGCAGAGAAAACATTCAAAAATAAACAAAAAGAAAAACCTTTAGAAACTCAAATTATAATTCTTTTCTATGATGATTCAGAAACCCAACTGTAATTTCATATTCTTTTTTTCCATTTTTCTTGGCAACCATATGTTATAAAGAAAATGGAAAACGAAGAAAGGGGCATTAGAATTGAGTACCTGGCGAGCTAACCTTCGATAAGCTGTCTTGATTTCCTTGCTACTAGCAGACTTGGGGACCCCAAGAGTGGTATAGTAATCCCCAGAAGCATTAATCGCTGTTCTAAAGCGTCCCGCAGAGACCCTTGTATCGAATTTCGAAGAAGAAGAAGAAGAAGAAGAGGAAGAAGAAGTAAGAGAGATGAAGTTCTTGTGGGTCCGGAGATGGGTCCCACCGAAAGAAGAAGAAGAGGGCGTAGAAGAAGAGGGCGGGAAGAGAGAAGGTTGGGGGAGTGAGAGAGATGTGATGGCCATTGAAGTGTAAGAAAGTGTTTGATAAAATTCCTAAGAGAAGAAGAAGAAGAAGAGGTGGTTGTTGTTGATTTTGTTCATGGTTGGGGGGATGATGAGAGAATGAAAAAGGTAATTTGGTTTTTATGGATGAATAGAGCTGTGCCAGTAGCAACCAAAAAGATGTGTGGTGCCCTTCATTTTTCTAACTTTCTTTTTTTAGCTCAATTCTTTTTTCTAACTTGTCTACCTTCTTTCTTTTTTCTTTTCTTTCCCTGCTGAATCATATCATCAGAAATTATTTGGTCCCATTTACTTATTTCCCTTTTTTGTCTACTTGTTACCAAAAAAAATATATATATGAGATATTTATAGTAACCCCAAATGATATGAATGTTATTTAGAATAAGGGGTCTTATGCAAAATGACATAAAGTTACCTCAAAAGATATAGTCACCTTAAGTCAAATGTATATTATCCAAATTTTCCTTACCCAAAATGAGATAAAGTTACCCTAACTGACACAGATTTAACTCTTATCACATGTATGTTATCAACATTAAGCCGTCTTACCCACAATGACTTCCTGTTACCCTAAATTATAATCATGTAACCCAGATTGAGTTGCCTTACCCAAATGATATAGTTACTCATATGACATGAATATTATCCAACAATACTAACAGTATAGCACCTCACCCAAAATGACATACAGTTACCTTATAGGACATAACTATTACTCATATTTACATGAAAATAACCCAAATTATGGAGTCTTACCTGAAATGACATTTCAGTTACCTTAACTCATTAAATCACATGTCAATCAAACAGAATATAACCAAACTGGACCAAAGAAGACCCCCTAAATCATAGGCCAAAGTTGCTAAAAAATACATTTTTTTTATGTTTTTTGGGCCAAACATGACTCTTGTCATATTTATTTGAAAAATAAACTGATTTAAAATCGTCTTTGTAAAAGACGCTTTCTGACCAAATTTTTCGTTTATAATTTACTGTCGTGGCTATTTTCTGCCACCTAGACATTACTAAAAGTCGATTTTTAACAAAATTTTTATATTTCTAAAGACAACATCCGATCAAAATATGAGGAAAAATGTTTCAGATTGTGCACCTTTAAAAACGAAAAAGTCGTCTTTTCTAAAGACGACTTTTAGATATATTTTTTTTAAATCATATCTAAAAGTTGTTTTTACAAAAGACGACTTTTGACCAAATCTTTCTTAAAAAAATTTTAAAAACGTGAAAGTCGTCTTTTGTAAAGACAACTTTTAGAAAAAAAAAAAAATTGAAATCATATCTAAAAGTTGTCTTTACAAAAGACGACTTTTGACCAAATCTTTCTTAAATTTTTTTTTTTAAACTGTGAAAGTCGTCTTTTGTCAAGACGATTTTTTTTTTTTTTTTTTTTAAATCAGACGTGAAAGTTGTCTTTAGAAAAGACGACTTTTGACCAAATTTTTCTTAATTTTTTTTTAAAAACGTAAAAGTCGTCTTTTGTAAAGACGACTTTCAAATAATTTTTTTTTTAAATTAGACTTAAAAGTTGTTTTTTGCAAAAGACGACTTTTAACCAAATTTGTAAAAGTTGTCTTTTGTAAAGACGATTTTTAGTTAATTTTTTTTTTTTAAATCAGACGTGAAAGTTGTCTTTTGTAAAGACAACTTTTGACCAAAATTTTCTTAAATTTGAAAAAATACGTCAAAGTTGTCTTTTGTAAAGACAACTTTTAGATAAATTTAAAAAACGCGAAAGTTGTCTTTAGAACAAACGAGTTCTTGTAAAAAAAATTATTTTTGAAGTACGTGCAGATCTAGATGGGATATTAACTTTGACTAAAATTTTCAAATATCGTCTTTCTAAAAGACGACTTTCTCTTAAAAAACTACATATATGCTTATACAAACTTATAGTGCTCTGAAACAAAAACTTTGAGATATTATTATAGTTTTGTGAACTTTTTCCTCCTTTTCCCGTGGGGTCTCTTCCAAGGCTTTTACTCTTAACACTCACAAGGGTCTCTTCTCAGAAAGGTCTCTCATTTGTTTTCATCTCCGCAACACAAAGGTAAATTTATGTTCACTCATTTGTCTTTTATTGTGTAATTTTTTTTTTTTTTATCCTGAGCATGTTCTTTGTCTTTTTTATTTGGGTCTATTATATTATTGTAGTTGTAAATAACTAGTCAAGAGAGTTAATAATAATATTGTAGTTGTCTATTCTATACTTTGTCTTTTGTATAGAATAAAGTGATTTTGTATTGTTGTTACTTAATGATACTTACTTTATACTTTTTTTAGAATACATTATTTGGACAGAAATTGAATATGTGTTATTATAATTGATTTAATAGGGATGACTTATGGTAATGAAGGACTTCAGTACCAAGGGTAGGATGCCAAGTCGACAGTTATTCGGTTAAAAAAGAAGATCAATTTTAAGAAATTGAGAAAGAAAATATGCAGTGCACTTGAATTGTATCATCATTACAACTCCATTACTATTACTTTTCGTTGTCTAAGTCAAATCCTTGAAAATATTGTGAAGTTCATGCCCATATTGATAAGAGGTGACGATGATGTTAATCTGATGTTTGAAACGATGGAGGTTAGGACTCAATTCACATTTTATGAGTTATATATAACTATGGAGCCTATAACACAACATACGACAAGAGATTTACAGCAGACACCTGTGGAGAAATGTGGTCCCAGCAGTTGACATGAGTATGTTCCATTCGAACAAAGTCATTTAAATGTTGTAGTGCCGATGATTGCTCAGGGAATCCAAGATGATCATCTTAACAATGCGTTCATGGAGAGGGTTTGGGTTGAGTCGGGACATGATATTAATATGGAGCATGATGAAGATGAGGATACGAATATTGAGAGATTTATTATAAATGGGGGTGTTGGGGACGATGATGACGACGACGATAATGCATTGGATGATGATCATGGTGATCAAGAACACTCTACGCATGGTTTTCCTCCTATGGAAGCTCCATCACCGTTGTTTATTGCAAACACTTGGGATAACATTATTGTTCTAGGTGACATTGATGAGGCAACAGGTCTAACTGTTTGGAAGGTTGGGATGGAGTTGAGTAAAGGTATGTTGTTCAATGATAAAGATGAGTTGCGATTTGCAATAAGGGCTTCCCTCATAAATAAATAAATAAAAGGGAGGTATAAAGTGAATGAGTCAAGCCAAGTGAAATGGGCAATTTATTGCTCTAAGTGTGAATGGTACCTTCGGGCATGCAAGCGCAAGCGCAATAATAGTGGACTTTGGGAGATCACAATATACAATAGTCCTCACACATGTACAAGTAGTGGTATTCAAAGCGATGATAAGATGGCAGATACAAAATTCATTGAACGACAGATTCACCACTTGGTAGCGGCGGACCATGCCGGTAAAATAAAGCTTTTACATGCCCACATGTTGAGTGATTGGAACTGTGATTGTTCTTACTATAAGATATGGGATGCGAAACAGAGAGCAATTGGCAACATATATGGTGATTGGGATCAGTCTTATGAGACTTTACCGAAGTTCCTAAAGGCAGTCAAGATTCGAATCCTGGTATAGAAGTGCATTTCGCAAACCATGACATTAATAATGCCGGTATTGTTTTTTTCACCATGTTTTCTGGGCATTTGCTCCTTGCATTGCAAGATTCGCACATTGTAGGCTTGTTATAAGCATTGATAGCACTCATCTTTATGGAAGATATGAAGGGAAGTTATTGATTGCAATGGCCACTAATGCGAACAATGAGCTTTATCCACTTTGCATTTGCGGTTGTGGAAAGCGAGAACAAGGATAGTTGGAAGTGGTTTTTGTCATGCATTAGGCGCTATGTCACAAATCGGAATCTTTGCATCATATCAAACCGACATGGTGGGATTATAGAAGCCATTAAGGAGGATTCCCTTTGGCAACCTCCAAACGGTCATCATCGGTTTTGGTTGCGTCACGTAGCCAGCAACTTTAATCAACGATATAAAGTCAAACTACTAGATGAGCTCACAATCCAATGTTGGACACTGGTCCCTAATGATGGTTGTCAATATGGAGCAATGACAACCAATTTGTCAAAGTGCTTCAATGGTGTATTGAAAGGTGCATGCTCCCTACCCATAACTGCAATGGTAAAATTCATTTTTTACAAACTTGTTCATTATTTTGAGGATCGATGTACCAAAACTCAAGGTGAACTGGATGATGGTGAAGTGTTTAGTAAATATGTCATGGATAGGTTTAAACGATATCGGGACAAGGCATCTCGCCATAGAGTAAGAATGCATGACAGTTGCACAGGTTTATTTGAAATTACAACACCTGTTAATCCTTTCACTACAAATAAGGGTAATCACATCCACAACGTGAAGTTAAGAGAAAAATCATGCACTTGTGGTAAATGGCAACTATATAAGATTCCTTATTCACATGTAATCGCAGCTTGTGCTCAAATGAGCGTTGATGTTATCCAATATATTGATCCATGTTATAAGTTGTCTTAACGAAAAGCTTGCTATGACCATTCTTTTATGCCTGTGTCGGATTCCAGGATTGGCTACCTATTAAGGGGCCTATAACGCGCCTTAAACCCTTAATGAAAAAAAGACGTGGTCAGCCAAAGTCAATGAGAATAAGGAATGAGATGGACTGGAGGGAGGGTCCAAAATAGTCGCCCGAGTTGTAGAATCTGTCGTGAGGAGGGACATAATCGTCAGAGATGTCCTAATGCGAATCGCACATCGACAAGTGGTGGAGGTACAAACTAATAATGTGATAAATGTGTTCATTTATGCATGTAATGAATCATCATACATTTATACTTCATTGCTATCATAATTTGAAAGAGCTTGATTTCAATGTTGAAGTTAAGAATGATTGTTATCCAGAATTTTTGGTCATCTTATTTCTCAATTCTGTACTTATTGGCTCATTTTCACTAGGCAAGCCCTATATCGCTAGAAAGATATATCTTTCTAGTTTCCATAAAAAAAATCGGTTTGTCATTTCAAATTTTCTAGAGTGAGATATGTGTCATTTGCTAAACAAACGTCAGACTACCACCAGTGATGAATTTTTTGATTTTTGCTCAATGAATGATTAAGGACTTATGGTCAATCTAAGGTTTAGGTTGATTTTAGTTGATGACCCATAATGATCAATCCATGAGAACCTTATAACTTAAACTACTCACTCACCCCAAGTGGGGAGGAGATATTCTTTTGAACCTTTTCTAATAAGAAAAAAATAATAATAATAAAAAATAAAAAAGCATTGATATTGTGTTTTCATGAGCATTATAAATATAGAGGCGTGAATTTATGCATGTATTGAATTATCATACATTTCTATTTATTATATTTGAATTTTATATATTTTATGTCTGGGTTGTAACCAAGGTTTGTTGTTTCTTACAAGTTTTCCACAACTTAGTTGTTAAGGGAAAAGTTTTTTCGAATTTAATTTTGATGCAAGCTTCTACTCATTATTATTGTACTGCTGCCACAGGGACACATGAAGTACCTTAGTAGCTCTCTTATTTTGTGCAGTGGGAGATAAATATGTTTCCTATAAAGGTGAGTGAGAATCTTAGCTTTACTTCATTGCTATCATAATTTAGCATGTAATATAGTTTACTGTCTATAATTTTCTTCATCGGCTTCTAACAATCTAAATATGATTTTTCTGCAGATATGCTTGTACGACAATCTTTTGGATTTTCTTTTGTAGTTTTTTATGTATTTATAAAGAATGGAAGTTACTGTGTAGTTCTGTTACTACAATATTTTTGCTAGCTTCCAGTGTCTGGAATCTGGATGTAAGGAACATTTCTAGGATATATATTTCAGTGCTGACTGGTTTCTCAAATGTAGCTAGTCCTATTAATCATGTCTTTGAATTCCTTGGAGTTTTGCAGCAATTTTTTTTTTTTTTTGTTCTAATTTTGCGTTTGTTATGATTAGTTACATATCAACTTCACAAGATTTTGTCTCTACAGCATTATGTAAAAGCCTTTCAAAATCTTTGATGTTTTGAAATATTTTGGCCATGAGACTAGTGTTCATCAAATATTTTCAATGATAAATTGGTTTGAGTTTTATATCTCACCAGTATCAACTTTTTGTTTCTTATATTTGTTTTAGTTTGCATGTTAATGCTATATAGTTTTGTTAATTGCATGATGCACACTATGAAAAGGAGTGCCACTATTCTATTCAGCATGGATGGTAGATATACCTTTCCTTTTTTTAATGAAAAATGATTCTTATGGGTTTGTTGTTTGTCCCCTTATGTGAGCTTTCAGTGCCTTGAATACAAGAGCAATGGTTATTACACTCTTCACTTAGTCGTATCACAACTTCTGCGAGCTTCCTTGTAAAGTAATAATTGATTAAGAAAATAAATTAATGAGTTTTAAACTCTATACTTAAAGTTTTTTTGCTAAAACTCTATACTTGAAGTATAGAGTATATAGAATATATAACTCTATACTTGAAGTTGGGAATGGTGGTCTTAACCATTTTGTATACTGTAGCATATTGATTCTTATAACTATGAATTTTGACTCATAGTCAATCAGGAGTCTTTGCCTTCTCTTATGTCTTCATCCCTGAAAAGATTAGCATCTAATCCATGGCAATTGGGCAAGAAGCTTTTGTAGCCTTACTTGCAATCCCACATTATGGGATTTAACAATGATGCAACTAGGAATCACACTTACAAGTTAATGTTATCAACAATGATCCCACATTGGGGCATTTAGCTTTTGTAGCCTTACTTGCAAAATTTATAAACAAATAACAATGAAGGGAATTACACTTACAAGTTAAATGTCAATGAATTTGCAGACTCTTACAATTCAACGTAAAATGTGTATAAAAATCTAAATTAACTACAAGGCTGCTTCTAAATAAAGCTTACATCCTAACTTGTAAGATCATTAAAATCTCATAGTATATTTACATTCAATAGTCAACTCATAGAAAGTCCAAGGCCAACGCACACAACAATTCTCTTTAAACATTTATTCATCACTCACACCTCAAATATAATCATCCTTGGGTATCTCTAGAGAACAGTAAGCAATTATGTTTATAGTTTTATTGAAGGTATCTTCCATGAGCATCACTAAGGTGATATACTTAAGGCATATGTTGTAACTACTACTTGAAATATAGCTCTATGGACCTTAAAACAACATATTTCGCTTCACGAAATATAAGATTTCTTAGATGATAACAAATTAATCACAAAACTTTTCCCAAAACTTTGCTCACCTTCACTTATCACCACACACAATAAGAAAGAAGAGGAAAGCCACAAAAAAAAAATCTTTCCAAGTCCCTAAGCAAACTTTAAGCCAGGAACTTATCATAGAGTTACCAAAGTTGTTCATTTCCTTTTAGATGTCTCCAACAACTTATCCAAAAAATAAATAAATAAATAAAGTCTCTAGCAAACAAAATAAAATGAAATAAAATAAGGAAATAAAGATAAGATAAGATGAGTTTTGTTATGTTTTCAACAAAATACAGTGAACAATACAAAATATTCTCCATCATCTACAAAATATTCTCCAACTACTTGTTGGCTGTCTCAACAGTAGAGACTTGATTTTCACCTTCTTCATTAAAGATGTCCACACTACTCAATAAGATCCCTGTAAGAGTAATACAATTTTCATTAAACTTCACATTCTTTTGTGTTTCATCAACAAATCAAGTAAGTTTTTGTCCAAAAACGATACATATTTCCTAAGCTGGAGTAAAAGAGAGATAAATATCTCATCCTCATCAATACTAATCCTTCAAAGAAAGTAACTTCAAAATTCCATGCAATGTAAATGTAGAAGCAAGTCAATAGAAGTAATCAAATCTTCCAAATTAAGAACAAATTATAAAGGAAGATATTACTTACAACTCTTCCAAATCAATTACTTTAATAGCTATTGTTCATGTCCCACATGGTCTCAGTTTTTTCTTTATGCGATTTGGGAGGATCCTACGTTGAGGCTGCTGAGGATGACCTACTTTGCCTACGTTTACCCCAAACAGGCCCATCCACCTGCTTAACCAAGTCTACCGCCAAAGATGATTCTTCTAATGTGGTGGGTAAGGATGAGAGAGGAGGTGAACAAGTCCGATTGGGGCTCGTGGATGTCATCTCAACATTGGCTATGGAAAGTGATGGTGTAGGGATAAATACAAATGTTGAGCTACTTGGCTGAATGGGCTTAACACATTCTGACATGACCATATCCATGGGATGAATAGAGGTGGCTGAGGTGGACTCAGGGGCAGCAGGATGATCCTCTAAATCAATACCGAAAGTCAGAGGGGGGGCTTGGTCGACACGTTGAACTCAACCGGCACCTCGGACATGTCCCGCACCACGCAGTGCACCTCGAGCATGTCCACCACCACGCGGTGCACCTTGGGCACCACCACCACGACTCGGGGAGCTACGTGGTATGCCATCAACAACATCTGGTGGATTAACTGGGGCAAATGTAGAAGTATCAGCCAATGTCGCAGGGTCTAATCTATTCAACGAGTTCAAAATTTCAAGGCCCCGATATAATCCATTTCCCTCAGTTCCAGATGGACACGTAGTGATGTGGTTGACCAAAATATCAGTCTGTCACATAAAAAGTACATATCAGTATACAACTTCATAATATTTATGGATAACTCCAAAGAAAATAACGTAATACCAAATTTTAGAAACCTTACCAGCTCATCATACTAGCTACTATTCTTACTAATACAACGTCGGGTAATCTTACAGGATCACTCCATATACAGATAACTATATAAAATGGGCTGCTGCAATAAGGGACAGGTCACGACATTCTCAGCCCGTCTGTTCCACTTTTGAATATAATGCTCACATTCAATAGTCCAATCTATGGTAGACTTCCCCCTTAAATTGACATAGTGTACCCGAGCTTCTGTATCAAAGGGCCCTGGAATGTCTTTTTCCATGCCAAATTGCCGAAGAACCTGATTGGATACATGCCACTTTATGAGATGACCACATACCAGGGGTGACACTGTACGCCAAATATTTTTTCCAGACTAGCAATACGCTGGAAGCCCATCTAAAATCTCTTTATATGGCTCCCAGACAATCTACAAAAGAGAAAGGAACAAAAAAAAACACCCGCATTAGGTGACGATAATTTTTCAGAAATCATGAACAACCCATCACACATTAACATTTTATTAAAAATATCAAAATAAGGAAATAAAATGAAATAAAAACGCTACCTAATCCGGAAGTATAGTGGAAAAAGAACGACGATAGGACTCGAGCACATGTGTTGGGACCTTTTTCTGGCACTTTACCCCTTGCCACCTATATACATGAACACAAAAACATTCTCATTAGTTATCATCAACACATGCAATTGCAAAATATTTTGTATGAAAAATAACATATCAATGTATTCACCATGAATTGAGATAATAGTGTTTCATTTAATAATTGAATATAGCCTAAGTTTCACTTGGAGATTTTAGGGTGGATTGTTAGTATTTCTTTTGTTGACCTTTAGAAATTGATCTAGTCTATACATAATCACAAGTTCGTGTACATGTATCTCACAAGCAGGTATGCAACTAAATTTAGTACAAAAGAAAAAGTAAGCTATGTTCCTGATCAGAAACCCCAATGACATTTCAAGACCAATATATTGACCAAGCACGTAGGAACCAAATCTTCAATTTATTTCAACTAGTATACCTTATTCTACCAGCTCTTCTAAATAGGCATTTAGCTTTGTTGATCATTGTGGACATATAAAGTTTACAAAAATCCAAGAGTACTTAAATCTATTTGGTAGTATATGGGTTATTGATCTAGAAGATCATCTATACTATAAACTAAAAGCTGGAGCTGAGAGAATTTTTTTTGCCTCCTCCAAAGACCACCACGTTAGATTTGCTTCTCCCACACCATTCTACATCATTCTTCTATCTATTTAATCTCATTCTCTCATTTAATTCTCTCTCTCACACATGTTCTCACACGTTAATTCTCTCTCTCTCCCCTCGGCTGTTTTGACTTTTGATGTTCTCTCTCCCCTCAGTTGTTTTTCTCCGCCACCTCTCTATCTCCCTCTCACCTCTTCATCTCCCTTATTGATTGCACCCTCCAATCTCTTATTTAAACCCTGTTGTAGGTTCTGAACCATGGGTTGTTTTGTGGTTTTGGTTTTCTGATTGCCTTTTGATTTGTGTTTTTTATTATTTTACAGATGATTTGGATTGAAACCCTAAGCCAATTTCCGAATGAGAATGGTGCAGATTTCGTGCAAATTGGAATTGAAGAGTCCCTTTTGAGGTGAGTGTTCCCTTTTCTTTTTGCCTCATCTTCTTTTGTTTTCTTGGTGCAATTTTGATGGATTGTCTATAGTTTTATATAGACCATCAATCTTCTTCAATGAGGTTGATAATTATATATTGCTCTTTTTTTTTTTTTTTTTTTCCCTTTATTTGCTTGCTGGAAATTGTGGGAAAAGATAAGGAAACAGGATTGGGTCTTGAGATTTACCCAATTTAGATTACAATGTCTTATTACTTTCCTCTGTCTTTTTTTCTTTCTCTGTTTTGGGTGCCCTGCAATTGTGGCAGTGTTAGTGATTGTGGGAAGAGACATGGGTAGAGGTGCAGGTGAAGATGCATAGTCAGTGGTAGCAGAAGACATTGTAACTAAGGTGTTTGATGAAAGGTTTGTGAGAAACAAATAAAGGTAGTGACATTAGTCTTTTAATGTCTCTGATACCATGAAAGGTTATGTAATTGCAGAGATTTAGAATTGTACTGCCTTGCCAAACTCTGGACAAGGTGTGGTGTATTTATATTCATAATGTGATGATGTTTACAGGATAAGTACAAGAGAAGATAATTCTTTTGGGTGTATCTTCCTCCACAGGTACTACTATGCTGTGGTGGAATGTGATTTAAGTGCCACAGCAGATTACCTTTACAAAAGCTGTGATGGAACTGAATTTGAAAGATCATCCAATAAGCTTGATCTGAGATTTATTCCTGATTCTATGGAATTTAAACACCCACCCCAAGACATTGCTACCGAGGTAAAAATTTTAACCGTACAATGATACTATGTGGCTTATGTGATTCATTTATGAAAGTTTACCCAATAGTCTTATGAGGGAGTTATTGTATCAAATATTCCATTTTTGTAAAGAATCCTGCCGAAATTTATCTCATCTCTCAAGTAGCAAATACATAACACCAAGTCAGGATAAGTTATACCTAATCCAGGAAGTAATGGGCTCTGTTTGTAGGCTATGTGTTTTGATTGCACACCATGTGTTTGACAAAATGTGTCACTCACTTTTGCATTAGTTTAAATCAAGCTTCATTGTTTGTGCCTCTTGATTTTTGTTTCAGTTTCCATTTGGTCATCTCATTCTTTTCTCATGTGCATTTAGATGCATTGCTAGCAATCCTGTTATTTACAATGATATGAAATCAAGAAATATTATTTGTGTTGGTTAATTTATTTTTCTGCTTTAAGATTGTTGCAAATTTGCAAACAAACTGACATTCTTACTTAAGACTTAGTTAAATAACAAATGGGGGAGAAAAATAATAGAAAAAGAAAACCTTAGACAAAAGCGAATGGAAACACGAAAAAGATCATCAAAGCAAAGTCTCTTTTTGGGAAGCTATGGTAGTAATTGGGCACTGAGTCGAATGGATTTTTTGGTGTTACTTTTTGCTTGCTTTTTTGATTGAGTTGAGATGGGAAAACTAAAAAAAAAATGCGTTGGTTAATTAGATCCTCTTTTAATTTAGATGAGAAAATTATTTTAGAAATCACCCTTCCATAGTATATGTTGTGATCACAATGGCACAGATGACACGCATTTAATTATCATATTAGAGACTAATAGCACTCAGATTATTATACAAGGAATCAATTTGAACATCATGATCGATGTTTCTATTTTTTTTGGGCTAAAGTTTTATCATTGTTCCTTCTAAATTGCCATGGGTTGGGAACAAAATGTTTGGTTGTTTGCGTTATATGTGTTTGTATTATTTACTCCATGGGGTTTCTACGTGCCATATGTGGTACTTAGCTTATATGTATTTGTAGTATTTTTTTAGTGGAATTTTTTGCTCCATGCTCTACACTTACTAGGTAATCTTTACACCTATGCTACATTCATGTTCATACTTAGAATTCAAACTTTGGGAGGCACTTCTTCTAGACTTCAATTCTTTTAGGTATTTAGATTATTAAAGGTTGATTTTCTCTTGGTGGGTTACTTCTTGCCTCTGTTTTTTGAAGAGGATGGGAAAGTATTCTGCTGGGGTTGGAACAAATATGGCCAGGTATAAAGCTTGAACCTATTGATCTCAAACCAGGGTTACCAGGACACCTCACTGCATTGATGAAATTTCATTGATTTTCATTTTGTATCACATGAAATGAGTTTTGAAAAGGTTTATAGCACTTAAAGGACAAACTTATGCTAGGGAATAAAATTTTGCATTATTTGAATTCCTCATTCATACTGTAGAACTAATTAAGAGTCTTTGCGTGCATGTAACAGCTTGGGTTGGGCGATGTGATCGACTGCAACATTCCTTCTCAAGTCATTACTGATGGTTGTGTCCCTAATTACGCAATTGAACTCTCTGATGTAATCAGATGCATTTGAACTTTGTAATTGTTATGTATAAGGGTGTTTTTGGATTTCTCCAATGATATATATGGACTATGGAGGACATTTGCATTGTATCACCTAATGCGAATTTGCTTCCTTTTTTTGTTTTTTTGTTTTTTTCATGATCCAAATTCAATACAAAGAAGTTCAGTAGATCCATAGGTGTCTTTTGAATTCAAGTGCCATTTTTTGAATGAATATTCACAAATTAATCTAAATTCAAAACAAAGAAATTCAGTAGATCCATAGGTGTCTTTAAAATTGTTACCTATTGATTTGATGGTAAGTGAAGAATTATCATGTATTATTAGATGAAATAAATAGTCATTTAAATTCAAGTGCTATTTTTTGTTCTTTGGAATTAAAACAAATTCTAACAACTTTTCAAAATTATTCATCAGAATTGAGATTCTCTTTTTACTTTTTTATAGTTTCTTATTAACATTATGACGTTCACGCAAAATTAAAAAGATTTTATATATATATATGATGATTGAGTAATTTAATCCCATAATAATAACTTAAACGTATAGGTTTAACAAACGAGAGATGGAGAGCATTTCGGTAAGCAAGAGAGAGAAGGATTTTGGAGAGAGAAGGTGATGGAGGCTAAAGACATTTAATGTTGATAAATCACTAATAAATTTTTAGCAAAAAAATCACTAATTAATTCAAAATGATGACATGGCCATTAGTGTTTTTTAACCGTTAGGTTTAATAGAAAGCAACGGTCTAAAAAAACCCATCTCATATATATATATATATATATATATATATATATATAATTTTTAGTACTAATTTTATCACTTTTATTTCATTCTAATTAATAATAAAATTAATTATTATATCATCACAGTTCAAGTTCCTCTCTTTTAACTCTTCGTTTTTTAAAACTTTAGTACCATAAACAACATCATTAATTAAGCCCATGACAAATTATATATTCCGCGCATCGCGCGGGTTTACGACTAGTGATATTAATATTTCAAGACCAATATATGGGTTCACCTTCTTATGGAAGTTTTACTAATATTTCAATATCATAATAAAGTAAGTAGTTTTCTAATTGACTATTAATTTCACATGCTTCTAATTTTTAATTCCATCTTCTTTATACTTGAAACTGTTGTGTGTATTAGCAGATTACTGTAGGCCAAATTTGCCAAAAAAATGCATTTTTTAACAATTTCTCAGAAAAATAAGCTGATTGAGAGTCATCTTTACAAAAGACAACTTTCATATAAATCTTTCAAAAAAATTTAGATGAAAGTCATCTTTATAAAAGACAAAAAGATTTATATAAAAGTCGTCTCTATAAAAGACAACTTTCATATAAATCTTTCAAAAAAATTTATATGAAAGTCATCTTTACAAAAGACAACTTTCATATAAATAAACCTGAGAACCTATCCTCATCTTTTAGTACTTGGAGCATCTCTTCCTGATCGTGTTTCACTAACTATGCCAAGGAGTAATGTGGTCAACTATGAGAAAGTAGTGAAACAAATTCGCAAGGAGAACAATCTTTTGTTACTACGTCGTTGTCGTTATTACATGCTACAGCTTGCAAAAGAGATGGCTACAGCCACACAAAGAGAACTCACTCCAAATGAGAGCAACAATGTGTTAAGTTACGAGGAGTACTTATCTGATGTTAAGTACTTATCTGTGATACAAATTGCATTACAAGTACTCACAAATGATATTACATCAACCATCATAATGTCATTCAAAATGCATTACATTTTGTCATTCTTCATCTGACATATCTACGTCAGAAAGATTCTCTTTTTGATAAAGACACCATTCCATGTTTCGTGCTTCTTGATAATCACCATATATGCGTAATTCACAAATTCTAACTTGTAGGCCGTAACGGTTTAAACGTATCAACATTGGGTTATTCTCCTCTCAAATACGATTTAATGCTATACGAAGTCCATATATACTATCTCTTTACATGTTAGTTGCAACTCGATAAAGCACCACTAATCCATGTCTAATTATTTGATTGTACAAGTCTTCTGATTGAGTTATCATAAATGACCATTCTTGCGTCATTGTATTTAACACTTGTCCACTATCTCACAAGTTCAGATCCATGGGATATCGAAACTCATCTTCACCTGCCCAATGACGTCCCATTGCTCTGAAGATATCACCGGGGGTGTAATTCATAATTGATATTGGATAGTTAACAAACCTACATTAGCATGAGAAGTCGTATTACGGTGGACTGACATAATTGTAGGACATTGTGTATGGGAATTGTCACGTGACTCAGCGACATGACAAGTCAAGCATGTTTATGACAACACAAAATCCTAGAGGTGATTCAGCATTGCATGTGACTAATTGACATGACAAGTCAAGCATGTTGATGTCTCAGCACAAAGTCCTAGGGGTGATTTAGCAGTGCATGAGACTAACTGACATGACATGCCAAGTCAAGCATGCTTCTGACTCAGCACAAAATACAATAATTATTTAGCAGTGCATGTGATTAACTGACATTGCATGACAAGTTAAGCATGCTTCTGACTCAGCAGAAAGTACAATAATTATTAAAGGTGACTACTCATACTAAAATATTGATTTCTTTGAGGGCTAGGTTATAAATGGGGGATGACTGGGTAGGCGAATATAGTCACAAACACATGCTTGAATGAGAGATGAGTTCTACGTCTAAGAGATCAAGATCACATCATACTGTGAAAAAAGAGTTAGGATCACATTCTAAGGGTGAGGCACTAAAAAATCCACTTCAGTCAGCACTACAAACATACACACACCACTATGGGGTAACATGGTAGGGAAAAAAGTGAGAGTTCATTAACAAGCCAATTTGGGTATATAACAGTCTTGGGAGTGTTGGACACATCATGATCGGTGAACCTACACAATTAACTACAACCGGCTCCCCTATAGAGACCATTGAAGAACCACCGTAGTCTAAGTTATATGAGAAACGATGCGAACTGAAGGTGTACTGTGGAGGGCACGGCTTACGAGTGCCAAAAGCACATTCAGCCGAATTACCTAGAGAAGACTCTACAATGATACTTGATTCGACTTGAAAGAGAGAATAAGCAAATGCAAAAGCGACTAGATCGTTATCATGCAATCCAAAAGGCTAGGAAGCATCTAAAGGGAAAGGTCCAAGAGCGGGCAATCAAATCCATTAATGAAATTACTAACTTAGATTCTGATAAGGAGTTGTCTGACTATTCAGACTCAGGAAACGATGATTTCCAAACCTTTCTACCTACGTCATTAAGGTGTTGTTGCTAGACGTCAATGCTTATACGTCTAGCAAAATCATTCTTAATGTATGGTCAAGTTCCGTTTAAGCAACAATGAGTAAGGGAATCATTATATATCTACCTTATTTCTTCTTTTTTCAAAATAAAAATCTTATCCCAAAACAACTACAAATATTCATGTATGTTCAAGGATATATTAAAATTGTTCCTTTTTATATCCAATAAAGCATTTACTGTTTACGGTTTGCAGAAATTATCTACAGGATTAACTGAGATTGGTATTTTCTCTTAGGTCCTTGGGAACAATTGTGTTTTAAGAGTATCTCCAAAACGATATGTGTCAACTTGGAGATATAATAAAAAATAAAAATAAAAAATTTGGTTGGAACTTCCAAGTTCCAATAGATTTTTCATAATTTAGCTTCTTTGAAGGGTTGGTGATTTGGTTGGAGGCCTCTGTGAAGGGTTGGTATTAAAAATTAAAAAAATTTCTTTGTTGCCAAAAGAAAAAACAAAGTTTGCACTAAAGCCAGAAAAATAAACCGTCGAGTCTCAAAAAACTTCACAATCAAACATATGGATCCCAAATGACAGAACAAGGATGCGGAAGTTTGAGCATCTAGGACATAAAATAATTTAAAAAATTTAGTTTAGTTCACATGAAATTTGGTTGATTACCATTTTGAATGAAAACCATATAAATGCATATATAACCATAACATCATCTCACATAATCAATCTCATATTAAATTTAATTTCCCTTGTTAAATTCAAACAACAACATTACCTATTCATGACCAAACTTAATTTCAGCATTACAAATTCATTGACAATCATAAATTATCACTGACATGTACGCCAACTAGTCAGTAATCATTACAATATCAACTTTTTTGTCATAATTTCAGAAACTCACAAGATTAACAGCATTCTAAGATTATTATTTCTAGGAGTGGTTGGCTAGCCATGCTATACCCCCATTTTCTTTTGAAGGTTTTTAATTAACATAACACAACATATTAGCAACTTTAGTATAATCATACCACCCTTTCAAAATACAGTACAGAGTCAAGATTTTCCAAAACCAACTGTAACTAAGAAGCAAATTATCCTACATATGCCAACAGTACCAGAATCGAGATCAAATTCATGGAACAGTACAACACCCAACATAAAATTGACGGTAAGTGCAAACATAATCCACAGGCACCACATCACACAATACGGGCACAACCCGCCAAACCTCAAAATTCCTATGCCTCCCAAAGTTACCTTGCCAACATTCCAGCATGACCAGAACAGACCGCGGCATGACCCAGCTAATCCCAAATAATCCAAAACATTATAAAAAGAGATAAAATATTATAAAAACAAAGAAAAACCCTAACCCCTTGTCACAAATTGGGGTTTCTAGGGTTTGCCTTGAAATTGATTTGGACCTAAAAATTAACAATTTATTGAATCTTTAGAAGAACAAAAAATTGGAAAATGAAAACGAAAACGAAAGAAAACACAAAAATGAAAACATGATGAATAAAAGAAAAATCCAAAACACCTCAATTCTGCATTTTCTTATAAAATCCTTTTCTTCTTTTTTCCTATTCAATTAAAAAGACCCAAAATAAAAATATAAAGAAAAACCCTAACTTTAGTCACAACTGAATTAAAAAGACCCAAAATAAAAATTATAAACCCTAAATCAGTACTAGCAATAATGGGGTTAGGGTTTTGGAATTTACCGGTGACAGTGACGAGGAGAGGTCGCCAGTTACCGAGTTCCGGTGAGGGAAATGTGTGAGACAGAGCGCGCGCGACAGAGATAGACAAATGGAGCGATAGAGAGTGAGAAACAACCGTGGTGGTGGAGTAGCGTGAGGTTTGGGGAGCAATCTGAGATGGAGCGATGGAGCGGTCTGAGATGGAGTGGCCTGAGATGGAGAGTGAGTGAGAGAGAGATGATACTAAAGAGATAGAGAGTGAGAGAGAGACTAAAGTTGTCTATTAAATTTGTCACTTAAAAAAAAAAATTATAAAATTTTTGTTCAAAGCCGTCTATACTAAAGACGACTTCCACATTTTCTAAAGACAAGTTTTTTCACGTGTTATTTTAAACTTTCAAATAAAATTTATATGAAAGTTGTCACTTTGTGAAAACGACTTTTTTTTTTTTTTTTTTCATATTTTGATCAAATATTGTCTTTAGAAAAGACGATGTTTAGATTTATAAAAATTTTGTTAAAAGTTGTCTTTTCTAAAGACGAGAGAAAAGACAACTTTTAGTAATGTCCAGGTGGCAAAAAATGGCCACGTCAGTAAATTATAAAAGAAAATTTTGGTCAGAAAGCGTCTTTCACAAAGACGATTTTGAATCAGTCAATTTTTCAAATAAACATAACAAAAGTCATGTTTGGCCCAAAAACTTAAAAAAAAAAATAAAAAAAAGAAGAAGAAGCATTTTTTAGCAACTTTGGCCCTAAATCATAAGGTCAAAGTACTTCGTAAAAAATAAAAATAAGAAAGGAAAAAGGAAAAAAGAAAATAGAAAATAGATGAAAAGGCATCTAAACAAAAAAGAGATTTATACTCTGTTTTAATTTTATCTTAATTTCAAACATATGAAATCATTTCATTTTGAATTGTCGTCCATCTTCATAATTCATTTATTATTTTGGATAGTAATGGAACAATAAAAAGCTGAAAACCATTTATTAAACTCTGTGTTTCACCTAGAACTTGTTCATAAATCAATTTGGATGCTTATGAACATAGAGGGTATAGAAAAGTATAGAGCCATATAGTTCAATTAACGAGGAGAAATCAAAGTTCAATTAATGAGAAAAGTCTATTACTCATATATACTCTTTTTTCAATTAATGAGAAAAGTCTATTACTCATATATACTTTTTTTTACGAGGAGAATCAAAGTTCAAATTTTCCTCCCTCAACTATTGAATAATTAAAAAATGTGTAGAGAGAGAGAGAGAGAGAGAGAGAGAGAGAGAGAGAGAGAGAGAGAGAGAGAGAGAGAGAGATTTATTTAGAGTGATAAAATAATTGTCATAAAATCAAAATTGATTATCTAGGTAAAACATAAAATTTTATCAATAGTTTCCCCTTTTTCTTAGCTTTGTTACTATCCAAAATAACAAAAATTAATAGTGATGAGCAATGGCTTTAAATTGAAAATGATTCATAAGTCTAGGATTTTAATGGCAAAATTACAAAATTGTGACCTAATTTGAAATAGGGTATAAACTATATGCGTCTTTATATAATTTCCCCAAAAAATAATTTTGTCCAATAATCAGTTTATTTTGACGACAATATTTGGTTTGTTGATTAATAAAAAGCATTTTTCGAAAATCAACAAAAAATCATTCAAGAAAGAAAAAATGAAAAATATTTGTAAAAGCCAAAGAATGAAAATTATTTTTTGTATCAGTTTTAAGATTGCGATTAAACATAGAAACACAATTTCGTTTTCTCCCTAGAAAAAAATTTCACTAAAAGAAACCAATTAAGTAAACAAAAATTTACGGTAAACCAATTAGTGTTGTTCAATTTCCAATCCCCCTTGTAAAAGCTTTCTAGCAAATGTTTTGTTTTTCCTAAATTAAAAAAAAAAAAAAAAAATCTATTGAGTCGAAATAAATACTGTAATGAAATTGACATTTCTTTTATAATAAAATAAAAAATAGGCATTCTTATTCACATCGGTTAAGGTAGAGTAGAACTCACATTAATTTAAGACTGTTTAGCAACCAAAAAAAAAATCATGAATTTAAGACTAAAATGCAAATTATTAATTTCAAAGTTTCTCGGTAATGACATGGATGTTAAATGCCACTAGGGAGAACACGAAAACTGATCACTTAATGAATTATTAAAATATAGCAGCAACAACAGTAACAACAACAACAACAACAAAAAAAAAAACGTTTGTAGCAGAACAAGGTGCCGTCCAACTTTTTCTAGCAAGCTCTAGGTCCCAGGCAAATTCACCTATTTCGATTGTGTGAGGGGTGTTTTTGTGATGGTGCCATGTGGCGTGCCGAGGGCAATCACGACGTGGACTTGAGTCTTGAGAAGAGGGAGTCGAACCCAAAATTCAACCGAGGGCCCAAAGTCTGGCCCAAGGGCTAATGGGGCATCTTCCAAAAATATTTGAGAGCCAAGATTATGAAAGCCCAAGCAAACAAGAACAAGGACTAAGAAGGCTTGTCAAGGTGATATTGCCAACAAGAAGCCCAAAAGACAATTATTGGGTCGGGCCTCTCACTGTTCCTTTAATTGGATCGGGTTTGAAACACAATGACCTCAATCAAAAGTGATCAAAAGCATATGCTTTCCATACTTTCTGCTGACATATGCCACAAGACCTTGTGATTAATAATAAACTCGTTGAGACTAAAAAGAGAGTTGACTTGGTGGGAGAGAGTCAGCCCCAATGAGACATGCATGAGGGTAAGAGAAGGATGTGTTTAGGCCTTTTCTAGAGTTGGGCCAAAGGTGACAAGGTATTATGACCCTAATAAGACATTCTAGGATTTCAGCCCAGACATCTGCTACGGGAGCTTTCTGGGTAATAAAAAAGGTTGAGCTATGAATCTCAATCTTCTAAATTGAGATTGTGTTTCTGGGTTGGGGTTGAGGTTTCTAAGTTGAAGACAACCTAAAGACTTCTAATTTCTTGATGTTCTTCTCTAGAGAGTGCTCTAAAAGTGAGGTAGTTGGTTCCTAGAGGAAATCCTCTCCTTGGTTAAGTTAATTGTGGTAATTTCTTGAGTTGTTGTTGGGATGCTGTTGTTCTGATGGTGTTGATATTGGTAGTGGGTTGATTGTCTTATTAAGAATCCAATCAATCCTATTTTAGGAGTGATTAGGGTAGCCTAAAATGATGGGAAGATCAAGTTTATGATTTCCCTTTAAGCCCATAGACTTCTAAACTTAACCATAAATGATATTTTTCTTAAGGATAATGTTTGAAAGTATTCCATAAGTGAAAATAAGTAAGGTTATCCCTTAATTTCGGGATAGAGCTTCCTTAACTTCTGGAATGATCTTCTCAGAAGCATTTAATGCTAAATGGTTGGTTTTTGTGAAAGGTTAGGCCATGCATGTCTTTATTGACCTTGGCTTCCACAAGCTTGTCACTGTGCCCCCCAGCAGACCTCGGTGACAGCAACTTAATGGTTGCCCAGATCTTGAGACTCACTCTCCTCCACCAAACCACACTCCTCAAGTTTGAACCACATAAGGAGAGTAGTACCCTCACGGGTCTGGGCCGTGGGGCTACTCCCTGAGTCCTTTTCGGGATTGAGATGGACATGGGTCATGGGTTCTTAATCATATTTTCCCATTTCCCATGTGTTAACGTGTACAGCGGTCCTTGAGCTCTTATCCAGAGGTCTACCGCAGAAACAGTGTTGAATTTCATAATTTCTGGTGAAATGGGAGAGCTATGGTGAGTTGGCTTGGCTGGAGCGGTGGTGAATGGCTCGAGGAAGAAGACCGGCTGCTCTTCAGTACGCATGAGGGGATGGGGAGCTACTATTCCTCTCTTTATTGGTGAAAACAAATGACATCATGTGGGCCCCATCAGCAGGCATTGAGCCCATTCCTTGACAGCTGACTTTCTGACTTCGTGGGGCCTACGGACAGGTTGTCCGCAGCTCTTTGGGTGCTGGGCTCTTTACTGTTTGGGCTCCAGCTATCCCTTTTAATTATTTCAATAGTTTTTGAGCCCAACAACTATAATATTAGAGTGTTTCAGGCTGTGGGCTTCTTGCAGATCTGGCTTGGGCCTTCAAACAGTGCCGAGACACTTTAAAATGGGCTCAAATAGTTAGTTGGATGCTGTATAGAGCATTTTAATGAATTAGGCTTATTGGGCTAATATTTTAAAAACCTAATTAAGCCCGAATATTTTATTAGGGGCAATATTCGGGGCCGGTCCAACTATTGTTTAAAAAATGGGCATGTGCAGATTGATATTAGGAAGATAAGAGATTTGTTTCAACAAGTAGGATTCACAAAGCTGCCAGAAGGATATTTAGGGAGGTAGATCAGTTGGCGATGGCAGCTATTGCAGATTTTATAAATGTAACATGGGAGTGTAGTTTGTAATGTAATTAGTTGTTATATCTTTTACTATAATTTACATGTACCTGGGATATACTAGCTTGTCACTTGTTAGCTTTCCGCTGTTTTTTCTCTTCTTGTAGTATTATAAAAAATAAAAATAAACAAATAAAAAAGATATTGTTTGCCTGTCTGTGGCCTCTGGGGCCACCAAGATGCAGAAGAAATGGAGCCCAAAGTTCAAGTCTAGGGAACCTTCATCATCAAGTATTTAACCAGTACTGTTGCAACTTGCAACCCAGTCTGCTGACAAATGGGCAAGCCAGTGTCCAGTTGTATACCTTCTACAGTAATGTATAAAAATAATCTAAATTTGCAATAGATTTATAGAACACCACCATCTAATACAAATTATACCAGAGGTTAAAAAAAAAAAAAAAAAAAAACATAAATTATAGAATGATTTGTTGAGCTAATGATGCAGGATATTTCCTGACCATATTATCAAATGCTAGTTTCAGTCTTTTTTAGAAGATATCAGGATGGAAACGTCCAGGCATGGAGCTGCTTTGTTGAGCCTGCTTCAGATGCATTGACAAGGCATAGTTGTTCACCTGCTCCAGTCCCATGAAATTGAAACAGATTAGTATGCACAGAAAACAAATTTCTAATATAAACCTCACAATGCACGAAACATGGACCACTTTTCTTTTCAACTTCTGCTTTCACAAATTTAGAAAGGATATCATCATTAAATTTTCATAGATCTACTATTTTTTTTTTTGTTGATCTAAATTTTCATAGTCAGGAGAGTGTTGTTCTTCAGTGTTGGAGACAAAGACCTATTTCTTTAACAGATTGGGTTTGGAATATGGTTCCACAATGTTCGATTTGGGAAATTTAAAGGGAAAGGGATATATACGAGGACTTTTGAGGGGGAAGACTACAAAGAGACTAAAATCTCATTTTGTTGGGACACTATTCTTTTGGATGTCTTTAAATGGGAGTAGGCCTTCAAATTTGTGACTTCATAAATTCCATTGTACTCTTGATAACCTTGTCAATATATTGCTGACACTCACCATTTGTTCTCCTTATATCTTTCGTAAATCTTTTTTTAATCCGGTTGACTTTACTAATAAAAAATATTATATATTTGGTCAAACTGCAAATGTTAGAAGGCATATGTTTTATAGAATTTATACATTCATGATTTTTTATTGGTAGATTACTCAATGTGTATCTCTTATTTTTCCAAAAAAAAATAATAATAATTTTTTGGTTGATTTTAGCCTTTTGTATTAATTTTTTTAAGTTGTGGATTAAAGTTGTTATTTACATACAATGTGAAAACTTTAAAAATAAAAATAAAAAATGAAAATTGTGATTTTCTGTATGAGCCAAACGCTAGAAAATGTTTTCTGGAGAATGCAACCAAAAACTAGAAAATAAGCAACATTTTGGAGTAAAATGTTATTTGTCAAAAACATTTTCTAATTTTTGTTTCCAATGAACATCAAGGATTCAAATTTTCCTAGAAACTGTTTTCAATAGATAACATTTTATGCCAAAGCAAACAGAACCTTAAATTGAAAACAAATAAAGAAATGATTCATAAGGGGAAAAAAAAAGGAAAAGAAGTTTAAATTCTAACCTCAAGTGTTCTCAGCTGTTCCTGATATTGAGACACCAATTTCTTCAAATGCTGCAACTCGTGGTTCCTCTCTTCATACTCTTTTTGACGTTCATGTTGGATAGCCACAGCACGCTTGAGAATGGCATTCTCCCGCATGAGTCCTTCAATTTGCTCCTTCAACATCACATTTTCCTAACATTTGGAAACATTTCAATTTCACAATTCCAATCTACGTTGTTAATAGAATTGAGAAGTTACAACAACAGTTTCTTTGGGGAAGAAGGGAAAAAATTGCTTGCAAATCCTTACTTGCACAAGGTTGGGGTTCATAAAATCAGCACCTTCGGTGACATATTGTTGGGCAAGTGGTTAAGAGGAGGTCTCTACTCAAGAGAGATCATTTATGAAGAAGGCTAATGACAATAAAATATGAGTAGGAGAAGGGATTGGACTCTATATCCCATTCCCATGGGCTACGAGTTTGGCTTTATGGTTCGTAATAACAAAAGAATTCAATTTTGGCATGATGCACGTTGTAGTGAAAGTGTCTTATTGTCTTTATTTCCAAAGCTATTTCAGTTATCTACAAATAAAGGTGCTACGGTATCTAATTATATGAATACCACCAATAGGATTCATTGAAATCTAGACTTTGCTGAACATGCTCAAGATTGGAAGTTGGTATAGTTTGCTAATTTTTTCGACCTGCTATATTCAGCAAGCTCTGAGTAGGAAGGTGGATAAGGTGTGTTGGAAGCTGAATAAAAATGGTATTGGCTTTAAGAGGGACAATTGTGTTTAGCTTTCCTTGGAAGGTTATTTGATATAGACAGCGGCTTTGGGGAAAATTCTCACGATAGATAATCTTGTTAAAAGGGGAACGGCTTAGGGAATTGGTGTTCAATGTAGCTTTTCCCCCAAGAAAATGTCTAATATTTACAAGCCTATCAAAAAAATATATTTGACTAATATTTACAATGCTTTAGTAGTTAAGGATGTCCTACATAAAAGTTGCTTCTCAACACCAATACGACCTACTGCCAATATCATACATGAAAAAGAGATGTTGGCATGAAATTATAGATACCTTGTGAACATTTTGTGTTGCCTCGGCACCAGCACTTGAGCTGATGGTCTTCTCTAAAATTTCTAGCAATCTTGCAGCACGGGCTTTGGCATCATCCATGCTAGTAGCACTCATCATCTCCCTTACAAATAAGTCAACCCATTCCACACCTTCCACGGGAAGGTTGTTTGGCACCGACAAATTGTCAGGGGCAACAAAATTTTCATCATTTGTCAATCTACCTGCCAATTTTGGAAGCAACTATCAAACTCTTTCCTACTAAAGACACCAATCACCATAAAGAATGCAACTTAAAGCAAACAGCTCATAGAACAGCACCATCTAATTCAAAATCATAGAATTACAAACAATAAAATTCTTACTGAAATAAGATATTACAATTGGAGAGCTAAGAGTTCAAATGACAATGAAAAATTCCCTCGAAAGCAAACCATTAATGGAATTGATTATTAACACAAAATGACATTTAAGGCAATGATTGGGAATAACATCAAACGTGATTATTTTTAATACGTAAGTTTTGGCCACAAGAGGGGAAAGGGGAGATTAGATCTAGTGACCCCTGCTTCATGAGGGTTGCCCTCAACCTATTGTGCTACCCCTTGAAGTTAACATCAAACATGATATTAAGACCAGAGAAATTAGTTTTTGTTGTGTAAGGCCTAATGGTTAGCAAGAGACTTCTTAAGACGTTCAAGGCAAACGGGTATAGTTAGAGAGTACGTGAAGAGGCTGGTGTATCACAACTTTTAGACAGTTTGACACCAACTAGAGCCTCCCCCCCCCCCACCCCCCCCCCCCTCTTTTTCTAATCCAGGTTTTTTTGCCATTGCAAGCCCCTTCCCCACAAAATCCCCATCCTTGCTATTGGAAAATCAATCTCCCTTGACACAACATTGAAATGAAAAGAATCATACCATCCGATTTAGCTTGCCTTGTATATCAATGACTACTAAAGAAAGTGGCAAATGCTATCAATGGTTCTTCCTTCTCATCCAATTCATCTATAAGAGTTGCCTGATTCATTCCCATCTTTATGGCACTGACTAAATTCAAGCATCTCAAGAAGTTTTCAAAGTATTTACGTTCTTAAAAACCTAGAGATAATGTTGCTGATACAATTTCAGACCTCAAAACCACACCAAAACGCAAATAGGAAGAATGGTTACTGACAATACTAGTTGCAAAAGCTCACCATCCACTTAAAGGTGTTAATATCAATGAAAACCTACACAGATGGTAGCATATTACATACCTTTCTCCACATCTACATCTGATACTTCAGCAGAAACTGAATTTCCCTCTGCAGATCCTAAGCAAAGCTCGTGCAGGCTCTTGATGGCAGCATCCAAATCATTCCCACATTCTTGCAGTGCTCTATCAAGAATCTGAAAGGTAAAATCATCATATAATTAGAAAGATTGAAAAAGAATATTGCTTGCAATGGATCAACTACCATGTGGGAACATCTTTTGTCCAATATAACTAATAAAAAACAAAAACAGAATCTGATTTCAGCAACAAAAAAAAAGAAGAAGCTAATATACACCATATAACGACGCCCAACTTGACAATGATGCAGCCTTTAATGGACAGGAAAACCATTAAAGGATTCATCCTGCCTAAGACTCTAAGAACTACTCCTCCCATCCTCCCTAATTTCCAAATAAGATTCTAAGAATTGGGTTTTTTTTTTTAATTAATTAAAACAAAATTAACATATAATACAAAACCATATTGAAAATTGAATCTTAGTCAGCTACAAAAACCCAAATACCAAAGTCCCTATTTAAGCTAAATCCAAACTTGCTCTTAGAAGCCAATCACATCACCATCATAATCCAAAAGAAATTAAAAAAAAAAAAAAAAAGTATTACGTGGATGTCCATGTGAGGAAAGACGGAGCGGAGGTGATCGAGAAGGGAGGGCGCAGAGAAGCGATTCGGAGAAGAAGAAGAAGAGCAGCGAAGCCTCTTGGAAAGCGGAGGCGATGGTGGAAGTTCTTCGAAGAAAGATCTCTTGCTCCCGCACACAGCAGCAGACATCGTCTTCTTCCTTCTACTACTATCTACAATCCCAGTTCCGATTTGAGATTGGAGAGTTAGGGTTTTGAAATTGGGTATGACTTGAGGATTGGGTTTAGAATTATGGAAGCTTTTTGTATTTATAATGGCGGAAGAGGAAAAGTGCAACGTCACCTTTACTTTTCATTTTTAAGAAAGAAACGTAGTCGGTTCGGAAATTCGGGACTCTAATTTATTTATTTTTATTTGCGTGTACGTGAGTTGTATACTATAATGTTTATAGGATATGTCGTCTCGGTTTGGAAAGGGATTTATTTAGATTCGGCACCAGATGCGCCCAAGGAGATTTTCTATAAATTCAATTACTAGTCACGCGCACAATACATGCAAAAATTACTAATTATTTTATAATGCCCTTCCAATTTCTAATTTATTTCTCTCAAATTTGTTACAATATATATATATATATATATATATATATATATATATATATATATATATATATATATATATAGACTATATATATATAAACAGAAGAAGTTGTCATCTTTCTATCACATGCCATCTAAGATAACGTCTTATGCTTGACATGTAATATATTAGATAGCACATGAATTAAATAAACTAAATTATATACCCACTATTCCATAATAAAAATACACCATTAATAAATTAGATGCCTTCACTTATCATTTCCACTACTTAAACATTATATGAAAATAAAGAGTTGGGTTATATGAAAATAAAGAGCTATCCCCCAACACAAAGTAAGTTTCAAGTATCCTACAATGATATAATACTCAAGGATGAAATTGAGTACATTAGAGATTTAAGGATAACGTACGTATTAGAGTGTTACACCTTTACCCCTTAATTATGGTTTTTTCTTTTTTTTGAGAAAAATTTACGGATTTTCTTTAAATAATGTTTGTCCATAATTCAACATTATGTCGTTTTGAAGTTGTAACATTTTATATTAAGTTATTAACTCTTTTAATTAAAAAAAAATAGTTATTAACTATTTTATTCTTAGCAAGTCTTCTCGACTTCCTTGCTATTAGTTGCTCTTCTTATTCTTAATTGTCTCACACTATTCCCTTTGTCTTTTTATTTAATTCCCTCAACTTTTTTTTTTTTGAAGCAATTTCCCTTAACACTTTATCTCTACAATAAACAAGATCTTTTATTTTTGTTTTTTCTTTCTTTTTCTCCATGTTATTTGATGGGTTTTGATTTTTTTCAATTTGGTTCTTTGTTTCAGTTTGCTTTATTTAGTGTTGAAGAATCATTACTATGTTATGTCCCTCAAAGGTAACACCGCTTTTCATTATATACTTATTTCTTTTCTTTTTCCTAATTATCTATTTGGTCACCAAGAAAATTTAACAAAATGATGAGAAGATGGAAGAATTTTTTGCACTCGATAATACAAAAAGTAGTGGTGAGTCGTTGTTTTGATTTTCTCACTTTGGTTCTTTGTTTAGTGATTAATACTCACCACTACGTTTTGTTCCTTAAAGGTAACACAATTTGTCAATATTAGATATGAACTTCTTGATTGTTTGTATTTACCTTAATTTCATATGCTCGATTTCATTGGATGCCGAAGAAATGATGAAAATGAGTAATAGGTAATTACCATAATCATTGGAAAATCTTTTGTTTGAAAAGTATATGGGGTTGTTTATGAATTAGCTATGAATTAAAATTTGTCAATACTAAATCTAAAATCACAACATTTTGTCATTCTAATATTTGCACCGTACTTTACAGATGAAGCATTTTTTAATTAGAATATGTTATTTATAATAATTTTATAAATAAATAATAATATAATCCATTAATAAAAAGGTACATGGTTTTGCATAATTGTGCGGGTTATAGTCTAATTATTAATTAAAGGGAGAGTGTTTGTAGTGGGAAAGAAAAAATGGAAAAACTTAAAGTTAAAAAGGGTGAATACATGGAAGGATGTGATGGAGGAGTAGTCAAGTAGGTCACATATATATAATTTATATAATTCATAGGGTTTAACTTTCAAGTCCAATATATATATATATATATTAGAAGTTGGGACATTTTTTAGACCAGGTTGAGTTATGGGTGGGCACTTTTTAAAATTGAGTGTGGGCACATGCCCCCCCCTCCCCCGCGGTCACTAGCTAGATCCGTTAGTGTTTTCATCTTATAATAACCTTTGTTGTTAGTTTATGTTTCTTCTCTGCATTTCAATTATAACTAATATTGTTAGTTTAAGTTTATTCTCTTCTATTTACTCATGTCCTTGTTCCTTCTAATTCATATATGTCTTCTTTGTTAATCTAGTGCATCGATTGTTGCATATATGCCTTTTCTTGTTTTGACCTATCATATAATTTTCAATTGTTCATGGGAAGATTTTCATGATCCCTCTTATTGTTGAATCAAGTGTGTGATTATTACGGATTGATCTCTCGCATGAATGTGCAACGACAACATCACAGATCTAAGATTATCATGTTCATCCAAGAGAATATATATATATTTTTAATTCCATCTTTGATTGTAATGTGGTTGATCATGGCGTAGATTGGTTTGATTGTTGGCCTCACATGCTATGTAATGTTAATTTTGGTTAGAGGACCAACCCTCTGTTTTGTTGTTGTGTTAGTAGGTGATGTACAATCTTTTTAAGTTTATGAATAAAATTTCTAACCTTTTCTCCACAAAAAAATAAAAAGATTAATGATTGTTCATTTGAGGTAACATTACAGATTAGTCTTGGTTTGTACAATTTTTATAGTAAAAGTTGGGTTATTTTTGCTTAATAATATATATATATATTTAATATTTGGTGAAATAACAATGTTTGAAAGTTGATTTAGAGAATAGCCTTTAAAAAAAGAAAAGAAAAAAAAGGTCAGTCTCTTGTAGAGACTAGTTTTAGTCATTCTTTAGTTGAACTCGTCGATTTAAGGGATGCGTTCATGTTTTCGGTGCAACTTGTCATGTTCTCATCTCGTCTCTTAGAAGACGAGATTAAAAAAAAAAAAAAAAAAAACTATACTCCAAATACTTTTAAACAATCAGTAATTAACAAAATAATTTTTTAAATAGTATTATCAAGCAAAAATGGCCGTAAAAATCATAGTATCCTTAACAACACCATTAAATCTATAAAAAAGAACAAAATTTGCCTCCCTATTCGTAACCTCAAAAGCAAAAATTTTACACTGTCATAGTCAGCTCCTTCCCATTTTATTCATTTATTTACTTTTTTCACAATAAGGAACTATTTAATTTGTGAAAACTGACCATTCTCTGGTCCAAAGAATTTCTGTGTCCAAAATTCGACACATACTTGATACACAACTAAAAGAACAATGTAAGTTTGTTTCATTTAACATAATATCTTTTTTTTTTTATAGAAAAAAAAATGGTAATATCTGGACAGCACAATATTGTCCCCCAGAGCAGTGCTCTATTCTACAGCAACAAACAAGATACTGTAAGTCTGTAACAATGTATATATATATCCTACAGCAACGATAGACTGAGAGTGAAAAGGTTAAAATGGAATAGTCTTCGGATTATATCTACTGGTTTTAACAACTTCTCTTCTTTTCCTAGTTGTATTACCAATACATTTACCTTCATTGACAGATCATGGTTTTAACAACGATAGCATTTGTTTGATCTCAACTACACCCTTTGACCATGGCAGACACAGTGAGTGGACCCTTTCGAAGCCTTTGGTTGGCTGCAAATTGATGGATTACATCTTGAATTCCCTCAAATGCGACTAGGAACTCTGCTGCATCAGTTTGGCTCAATACCTTCTTCACCACCAACTCCAATGCCTTGAACCTGTCATGTATTATGTACATATAATACTGTCAAGATACACGTTTCAGGTAGTCATATAAATCAACCGTGAGGGGATACAAAAAGGGGAAAACCATAGCAGAGATGTAAGATGATGTCTTTCACATATATTTTACTATAGCAGATACTTTAGTGACACATAACTTTCACATTTCAAGTAGTTGTTATAGCTACATTATCAGTAATACTAATATATATAAGCAAAGGGCTGGGGACATGAACCTGAGGTTTTGAGCCTTAGTGATGACATGTTCGATCTTCTTGAACTCGGACTGAACACATTCCAAGGCAGAACCACCCGACCAGTTGTTCATTGGGTTGAAGGGAAGGTGTAAGATACATGTAGCTTGAATCTCAGCCATTTCCTCATCGAGTATTGCCTCCTCAATGTGCATCTCATGTACAAGCTCAGATAGGAGTTGTTTATTGTCCATTAAGTCTGATAAGTAGGAGGCTGATGATAATGATGAACAGGCCAGGCCACGGACAAGGTCCAGCATGGCTGAGGGCCGCCAATCGCCAAGCCAAGTCAGGGAGGCCAACTCCTGGGGTGGCCATTTGGGCATGAGGAGTTGGGCCACATCTTTGAGCCGGGTAGGGACCATGGCTTGGTTGTAATGGGCACAGAACCTGTTCAGTTGTTCTTCAATTAGCTCCTCAAGTTCCCACCTTGCCCTGAGCTGCTTCTCTAGCCTTGCAGCTCTGTTCTTCTGCTCTTGCCTCCACAGACTTTGTTTCTCCAAGAGAAGCTCTTCGCCTGATAATCACATTAACTGTCAGCATCAAAGGAGATTGGTCGGGTCCTGCCTAACGTAAAGAAATCCCTTCCTATACAAGATAAGGTAATTGTAACCATCTGACTTACTAAATTACTTTAAGGGCATACAAGTTTTCATTGATGAAAAGTACACAGGTTTGGTAATCATGACTTGTGACCTTTAACCAAGTGGATCCTTAGTGATAGGCCTGAAGGATCCAGTTTGATCCTTCAAGGAAAGGCTCTCTCTCAATTAATATTAAGAAATCAATCACATTTCATCAATAATTTAAGAGCATTGGGGCTCAAAGGGAAGAATAGTCCCAATCATTGAAACTAAGGTACCCAAATATTGATTTAACCTGATATTCCAGAGTATTCTGATTGTACTCTAAGCACCATTTCTGATTATCTCTCATTAAGGGCATGCTATTTCACAAGGTTAAAGCACATTAATACAGGGTCTCAATAGATTTGGACTGACCCTTTTGTATATCTTATGATCAGTAAAGTGATGCTGCTGTGCAGCAACCAGACACAACTGAACAAATTGACCTACTGTCAATCCTGTCCAACTAAATTTGCATTCAAACCTAATGAAAGAAAGCTCAAGACCACAATTACTCTTGTTATATACATGGTTGAAGCTGTTTGAATTTGGTATTAAATATAAGAATAAATGATCAGGTTCATTCGAAGGCCAACAGGAAGGATTCAGACAGGTAAAAAAACTAATGATCTTAAGGCTTCATTCAATCTAGTAAAGATTGAGGGAGAAAGGGAGGACGCCTAAAAGGTTTAAAAAGGATTCCTTACATAGTGCCAACGGGCCGTCCTAGTGGCATTCCTCCCCCATTTGTGGGATTGGATCTGAGGTCAAATCCTCTCAACTTACACTAAACCCAAAAAAAAAAAAAAAGGCTTCCTTACATATCATTTTCACCAATTTTCCTTTATGTTTCCTTCATCTTTTCCAAGATGCAGAATTAAGCTTAGTCAAACTCCCAAGTCAAAGTTCCGATTAACAAATTGCTTATATGGATTGTAAAGATCCACAAAGCTTTTGAACAGCTTTCAGGGTTGTCTAGAAAAATTACCTTATGTGGCCAAGAAATGATACTGTCTTTACTTTCCAGCAAAAGAATGTCTCTTACTAGTTTCCCATAGTGAAAATTTACAAAAGTATATAGGCTTTTTACCTCTAAACAGTAATCTTCAAATATTCACTGGAATTTGGGACTCTTACCTCGTTTGGCTGTTTCACGCTTATGGAGGGCCAAGCACTGGAATTTCTCTGTTATGCCAACAATTTCATCACCACATTCTTCTCTGGTGACTTTCCTTGCCATTCCTTCATCTTCTCCTCTTTCTTCATATTCACTCTCATCGCAAAAATTCCTGGAAAGATTTCCCTTTTGCTTATTAACAAGAAAAACAAAGAAAAGAATATAAATGTAATCTGTGATTCTAAAACTATAAGGGGTTGTTTCTGCTTTAGTTTTCTTCAAGAATGGCTGAAATTTTGATCCAAAAATCCCCACATTTTCTTTGGTTTAGACTCGCTACTTTCTCAGAAACCAAATAGAGTAAAGCTAAGTACTTGTATAATTTAGTCTTCCTACAAGAAAAGAAAAGAAAATTTACAAAAACCCATATTTTCTTTTCCCGAGAAGCATGCAGGAAAAGTTATTTAATTGCATGCATTTAAAGTGCATTGTAGCCAAAAGAATATCGAAGAAATACAACCAAGAAAAGAAAAATGCAGTCTGTAAAGAAGGTATAGGAGCTTACAAGAGGAGTTGGGATGACGCTCTGTTCATTGTTTTCTTTCAGCTTTGGTTGCTTTGCTTAATGTTTCTCTCTGTTTTTCTGATTTGGGAAAGTGACCCATGAAAACAAGAAGGTCTCAGACAAAACAGCCGGGTATTTATAATTTTATTATTATTGGACTAGTTATTTTTTAAACAAAATAAATCAATAAAGGAATTTAATTCAATAGTTCGGCTGTTGGACCGAGTTTATTAATAAATCAAAGCAGTGGTTGAGGTGCTTTCGTGGACAGGCTGCACCTATACATTCTTATCAATCATTCAATAATTTATCTACATTAAAGGCATACAACGACAATTAAACATCTTTTCATGTATCTTTTCCAGCATGTACATACATAATAACATAAAGCCATCTTCTTCTAAGTTTTAAATTAACAAAAGTTTTAGTCCCAGCTCATGCACTGAACCCATCACTCTAAAAGCATTTCTTCTTCTTCACTTCTCTGCTAATAGCCATCCATCAATAAATTACCTAGCAGTAGGAGTGGGAACACCTTCTTTAAAGAGAATATTTGCAACTGGTGGTGGAAGCCAACCAGCTGCATTTCCACCAGTCTGGCCATCTTGACTATCTCGTCGCTTCAATTTTCTTGGACATTTCTTCAGCCTTGCACCTACGTTTTGTCCAACAAATAAGCCAAGCTTCATTGCTGTAAATAAACTAAATGCCATTGCAAGTGGCCTCACAGCCCAATGAAAATCCTCAATATGTTGATACTTCTGAACCACCCCTGGACAAGTATCAAAAGACACTTTTTCCACTTCAGTTGGGTCTGCCAAGAAGATATTAGATTCATCTCCAAACACCAACCTCCCAGGGAAACTCACAACAAGACAGCCATTTGGAAGGACTTGTGAGATCTTCCCAGTGGCCCATGCTCCTCCATTCTTACGAGGCCACTCAAACCGGGGACTGAACACATTTTCCTTCAGCCTCACAAACTGTCCAACATAATAAGCTTCAGTCTTTTGAAGTTCAGAAGAGCTACCTCTCCAGAGAATCTCTAAGCCTATAAATCCAACTGTTGTGCTCCCATCACGCTGTACTGAGTGTAGAATTCCCACAGAGGAGTGCTTGTTGTTTTCCTCTTTCAAGCGCACCCAATCCCCCATTGCCAAGCCAGATGTCACCCTCTCAACTGTTGAAACCTGTACTCTTAGAGGGTTGTGTTTTCCAGGTATCTTCACCAGAACAAAACTGTCTCTATCATTGTCATACTCCAAAGCTACCACCTTTCCTTCAGGAACATCCATGGTCTGTGATTTACATGCATTTAATGGCTTTCTTGAACGAACTTTGTCACCCACTTCAAGATGATCCTTTGACAGATACCATGCACTATAACCACCATCACATAATCTATCTGTAAGTTTCCTGCTTCCTAGACCAAGAGGCTCTCCATCACTGAAAAGAGCATTCTGGGAACTGCAAATTACGTTGCAAATAGTCAGTACACAACCAAAATGGGTAAGAGATGCAGGTTGAACAAAGACAGAGCTCTGACATCCTATCGCTCCTTTCGGTGCCCAACTTTTTTCATAGACAGAGTTATATGCCAAAATCAAAAGCAGACACATCAATAAAGTAAAAACAATTGGCAAAATTTAGCCAACTATTGATGTTTAAATACACAAACAAATGCTTGGTTCAGCTATAGTCTATTAATGAATTTGTTTTTTTCTTTATTCCTTTATTTATTTATTTATAATAGGACTATAAATTTCAAAATTCTGACATGAAATTTTTTTAGTTATAGTTATTTCTTGGAATATTCAATGAGATCCCCAAAACAATATGTAAACAATAAAAGGAATGAGACTCAAATGTAAATGAAAAAAATCATGCACTCCTAAATGGGAAATCCCACCAAGTTTTTCAAATGAGACTAGCTTCGGATTAATGAGAACAATACTATGTATAATGAGGAAGGTCAGTAGTCATTCTGGAAATTCTTAACCCATAGATGGGGGCAAAATAGATTTGAGATTAGATACAATGCAGGTGATAGGTTAATAATTCTAGGGAAGAGAAAATAAACACTACAAGGTTTTTTTTTGTGTGTGTGTGTGTGTGAAATAACCCTGTACTTAATTGTGTTTCCATTATAGCATACTTAATCAGAAGTCTCTCTCAAATCATCTATTTCAACTCTCAACATTCAACTGAAAATACTCTTAGCTAGAAGTGTAGGTACAAAGTCATGGATTTGGGTGCACTGAACCTCAGGACATTATTGAGAACATTCTTTAAGATTTTATTACTCGCAACAATAGCTCTTCATTAGGCACCAATTTCAGAAAGAATGCACCAATTTTGATGCTAACCCCTTCTAAGAGACCAATGTATCTGATGAACCGGACCTAGGATAAAGAAATATATACCATTCAAACACAGTAGGGCTATGACATTAGATCATATGCTTCCCAAAGTCAGCCTGAGAAGACTACGTTTATAGACATCTCATGAGGATAAGAGAAAACAGAGAAGATCCAGCACAAAAATAAAAAATAAAAAATTATATACACAATAAATACCTTTTAAATGCATGTAAAATATCTGTCATTAAGGGCCGATTCCGGAAATCATACTCGAAGCAACCATTGATAACATTCTCAACAGCAGAAGGCAAGCCACTTGGAATATGTTGTTTTTCTTGCTTGATCACAACTGAGTGATAGATTTCTTCAGTTGACTTCCCAAACCAGGGCTGAACACCAGTTAACATTTCCAGTATGCTACATCCGAAGCCCCAGGAGTCTGTCTCAAAGGATATAGGACCTCTAATTTCTGGTTCCCACTGTTCTGGGGCCATGTAGTTTGGAGTTCCAAGTCTTAGAGCCATATCTGAATTAGACAATGGAATCCCAAGAAGTAGATATGGGATCCCAAAATCTCCCAGAATCAAATGGTCTTGTTCGTTAAGCAGAAAGTTAGAAGGCTTAAGGTTCAGCACCAGGGCCCCAATCGAATGCAACTCCAGAATTCCTTTTGCCAACTCAATCCCATACCTGTAAGCATCAGCATTCTCTAAGACCATATCTAACATCAAAACCTATTGTATGCTTCACTTGGACCATTCATAAAGTCTAAAAGATTAGTTAAATCATATACTAGATCATTATTTCTAGTTGTTTTGCACATTTCACCTACCAAATGAAACCTGTTAAACAGCAAAGCTCAGTCTCTGTACTAGTTGTTGACAAGAAAGAATCCAATAAACCTAATGCCAAGGAACTTTTGCCTAAGTCTCACCCTATCTTATAAGGCAAACAACATTATTTAATAAAATAAATAAACTAATTAAGACTCCAAAAACAACACCTTAAAACATCTGGCAATTGAAGCTTCCCACCCTTGAGCCAAGCCATTCGTTCAGCAACTGATCCCTCATGAAGTTTCATTGCAATGCAGATCTGCCAAGATATCATAAATTGAACTAGTGAGACATAGAAAAGAACTTCCAATAATTTATAAAAATAATAATAATTAAAAAAATTAAACTCATTTCCAAGAAGTCACCTGTCCATTAATTGTTGATATACCATGCAACCAACAAACACATTGGAGTCCTCGGCACTTAAGAAATAACTCTTCAAACTTATCCAAAAACTTTTGAGTATGGCCCTCCTTCAATGGATGTAGCATTTTGACAGCCACTTCATGATGCTCCTCAAAATCATGACCCAATTGGTGATGAGTTGCTAACCAAACATCACCAAAGGGGCCCCGTCCAATCCTGTGCTTAAGTTTCAATGAGGAAGGATCAATCCATGGATCAGTCTGAGTTGGTGTAGCTTTCACAGTTCTGAGGTGGTCAGGGTCTCCTTCAAAGAGTTCATACTCAAAAAAAGTTGCTGGCTTTACTGCTCCAATCTGTTCAGTCATATTTTGTTCCTGCAGAGTCTACTGCAAAATAGAAAATTACATCAGAATGGAGGCTGCAAGCTTCCTAACCCCCTTCAGAAATAGAACCTTAACCCCAACATCTTAAGGCATAGAGAGGTCAGAATGGATATATGTCACCGCAGGGAAATCAGGATTACGATTCACAATAGCGATAGGTGCACTATATCCAATGGAAAAATACATAGGCTGGAAACAGTGTTAGAGATTTTAATGACAAAAGTCAAACAAACATTCCTAAGACCAATTCAATTATTGCCGACTCTGAAACCAACTACAAAAAAGAGAAAAAAAGACCCAAATATCAATAGGCTTCAGTCTTTTAATTACTGATTTCATCACTATGAATTTTTTGTTGAACAGAAAAACATTTGGAGAAAAAGCCACATGGGTAAAGCTAAACCATTTCAATAAGCTTCCCTCTTTTTCTTTTAAACTTGTTTAGGTTACATCCCATGTGTGAGTAAGCATTTTCACTGATAAATGAGACAAGTTTGTTGGTAACATGAAGACATATATACCATAGAAAGCACGAAACATGAAGAATTGAACTTTGTTTCATTAAATATCCATTTCAATCCCAAATCCCATTTCTGATTCATCATATTCCTATAGCTATTCACAACATCCTAGACATCCCCAAACCCATTATAGGTACCTAAAACAAATCAGGAAAAATTAGAAACTAATCTCTGAAATTACTTAAAATCTGGATTCATTTATAAGGAATAAAAAAGAAGACAAAAAATTAGAACTTTACTACAGTTTCTGAGGAACCAAACATACAAGATACAAATATATAGACACCCATTTGAGCTTACCAGTGTGAGAGAGAGAGAGAGAGAGAGAGAGGCTCTCCAAGTTGAAATTTGTTTTTTGATGATGATGAAGTGGAAGAAGTCGAAGCAAAAGAAACAAAAATGGGTTGGGGGGATCGGAACTTAGAGTAACACGAGGTCTCTCGTGCTGCCTGTCTCAGTTGAATGCCACGTCAGTACGACCTCTATTGTGGAAGGCTTCTGGTTGAGACACGTCAGTGGGTGTAATAATAATATGCCGAAACTCTGGGAGACTTTGGACCCAGATGCCAACATTTTCTTTGTCATCTTGACATACACTCAGGCCCATCTCATTCTCATGTACTTCTCTTATCCGGATGCCATTTTCTTTTTTGTTTTTTGTTTTTTTGTTTTTGTTTTTTACTTGCTACATACGATAGTCATCATATCTTAAGAATCTGATTGTAATTACTTTCCTTAGTAAAATTTGAAGTATCAGATCATGGTTGCATATTATTTCTTTTCTTTTTATGTTTTATACATTATTGAGCTTAAAGCTAGAAACAATAAAATTTAACTCCATTTAAAATTGGTGAATTACAAAATATAAATCAACACTTTCCCCCAGCTTATCTGAAATTTTAACAAGTATTTTGAAAGAAATACCCAAGGTAAATTGGATTGGAGAAGTAATATCCTTTAATTTATTGGAATATAGAATCAATGATATATATATATATTCAATCAATTTGGAATGCATTATTTATTTTCATTTCTTTCTCTCTTTTTTTTTTTTTATTAAAAAAATGTAAAGATAGAGACCCCATGATAACAACAAAGAACTACAATACAAGAGTTTGGAATATTTTAACTTTACAAACTAAGTAAGGCCACGTAAGAACGGGCTAAACTTGCTAAAAAAATACATTTTTTTAAGTTTTTGAGTCAAACATGACTCTTGTGATGTTTATTTGAAATATGACTTATTCTAAATCATCTTTGTGAAAGATACTTTTAAACGTGAAAAGTATCTTTCTGATAGACACTTTCTGACTAAAATTTTTATATTTCTCAAAATCGTCTTTTCTAAAGACAACTTCTGACTAAAATTTGGTCAGAAAATGTTTTTCAGAAAGACGATTTTCACGTTTAAAAGTATCTTTCATAAAGACGATTTTGAACAAGTCCATATTTCAAATAAACATCAAAAGAGTCATGTTTGGCCCAAAAAAAAAAAAAAAAAAAGTATTTTTTAGCAACTTTGGCCCATAAGAATGATGAGATTGATTGAAAATGAAAATTTTCAGTTGCAAACCCTCTGTTCAATTCTATCTCCAACAACTAAAACTTGCCACATGTCCACCTATATAATTAATTCCTAATTATTTATTTTATTATTTCACTTACCTAAAATAAATATTAAAAAAAAAAAAACCAACACATCCCATCACCACCACCACCAACAACCTCCATCAGTGCCAGCGCCACTAGTAATAGTTTCCTAACACCTTATTTTTCTTCATGGATGGTGTGGCTGGGCCTTATGTGATGATGGCGGTTGCGGCTATGATACCTCCAACAACATTATGGTATAAATGGGTGTTTGTTGGCCGGGGGGTGTGGCTATAGCTTTACGGGTTTTGGTATTTGTCATGGGATTTGATATGTGGAGGCTGAATCAAGATCCTCTAGAGTTTTTAGATTACTCTACCACATAGAGTTCTCTAAATCTTGACCCTTAATTTTTAATAAATGATCCAGATTATGCCACGTCATCAATCTACTAAATAAATCCCTAAAATAATGATTAAAAAAAAATAAAAAGAATATTGTTTTTCCAAATAAAGAAAAAACTCAGAAGTCTCTGCTCTCTACCGCATCCAGAATCGTACAAAAAAAAAAATTCCAAACTTGGGTTTCTTCTACAATTTTTATCATTATTAGTTATCAAGAAAAAAAAAAAAATCTTGCATTTGGTACTCTTATTTTCTGCAATTGAATGTGTGATCTCATGGAAGGTGTTACTAATGCTTCCCTTTTGGCAAGGGACTGTTTAACCTTCATCATATATGTCTTAGGTTTCTTTTAGGTTTAATTCCAAGTTGGAGGGATATTAACTTTTAGTTGCAAAAAAAAAACTTTTAGTTTCAAATTGCTTGATGGGTGTTGTTCCATTGCCATGTATCGGGTTGGTTTTGGGTTTCATTTAAAGATCCTAGAAAGTTGATTTTAGATTAAGATAAATAGAGATTAAATCTGGTTTGAATAGGGATTTAAGAAAATTAAGAGTTGTTATCGTGGCCATGGCTGCAAATTGGATTCCCTTCCTTTTTCATTGTTGTTCCATTTGTGTGGAAAAGATCTTGAATATTGTAGAAGATGAAGAAAATGCAGTGGTGGGAGAGGGTTATAGAAACTTTTGGGTTTTTATTTTTATTTTTTTTTCGTTGTTTGAATCATTATTTTAGGGATTTATTTAGTTGATTGATAACATGGCATAATCTGGATCATTTATTAAAAATAAATGGTCAAGATTTAGAGAACTCTATATGATAAAGTACCCTAAGAACTCTAGAGAATCTTGATTCGTGGAGGCTTTGTTTTTCTGATAAGTTCATAAAAAAAAAAAAAAGGATTTGAGGATTTTAGTGATATTTTGTACTTTGGCTATGGGGGTTTCTGTTGGGATTTATGCCCTAAAATCCAATTTTTGTAACAACTTTATATAATAAAAGATTTTTATTTTAAGAGAATAAATATATAAACATTTGACAATATGTAAAGACCATGGGATGTATTGAATGTGATTAAGGTATGTAAATATGATTTACATACAGAAGATATAAATCACAAATCCTTGTAAACTCATAAATCTAAATTCATAGTCTTTGATGAAATTGGGCATTTCATCTGTTTAGACTATAACATATTAATTATGATGATTTATCTTGATCATAGAAATGGTGACTTCTTATTAATATGTTGATGTATTTGGAATATATTGAACTGGACCACCGTGAATAATTATTCTACAATCTACTATCAATTGAGTTAATTAGCTCACAAACTGTTTAAGACATTAACTCTAAATCCTAAGAGAATGGTGAGCTCAAATGTAAAGTGTAAATTGCTTTGATGTATTAAAGGGTGTGATCTTATATGGTTAAATAGATTCCAATACATTGGGTGATCACATGTAACATTATGAGAACACTATTACTCAAGAAGGAATCCATAATCTCTTTTAGAGACATAAACATCCCCTAGAGATAAATTTAATGGGAATTGATTATTCAAAAAGATGGCCATCTATTTTAGTAAAGAGTTGCTAAAATTATATTTTAAGGAATATGATTCCATATGAATATAAGAATAATCAAAAGATTAAATTAGAGATTCAAGGAATAAGATGTAGTGACTTTAAAGTGACAGTTTTATTTAATGACTTTTTATCACTATGGATAATTTAATAGAGGGGTTTAAATGCAATTAAAATAAGTTAAGGATGCCTTGTGTAATTAAATAAAATCCTAGAGTACAATTATATTCTTTTAGTGGAATAAAATATAATTAATGGTAACCTATGGGCTAGTTATGTGATAACAAGAAGTCTTAGGTCCATTGGAGCTAGGGCTTTATTTTCCTTTTGGTCCCACTTCAAACTATATAAGAAAAACTCCTAGGGAGCTGGTCATAACTTGATACGTTAGACGTACATGAGATACAAAGAGATAAAAAATTCATATTGTATTCTCTACAAGTAAGAGCCCATACTCTTGACCATCACTTAGATTAAATTTTTGGCTTCGCCCCTTGCATATTTTTTGGTCTCTCCAACTCTACGAAGGCGATTTCTCTCTCTCTCTCTCTCTCTCTCTCTCTCTCTCTCTCTCTCTCTCTCTCTCTCTATTCTTTTTGCTTTTTGGAAAAGTCTCAGCCACTCCTCTCCATTATTCTCAAGTACAACTCAAAAGTCCTTTTGTTTAGTTCCATGTGTTGGGATTTATGTCCTAAAACAATTTAGTTTGACATTTTAATTATTAATAAAATAGTTTTATTTCATGAAAATAAATGTGCAAATAATATGACATTATGTAAAGTCCATGAGATGCATTGAATGTGATTAAAGGTATGCAAATATGATTTACATACAGAATATCTAAATCACAAGTTCTTGTAAACTCATAAACCTATGTTCATAGTCAATGGTGAAATTGGGCTTTTCATCTGGTAAGACTATAACATATCAATTCAGATGATTTGTCTTAATCATGGAAGTGGAGACTTCTAATTGATATGTTGATGTATTATGAATACATTGAACAGGACCACCATGAGTAATTATTCTACTAACTACTGTCGAATGAATTAATTAACTCACAAACTGTTTAAGACATTAACTTTGAATCCTGAGAGAATGGTGAACTCAAATGTAATATGTAGATTGCTTTGATATATTAAAGGGTGCGATCTTATGTGGTCAAATAGATCCCAATACATTGAGTGATCACATGTAACAATGTGGGAACACTATTACTTAAGAAGTAATCTATAATATCTTTTTAGAGAAATAAACATCCCCTTGAAATAGATTTAACGAGAATTGATTATTCATAATATTGGCCAATTATTTTAGTAAAGAGTTACTAAAATGTATATTCTAAGGAATTAGATTCCATATGAATATAAGAATAATCAAAAGATTAAATTTGGGACTTAAGGAATAAGATGTAGTGACATTAAAGTGACAGTTTTTATTTAATGACTTTATGTCACTATGGATGATTTAATAGAGGGGTTTAAATGTAACTAAATAAAGTCCTAAAGTACAATTATATTCTTTTAGTGGAATAACATGAGATACAGAGAGATAAATAACACAATAGAAAGAGAGAGAAATAGTTTTCTCTCTAGGTTGCTGAAGATCTCATATTGTATTCTCTACAAGTAAGAGCCCACACTTTTGACCATCAAGATAGTCATTGGAGTGAAGACATTCAAGGGAACAAGGAAGATTCAAGTTTTCTTCAATAATCAAAGGAAGACATCAAGGTATAAAATTTGGAAATCTACAAAGGTATGTTTCCTACAATTAAAATTTTTCAGATTTACTACTTTCATGTGTAACATGCCATGTATGAATAGATCCATCTAACTTTTCGCTGCTATGTATGTGATGCATGTTTTACTTATACTGTATATATATATATATATATATATATATATATATATATATATATATATATATATATATATATATATATATATATATATATATATATATATATATATATATATATTTTTGTACTCACAAATAATTGTAACTATATTAGTTTAATATAACTAATTGTGTATAAGAAGTAGTTTTAGTTTAATATTTATACTGTAATGCTTAGAAATTTTTTGTTATTTGTGTGTGATTATACAAATATCATTTCCTAATTATTTTTAGGTACATAAAAAGTAGTTGATTGATTATACAAATATCATTTCCTATTGATTTTATATGATTTTTAGTTTTGTTTGTTTCTTTTATTGATGGTGAATGACTTGTGATTTGAAAAAAGATTGTAATATCATATAGGTTATAGGTACTATGACAAAGAATGATAAAATATTCTGACTGCGGTTACATTTTGTTTTTTATTTATTAATTATTTTAATTTTAATTTTAATTTTAATTTTATATAATTCAAGCTAAAAGCACAATTTAAACCTTTTTTTTTTTTTTTTTTAATAATAAGTTGGCAACCAAAATCGGGAAGGGATTGGATAACCCAAACCTCTAGATCGACCCTGATTGTAGTTAAGAAATAAACCGCCTTGGCAAGTGGTTTAGAAGTTAAAACTTACAAGAATTAAAGCAGGAGCTTCATTGCTACTTTTCCTCTTTTTCACATATTGTGCGTTACTTAAAGTGGTCACCATGAAATAGTCTCATTTTGTTGAAAACTTCCGTCCATTATATATTCTACTCCATTTTAGCTTTTACATATTCTATTCTTTGCTTCGACCATGCGCAACCATTTGTCTTATATTTACAAAGTTCAACACGTTCAAGATTGTCCACTGCATTTATCAAGACATGGAATTCGAAAACAACGCCTCCTTAGAGTATACGCCGACGTGGGTAGTTGCCATTGTTTGCTCCGTCATTGTTCTCATATCTTTGATAGTTGAGCGCGCTCTGCATCAACTTGGAAAGGTAGCCATTCCAAACTCTTGTGTCTCACACTCTAGAAATCATCTTTATTATAGTCTTTAATCTGCTGGCACATCACAATTCACAACCATACAGGCATAGAAAAACCATAGCATAGGCTTTAATATATTCAGAAAAGTGAGATTTGTGTGTGACTAGCAAACAATGAACTTACTATATAAACTTAAGAGCTCAAACAATATATGTTGTGTATACGGATTACCGAATGATATTATGTACTTATAGGCTCTGATCACGGAAAACTAAAATTTTATCTTGTTAAATGATTTTATAACGAAGCTTTTAGATGCATTGTAGGAGGGTCTAAAGCAGTTTGCGGTTTGTTGTTTTGGTTTTCATTTCAGTTCTTGACGAATAAAAAGCAAGGAGAACTATTTGCAGCGTTACAAAAATTAAAGGAAGGTTAGCTATTGCTGCCCTCTCTCTCTCTCTCTCTTTTCGCGATAAGCGGAGCAATGTTTGCAAGATTAGTCATTTTTCACCTCTCATTATTAAATTTTGTGTTTTGCCTTATGAATTCTGATACTAATTTGTTGTGAAAAGCACTATAACACAAAATTTAAGTTGTTCAACAAATTCTATGCCTATATATTATAATTTATAGCGTAACGCCAACCAAAAATTTATTCTCAATAATATAGATTACAACCATAACTTACAAATTCTCTTAACCTCACAAACATAAACAAACCCAAATCGCTAATACACCTAAAAGCACTCTCACACTAACACATTAGATAAAACTTAGTCTCTAAGGGTCCATTTGTTTCGATATAAATATTTCGAGTGTTTGGGATGACATAAATGGGTGGTCAAACGACTCAAACCAAATTGAATATTTTTTTTTCTTCGGTTTGAATGGAAATGGGCCGCCATTGAGGCACTCCAGAACTCATCAGCTGCCAGTAGCAGTGCCACCACCAGCAATAACGCTTTAGCTTTCCTCGTAGTGTTGTCCCCACTCGCCCCCATGACTACCAACCCAACTATGGTTGTTCAAGTTTCAGTACATGCTCTCCATTTCTCTTTTTTAGCCATTTTGACCTAAATTAACTGTAAAAGCCCTTACATCATGCTAAACATAGTTTAGCCAAAACATTTGAAATCTGGCGATGTATTGTAGCTCAACATTTCGTTTCTTATAACATTTTTCCCACTGGCCGAGCCTCTCTCTCTCTCTCTCTCTCTCTCTCTCTCTCTGTGTGTGTGCATGTTGTTGCCAAAACAAACTTGGAGAATCCTAGCACAAGTGCTTTGGTGATGCACGTGCTATTAGTTGAAGAAGAAAATGGTAATTGGGTCATTTTGCCCATGACACGGTATTTACAAAAAGTGTTAGACATGGGAAGTTTATGACTAACAAATAGACGATTTAATACATGGTGTAAGACACGATGCTGAGGATGACCAAGACGCATATGCCAGAGATCAGTGGATGAGAGATCTGACTTAGGAAGGCTGGCTATGTATGAACTATGTAAAGCAGCCTGAGACAGTATAGTATGCTGTGAAGAAGATTGAATTTTAGAGACACGAGAGTTCCACGATGGAAGAGAAAGACCAGTGATTGGGTGGAGGCCATCTTTACTGGAACCCTTGTAAAGAGGCTTCCCCGTAAGATCTTGGATCTGAAAACGATTAGCATCAAAGTAAAAAGAGGTTCATTATCACGGCAAAATCTTTGTACAGAAAGAAGATTAGATTTCATGGAAGGCACACGCAAGATTTTACGAAGACGAAAAAGATGTGAGGAAGTTCGAAGTTGAGCATTACCAGTGTGAGAGATTGGAAGTTGATTGCCATTGCCAACGGAGACAAGCTGTGAGTGAGTGTAGGATTGGTTGTCAGGGATGTTGTTGAGATCGGGTGTGAAGTGATCGGTGGCACCCGTGTCTGATATCCAGGTGGTCTGGTTAGGGTATGGAGGAGTGGCGGTAGCCATGGCAGCGAGTTTGGCCGGAGGATGGCGCCCCTGGTATGAGTAATTCATACGCTGGTAACAATCAATGGCGATGTGGCTTGGCTTGCAGTAGATCTGACAAGTTAGGCGAGAACTAGGGTTTGAAGCCCAAGATTGGGGATTTGGGGAATTTGGAGTGAAATTAGAAAATTACCTACATGGTTGAAAGTTCCTTGACTGAATCCTCCACGGCCATTGTTGTAGTTATGGAATCGGCCACTATTCCCACCTCTTCCACGATTTTGATTTCTGCCTCTCCCTCGGTTACCACTGAACTGAGCAGTTGAGAGATTGTTGTATGTGGGTTGAGAGTTCTTGCTGGCTACCATAGCCATATGAGCAATTTCTTTAGAATTATCCGATGCATTCTTGAGAAGATCTTCCTCAGTCTTCATCAAGGTATGTAATTCTTCAAATCTTACAGCTTCATTTTTAGTTAACATGGCAGAGGTGAAGGAATGGAATTTTGATGGCAAACCTTGAAGTACAATGTGAAGAATCTCTTCATCATCAATATGAACACCTACACTCACTAACTTGTTTTTGGCTTCTTTGATCTTGTGTAGATAATCTGTCACTGAATCAGAATTCTTTTTGATACTATTGAGTTTTCCGTTTGAGATTGACAATGTTGGATCGTGAAACAGATGTATACCTGTTCACAATAATTTTCCAGATTCCAAAAGCTGATGTTTGCCCCATTACTAAAGAGATTGCTGAAGGTGAGAGAGTTGAACTAATCATTGAGAAAAGTGCTTTATCTCTTGTTTTCCATTGAGAATACAGAGGATTCACTTCTTGTGTTTCTATTCCAGTTTGGCTAGGAAGAAATTTGGAAGGGCACGGAGTTGGATCTTCAAGACGGTCAAGAAGGGAGTAAGCATCCAATATTCCTGTGATTTGGAACTTCCACATCAGGTAATTTGAGTGATCAAGCTTAACTGTGACATAGTTTGAGATGTTCGAGAGAAGAAAGATTGGTGTTTGGGTATTGATATGTGTGTTTATAGAAGGAGAAGTAGTCATGGTGAGCAATTGATCTTTACTGCTCTGATATCATGAAAGAAAACAGAATGTAAAGAAGGAATAGAGAATAGAGAATGCAAAGACAGAATTACTTCAATGACAGAAGTGTATTTGCTTGATTAATAAGAGGGAAAATCAATCCCTATTTATACAGTATGAACTAATCTAGATAAGCTTGAATTTGTTGATAAACTGATACAACTGATATAATAGATTCTATAATGACTTATAACAGAAACTAACTACTCCTGAACAGATAAAGATAAATAGACTAATCCAAGAGAGTTCATGACTCTATCATAGGGCTGTGCAAAAAACCTGCTTGAGCCACTAACCCACAAAGCTCGCTTCGACCAGCATTGACCTGCATGGTTTTAATGAGGAAGGTGGCATGGGTTAGGTGGTTTTACCCATTAAAATGGCAGGTCGATTTTTTCTGCTGGTTCAATTTTTGAACTTTCCCATAATCGACTTGAGCTGCATATGTAAAGGGATAAAAAGAATATCACTAATATAAAAAACCCTAGGTTTCATTTTTTTATTTTTTATTTTGTTATTATTTTCTTTCATTTTTTTTTATTTTTTATTTGAGAGAAAATGAATAACTATTTCAAAGAATGCCCATTAAAAAGATCCACTAAAAAGTTGGTCTAATCTAAGTAAATGTCTTGTCAACCTAAATAACATGCCCGACCCGCTGAGTCAAAACTAAACCGCTGGTTGTAGAGCTTGGTGGGTCAGCGGTCGTCAAGGGTGTTTTGCTTAAGAATTTTATCCTCAATCTGCCCAACACAACCAGTGCTCACTCTTAGCAACGATTACGGTGAGATCTGTGATAACGAGCTTCGAGTTGAAGGTGAAACCTTGTTGATGATGCATGATTCTTCTTGCTAAATGGCAAAACAATGTAGTTGTCATCTCTGTCTGAATCACTAAGGTTTTCATCCCCGTTTCTTTAGTAGAGTCGTGATCTAGTCCAAAATCGATGATGGAGGCTTTTGCACTGCGAGCTCATTGGTCATAGTATGCCTTAGATTGATATTGAATTAGTTGTGTGGGTGTGTGATGAGTCTTATATCAGGCATAAACTAGGTTGACCTGAACTTTATAAAAGCTACTAGGAGCCTCAATTGCAACTAGACTAGTCATTTCAGGGTATAGCGCAGATGTGACTAGCGCTTTTCCTTAGGTCGTTACAAATGATATTAGAACCAACCTAATAACCATGTGTGAGCTCGAAAACATTGCCCCACAATGTGGGCTCTAACGAATACATTAAGGATTTAAGTGGGGGAGAGTGTAATGCCCTTAATTGATATTGAATTAGTTGATGTATTTTGAGTCTTGCATCAGCCATACACTACGTTCGACTGGGCTTTATAATCAACTAAAAGGAGTCTTAGTTATGACTAGACTGTGTTGTCCATAGAAAAATCCCCAATTGTAACGGTAAAGTTTCAAATAGGTTTTGACTTTTCAATCTTCTCTAAAAGGAAAATTTAAATTGGAATGGAATTGGAAGGTGTGTGAGTATAAGGAAGAAGGAGCAGATTTGTGGGATTTGTTTCCCTTTGACATCGCAGATTGCCAAGGAGTAATCTGCTAAGGAGATTGCAATATGGTAAAGGAGATAACAAAGGGATTTCTCTCCCACTAGATTTATCACGTAAGAAGTGAAAGACTATTAACCTTTATCAAGTTGTTATAAGTCTGTTGAGTAAATTAAGTAGAATTTGTTATGAGTTGATAACAGTTGTCACACGTGTTATGTACATGAACAATAGTATATAAATGCAGTGATGTAATAGAATAGTGTGGAATACAATAGACAGAAAATATCTCAATTTAGTTTCTCTTTCTTCCTTTCTGTATCTCACTTTCCCTTCTCTGTTTTGACTTTCTTACTATATTCTAGATCTTTCTCATGGTATCAGAGCCTACAATGGCAATAATATTACACAGGCACTGATTCTTCTTTTATCAACCATTTCTCATTTGATCTCTGAGAAGTTGAACAACACCAATTATACACTATGGTGGTACGAGATAACCTCCATTTTTTAGTCTTATTCACTCATGGATCTTGTAGATGGATCTACTGAGCCACCCGAGATGTTCTTGCGCGATGCTAATGGCAATCTCACATCTGTTGAGAACAATCTCTACAAACCATGGAAGGTAAGAGATCAAGCTATTAAAACTCTCATTAATGCAACTCTTCATCTTTTGCATTATCCTTGGTTATGAAACAAATCACTGCACGTGATGTTTGGAAAACTTTGGAACGCCGCTATACTTCTCTCTCTCGTACTCATGTGCTGAGTTTTAAGGCAGAACTTGATCGTGTTCACAAGAACAATGACACTATGACGATCTATCTTGATCGCGTAAAAGAGATCCGTGATAAACTGAGTTCTGTTGGTGTTGAAATTGATGACGAAGAGCTTTTACACGTTGTGCTTAAAGGATTACCTCCCAAATACGATGCGTTTTGTTCTGCGATGCGTATACGCGATAAATCTCTTTCATGTGAAGATTTACATGTTCTTCTTACATCTGAGGAGGAATCTAAGAAAAATTCAAAATCGATTGCTCATGAGTTACAACACATGGCTATGGCAGCTACTGGATTCAAAGGTCCTCCAACTACCAATACACCACTTCCTCTGTTTTCTGGTTCTTGGAACAGAGGTCGTGGTGGTCATTCACCAAACTATTGTGGACGTGGACGTGGACGTGGGGGTCTCAATCTTCTAAGGGCAGTTATACTAATCAGTATAGTCCTCGGCATGGATTTCCACAAGCTGCATCTAGTTTTTCTCCGCTTGGCTCTTCTCAATCTCAATGTCTTCAATGTCAGATTTGTCTCAAGTTAGGTCATACAACCCTTGACTGTTTTCACCGTATGAATTTTGCTTATCAGGGCTGCCAACCACCGGTAAAGCTTGCTGCAATTGCTTCTACCAATATGCCTCAAGGTATTTAGTCACAGATTTCCACACAGTCACCTTATCCTACCGAACCAACTTGTTGGATCTCTGACTCAGGTGCTACGGATCATTTTACCCCAGATATTACACACATGCCTTCGTATCAGGAATATCAAGGTCAGGATGGTGTCACGGTTGGTAATGGACAGACACTTCCCATAACACATTCTCGTAATTCTATTCTCTATACTCCTTCTCATCTTTTTCTTCTTCGCAAAATTCTCCATGTCCCATCTATGACCTCAAACTTGTTGTCTGTATATCGTTTTTGTAAGGATAATAATGCCTCATTTTATTTTGATGCTTCTAAGTTTCGCATCCAGGTTTTACCTACGGGGAAGCTTCTTGACAACAGCCTCAGTGAACATGGTCTTTATCCCATTTGTGGAGCTATGCTTCCTTCTTCCTCTAGTGTCTCCTCTTGTTTTTCTGCTGTACGTCTTCCACCTTAAGTCTGGCATAACCGTCTCGGTCATCCTCAAGATCGTGTTCTTCATCACCTTTTTGCAAATAATACTCATGTTCAAACTGTATCTCATAAATTTCCTTTTTGTACTCATTGTGTTGAAAGTAAAATTCACAAATTACCTTTTACTGATTCTACTTCTATTACTACTAGACCTCTTGAACTTGTTCACAGTGATGTTTGGGGTCCTGCCCTGGTCACTTCTATTAATGAGATACGATATTATGTGATTTTTGTTGATGATTTTACGCGTTTTACATGGTTTTTCCCAATCTCTCGCAAATCACAAGTTATTTCTTCTTTTCTTCATTTTAAGAACACTATGGAAAACTTGCTTGATTGTAAAATCAAAATATTTCGCACGGATTGTGGTGGCGAATACTCTAAAACTGAATTTCAACACTTGTGTTCTTCTCTTGGTATTCTACATCAATACTCTTGCCCACGGACTTCCCAACAAAATGGGGTTGTCGAGCGCAAGCATCGACATATTGTTGATATTGGCTTGACTCTTATTTCCCAAGCCTCACTGCCTCTTACTTTCTGGCCATATGCGTTTTCCACAGCTATTTTCCTTATCAATCGCTTGCCATCGGTTCATCGTCATTATATTTCTCCTTGGCAAGCATTGTTTGGGTCTTCCCTTGATTATGCCTCATTTCGTTCCATTGGTTGTACTTGCTATCCACTCCTTCGGCCATATTCTAGTCACAAATTACTTCCTTGCTCCACCAAATGTATTTTTCTCGGTTATCCCTCTAATGCTAAAGGTTTCCTTTGTTATGAGCCTCTTTCTTATCATTTTTATGTTTCTCGCCACGTTCGTTTTAATGAGTCTTCTTTTCCTTTTCAATCTTTATCTCCTTCTTCCCCATCTGTGTCTCATTCTTCCATTGCTCCTTGGTTAAGTTCCTTTCTTTATTTTAATAGTTGCACTTTTCCTTATTCTTCTATTTTGGGTCCTGTACCCTCTGCTCCTTCTTCTATTTTGGGTCTTGTATCATCTGCTTCTCCTGTGTCCTCACCTAACATTTCCAATTCTGTACCTCAACCTGTGCCATGCTCTATTCCTGATCAGTGTGCTACTACAAACTCCCATCCTATGCAGACCCGTTCTAAATCTGGCATTCATAAGAAGAAACAAGTGTTTGTTTCCACTAGTACTGTCCCCATTGATTATCTTAATTCGGAGTCTACTACATATACTATTGCTTCCAAACAATCTCAATGGCGTGATGCCATGTCATCTAAGTTTGATGCTCTACAACGCCAGAAGACTTGGTCACTTGTTCCAGTTGATTCTTCTTCTCATACGATTGGGTGTCGTTGGGTGTTCAAACTTAAACGCAATGCTGACGGTTTCGTATCTCGTTACAAGGCTCGCCTTGTTGCTAAAGGCAACCATCAACAATCCGATCTCGATTTTGATGAGACATTTAGCCCAGTCATCAAGCCTGCCATAGTTCGTATTGTTCTGTCACTTGCTGCACAAAACAGATGGTCTCTTCGTCAACTTGACGTGAGCAACGCGTTCCTTCATGGCTCTCTCAAGGAACATGTATACATGCAGCAACCTCAAGGCTTTATTGATCTAGCATATCCATCTCATGTCTATCTCCTACACAAATCCATATATAGCTTACGGCAAGCTCCTCGTGCCTAGTTCGAAAAGTTTTCTTCTCACCTTATTTCTATTGGTTTCACTGCCTCTCTTGCTGATTCGTCGTTGTTCATTTACAAATCTGGTTCAGTAGTTCTTTACTTGTTGTTGTACGTTAATGACATTATAGTCACTGGTAGTGCTCCTGTGGCTATTACTGACCTGATTGCAAACTTAGCTATTGCCTTTGAACTTAAGGATTTGGGCCCTCTTAAGTTCTTCTTAGGCCTCCAGATTGAGTATCAGCCCAATGGGTTCTTTGTGCATCAGTCCAAGTATGCCTTGGATGTTTTGGCTCGTCACAATATGAGCTCCTGTAAACCTTGCAGCATTCCATTTGTTTCGAGCTCCAAAGTTCTTTCTCACTCTCCCTCGCTTCTTCTTAATCCGTCATCTTTTCGAAGCTTGGTGGGTGCTCTTCAATATCTTACTTTTACACACCCCGATTTATCCTATGCTGTAAATTCTCTTTGTCAACATATGCAAAGTCCTACTGAGACTCATTTGATTGCTGCCAAACGTGTCTTATGGTATGTTCAAGGTACTTTGTCTCACAGTGTATTGTTCCAGCCTGGTCCCATGGCTCTCATAGCTTTCACAGATTTTGATTGGGCTAGTAATCCAATTGATCGACGTTCAATAGCTGGTTTTCTTGTTTTTCTTGGCAATAATCTCATTACTTGGTCTTCAAAGAAACAACCAACCATATCTCGATCATCTACAAAAACTGAGTATCACTCTCTAGCTGTTGGAGCTACTAAGCTCGCTTGGATTCGGATGTTACTTTGTGATTTTGGAGTCTTCCTTCCTTCTCCCCCTATCATTTGGTGTGACAATACTAGCGCTATCGCTTTGGCCTCCAACCCGGTATTTCACGCATGCACTAAACATGTTGAAGTCGATTATCACTTCATCCGAGAAAGGGTTGTTCGTGGTGATTTAAGTGTTCTCTTTATTCCCACGGCTAATCAGTTGGCTGATCTTCTTACCAAAGCTTTACCTGCTCCTCGATATCTTGAGTTATCTCAAAAACTCCTACACTCTGTTCAGCGGCATGCGTTTGAGGGGGGATGAAAGACTATTAACCTTTATCAAGTTTTTATAAGTCTGTTGAGTAAATTAAGTAGAATTTGTTAGAATCTGTTATGAGTTGATAACAGCTGTCACGCGTGTTATGTACATGAACAATAGTATATAAAGGTAGTGATGTAATAGAATAGTGTGGAATACAATAGACAGAAAATATCTCATTTCAGTTTCTCTTTCTTCCTTTCTCTATCTCACTTTCCCTTCTCTGTTTTGACTTCCTTACTATATTCTAGATCTTTCTCAAGAAGTAAAGAGTCAACATGGGCTTGGGTCTTTCTAAAACAAACTTATGGGCTTGGGTTTACTAAAACTTAAAACATACCCAACAGAAATATCATTCAACATACTATACATTACCTCTACTCCAAGACTTTAATAGATACTATTCATTGCGTTCATCTAAATCTCTTCCCCATCCATTATCAGAAATAGTGATTGGCCTTTTCAACTTCTTATATAATGCTTTAATCAATCATTTTTGAACCAGAATGTCTTTGACAATGCTTTTCCAAAGATTATAAATATTTTTCCCATCAAAGACTTGCACCTCAAACTTTGTGCTTGTCATCTCTAAGATCCTAACCCAATAGCTCTAATACCAATTTTCTATTATAGCAGAAAAACTGATACCAATTTGTTGTGAAAAACACGCAAAATAATAAAATGGCGAGCACCACAAACACAAAATTTAACGTCGTTAGGAAAACTCTTTGCCTACATCCACGGAAACACCAACCATGGATTACAAGTACAACTAAGAAACTCTCTCAAATCTCATTAACATGTACTAACTCAAATCCTCAATACACCCGGTGGTCTCACATTAACTAGACAAAGCGTAGTCTCTAATTCCCTCACTAGAAAAAATGTTTTCTAATTCTCACACAAACATCACAAAGCTGCACCACTAAACCCTTTCCAGTGTTTGCCTACATATAAAGTCTTTAAGTAACTACTCGTCGATGGAAAAGGAATACGTTGCTTGGTGAACAAAAGACATATTTGCTTCTTTTATAAGGAATAAACTTTTTTTCTGCACCAGAAAAACTCAAATAGTTATCAAAGTCAAACTAGGAAACACCTAAACTATTCCCTTCATGGGCTAGACTTAACATTACCTTGCCATTCAGCATAACTAATTTTTTAAAATTATTTGCTAATCATGATCTATGTACATCTGATGTTTGTTTACAGAATTGATGCTTTTAGGGTTCATTTCCCTTCTATTAACGGTCTTTCAAGGTTTGATAAGTCGCATATGCATGCCAACTTATCTTTCAACTTTCATGATTCCATGTGAGATGAACACTATTTCCTCCAATGGTTCCAAACATTTCCACAACCAACTACGCCTTTTTTCTGAAGATAGAAATTCGGGGCATTGCCTACATGAGGTATGTGATAGTCCTCAAATTTTAAATATTTTTATACATGATTTCACTTCTTAATTGTTTGTACTTAAATTCCAAAGGGTAGCACACATTGGAGACAATGCATCTCGAAATAGAGGTCATTAGAAAAAAATAAAAAAAAAGGTTTAAATACTGATTTGGTCCTCAACGTTTGGCATTTGTGTCAAAATTGGTCCTTAACCTTTCAACTGTGTCAAATTGGTCCTCAACCTTTCAATTTTGTATCAAAATGGTCTTTGTCGTTTAGTGTTGGATAAAAAATGCTGACGTGGTTAACAATTTTTTTTTTTAATATTAAAAATGTCTGACGTGACATACCAATTCAAATTTTAATAATATAAAAATGTCAACTCAAATAAAAAAAATTATGATCATCAAACTCACGTTAGTGGCATGCCACGTCATACATTTTTAATATTAAAAAAAAAAAAAAAAAAAACCGTTAGCAACATCAGCATTTTCCATACAACACTTAACGGTAAAGACCATTTTGACATAAGGTTGAAAGATTGAAGACCAATTTGACATAGTTGAAAGGTTAGGGACCAATTTGACATAGTTGAAAGGTTAGGGACCAATTTGACACAAAGGCCAAAGTTTGAGGACCAAAATGGTATTTAAACAAAAAAAAATTTATTTATTTTTATATTTTTATATTATGAGATTTATCAATAGAGCTTTTGCGGGAAAAAAAAAAAAATGTATTACTAAAAGTAGTTAACATTTGGTAAGCTATAGTTATAAAGTTCTCTAAAATTGTTAAACTAATTTGGTAACCCAACCAATTTGGCTCCCACTTTGTGAAGCGCACCACCACCGTGCTCTACCTATTCAATTGAAACCCTAGCCATACATTTGGCCAACTCAATTTCAAATGTTGAGCTTTTCAAAGCCTTAACAAATATATATATATATATATATATATATATATATATATATATATATCTAAACTTTTCATCACCCTCTTTAATGAAGGGCGAAACGGGCTCTATATTAAAGTTGTACAAGTCATTTTTAAATTGACCCTTATCTTAATTAGGGTAGTACAAACGTACAAGTAAATACTAATATAACAAAACAAGTATAGTATAACATGGTATTGAGCCCAAACAAGAGGTGTCTACTTTAGCTCATATAATGCACAACGGAATCGACACACCTTATTAGGATGATGAAAGAAGCCGAAAGGAGTTTACGTATAGAACTCCTTGATCAAATCACCATTGAGGAGTCCATTCTTTACATCCATTTGATATAGACCCAACGAGGAAAAGCAACCACTACAATAGGAGTATTAATAGAGGAAACACAAGCAACAAGGCTAAATGTCTTCACGTAGTCTATACTATATTCAGTGAATCCCTTAGCTACAAAACTAGCTTGCTAACTGTTAAATATTGAAAGTCTGTATATTGTATTATGTGAATAATATAGTACAAGAGAGTGCTTTTATATAGGTTGAGGTATGAGTACTGCACAAGTAATAAAAGTGCTCTACAAGACAATGTATTGGGCCTAAGACCCATTGGACTTATATTCTAACATCCCCCTTCAAACTTATGTTGGGTGAAAAGACACCAACTTGAATTTGGAAACAAGTTCACGGAAATAGCCTGGAGAAGACACTGAACAGAGTTGCAAAGTACCCTGTAGTGAGTGATGACGTCAATCTTAATATGCTTAGTATGCTCATGGAAGACGTCATTGTGGGCAATTTGGATGGAATTTCGATTGTTACAATGGATCGGAACTACAGTAGAACAATCAACGTCTAGATTCTGAAGAAGCCAACGTAACCAAAGGAGCTTAGCAATGGTGTCAGCAAGTGCTCGATATTCTGCCTCAGTACTAGAACGAGCAACAACATATTGTTTCTTGCTACGCCAATAGATGAGGGAGTCACCAAGAAGAAAACAATATCCTGTAGTGGAACGACGATCGGTGGGATCCCTTGCCCAGTCGGCATCAAAATAAGCCTGGAGAATGAGTGACGACTGAGATGAGAAATGAAGTCCCTGAAACAAGGTGTCTTTCAAATACTGAAGAATCTGAAGTACAACAGCATAATGGAGAGACCGCAGTGCAGCCATAAACTAGCTAACAATGTGAACGACATAGGAGATGTCCGATAGAGTAACAGTGAGCTAAAAGAGACTCCCAACTAGCTGTCTGTAGAGGGTAGTATCAAGAAGTGGTTCTCCATCATGAGTATTTAGGCGATTGTTGTATTCGATGGGTGTGTCGACTATTTTGCTGTCTGTTATTCTAGCTCGGGAGATAAGATCAAATGTGTACTTGGCTTGAGTGAGACAGTAACCATCGGAGGAGGAAGAGACTTCAAGACCAAGAAAATAACTAAAGGGACCCAGATCCTTCATCTCAAAGTGCTAATCAAGGAAGCGCTTAAGATCCTGGATGCCCTACACATCATCATTAGTAATAATCATGTCATCTACATATAGTAAGAGAAGGGTAATACCATGATCTGAGCATAGGAAGAATAGAGCTGAATCATATTAACTAGTTGAAAAGCCATGCTGAGAAATGGTAAAGCTGAACTTGGCAAACCAAGGTCGTGGAGCTTGCTTAAGACCATATAGTGCCCGACGTAAGCAACACACTTTGTGAGAAAAGCCTGGAGGATGAGAGAAACCAAGAGGGAGCTGCATGTAGATTTCCTCAGTTAGTTCTCCATTAAGAAGGGCATTCTTCACATCCATCTGAAATAGTGGCCGATGTCGGGAAGCAGAAACTATGATAAGTGTACGAACAGAGGAGAGGCAAGCTACCGGGGCAAATGTCTCCTCATAGTCAATTCCATACTCTTGAGTGAATCCCTTGGCAACGAGACGAGCCTTGTAGCGATCAACAATACCATCTGATCGAGTCTTGGTCTTGTACATTCACTTGCAACCAATATCAGATTTACCAGCTGGCAAATCAACTAGATCCCAAGTACCTGTCTTAAGCAATGCATCCAATTCTTCTTTCATAGCTTGCTGCCATAAAGGGTCAGAGGAGGCCTCACGAAAGGTGTGAGGTTCATGTAAGGTGGCAAAGGCAGAAAAATAGCGAAATTCACAAAGATGAGAAGGAAGAGTACTTACCCAATGAGAGTGACGGGGCTCAGGAGCAGTAGTGTTGACAGGATTCGTAGCAGAGGCAGAGAGAGGAGACTCGTCGAAGGTAGAATCGGCTGTAAGAGACTCGTTGAAGGTGGGATTAGCTGGAGGAGACTCGTCATAGGTGGGATCAACTGGAGGAAACTCGTCGGAGATGGGATTAACTGACTCAGTAGAAGTGGAAGGAATCTCAGGGAAGAGATCAGGTAGAGGATCATCCTGAGAATCAGAATTACCCTAAAAAAATGAAGATAAGGAATGGAACATCTTGTGTTCCTAAAATACCACATGTTGGGAGACTCAAAGATGCTTGGCGACTAGATCATAACACCAGTACCCCTTTTCTTCAAGGCCATAACCAAGAAAGCAATATAGCTAGGAGTGGGGTTGAAGTTTAGTGCGCTCATGTGGTTGAAGAAGAACAAAATAGACACGACCAAAAACCTTGAATAGACTGTAGTTTGGGGCTGTGCCAAACAACTATTCATATGGTGTTTTGTTCTGAACAATAGGTGAAGGGCATCGGTTGATGGTGTACACTGCAGTGAGAGCAGCTTCACCCCAGAATGAGGTAGGAGTGGAGGCTACATTGGTGAGAGCCCTAACAGTATCTAGGATGTGACGGAGTTTACATTCAGCTCGTCCATTTTGTTGTGAGGTGCCAGCACATGGGGTATGAAAAATAGTTTCATAGTGTTTAAGAATAGTAAAAAAATCAGTTTGTCTATATTCTCGTGCATTGTCATATCAAAATACCTTAATAGCTTTAGAAAACTGAGTCTGAATCATTTTAGCAAAATCATGATATATGTTGAGAACTTCAGAACGATTTTTCATTAAATAAATCCAAGCGTAACGAGAAAAATCATCTATAAAAATAACAAAATATCTTAACCCCCCATTGTGGGAACAGGAGAGGGGCCCCATACATTTGAATGAATAAGATCAAAAGTTGCAGAAGTAATAGACTCACTATTATTAAAAGGTAAAGTAGGTTTCTTGCCGAGCTGACATGGCATACAGTCAAATGGACTGGAAGAAACTGAACCTTAATCCCTAGATACTAAGGTTTTAATGAGAGGAAGGGAAACATGACCTAGACGAGAGTGCCACAACACGATGGAGGCAGAAGCAGCAACAACGGGTGCAGAGACTGATGAAGAAGGAAAGTGAAGGGAAGTAAGCTCAAACAACCGTCCAACCTTACGCGCGGTCCTAACGATTTGCCCCATCCGAGAATCCTATACATGACAACCACGAGAAGAAAAGAACAGGTTTAAAACCAAGTTCGGTTAGTTGGATAACAAATAAAAGATTGAGGTGCAGTTTAGGAACACAAAAAACATCAGAGATAGATAAGTACGGGGTAGAGATGGAGTCAACATAACTAACAGTCATGGCGGAGCTATCAGCAGTGGTAATAGTAGGTAAGATAGGAGGAGTGTAGGCACTTGTGAGGTGAGGATTGTCTGTCATGTGATTGCAGCAGGCAGAATTTAAGAACCATTCAGAAGAGATACCTGGTGTCACAGAAAAAGCAGATTGGATGCACTGGAAGACAATAGTTGAACTTGACTAAAGAGGGCTTGCAGATCTGTTATGCTATAAGTAGGTGTAGTCAATTAGACAGGATCAAAAGATGCAGCATCAGATGATGGTACAGACCCAGAGGCAGTCAAGGCTGCAGAGCACTGAAGAATGCGTGCGCGCATGTTGCATCAATCAATAGTGTGACCACGATTCTTGCAAAAGGCACAGATAAGATGAGAATTCTTCCAATTGGATCGCTTTTTTATCATGACCTCTCGGCGGAGCTGTGACAATGGGACCAACTAAGGCTGGAGTGGTAAGAACCGTCGTGTGAGGCTAAGAGGAGTGATGAGATTTCAAACGAGTTTCCTCACAGACCAAATCATTAACAGCTTTATTGACAGTGGGCAAAGGAAAAAGATTAAGAAACTAACTGCGTACAAACTCGAAGTCATCGAGAATGCCCATTAAGAACTGATGAAGATGGAGAAGCTCTTGGTGTGCACTTACAAGCTTGGCCTTAGAGACGGTCTTGATGACTGGCTCAGAAGCAGCTAATTGATCCCAAAGAAACCTCATACGACTGTGGAAAACAGTGATGCGCTCTCCTAGATCCTGGTGCAGCTGATATAAAGTAACCATGAGGTGATATTCTTGAGCACTATTTGATCCAGCATATCAAGAGGAAAGCATGTCTCATACGTCCTTAGCTGTGTCATAACCCCCAAATTCCATACTAACAGAAGGAGTGGAGGTGTTGTGGAGCCAAGTGATGATCTGATGATTGACATCATCCCAATCTTCGAGTCGAAGAGCGAATGTATCTTCAGTTTCATCATTTTGTTGTTTAGGAGGTAGACGTTGCCTAGTCACATAAAGCCACAGCTTGCGACCTTTGAGAAAACTACACATACCTTGAGCCCAAAGAAAGTAGTTATACGCATCAAGAATGACATGAATGGGTTTAGAAATTTTGCTTTGAGTCATAACGAAACCTCAACTACAAAAATAGACCACAAAAATGAAATCAGAGAGAAAAACTGGGTAGGAAGCACCTGGGTTGCAAAAAGTTAACTATGAAAAAAGTCAACGTTGCTAGTCAAAAGTCAACACTCAAAGTCAATGCTAGTCAAAGGTCAACGATGGAAAAGTCAACATTGGTCAACTCTCAAAGTCAACGGTCAATGTTTGAGTTAACTATCAACGATAGGGCTAACGTGGCAGTGATGTGGTCTAGGGTTGACGTGGCACTCCCAAAGGGTGACACGTGGCACTGTGCAGAGAGGCTGGCGCATGTGGCACGTGAGAAAGAGGCTGACGGCGCCGGAACTTTGGGTGGCGGGTGAGGGCGTGTTCGACGGGGCTGATTTTTATGCGGTTGAGTTGAGTTGTTCGAGATCTTTCCAACGGCAGGGGAGGTGTCGTGATCGGAGTCCGGTAGCGGTAGATCCGAGGGTGGTAGTGGGTCATTTTGGCAATGAATCAGCTTCTTGGCAGCGTGGCAATCGGAATTCGGACAGGGGTAGTGCCGGAGATGGCTAAGGCAACGAAATAACGCCTGGAGGATTAGAACTACTCAAAATTAGAGTCTTAGTTCTGATACCATGTTAAAGACTGAAAGTCTGTGTATTGTATTATGTGTATAATATAGTACAAGATAGTGCTTTTATATAGGCAGAGGTATGTTTACTACATAAGTAATAAGAGTGTTTTACAAGACAATGTATTGGGCCTAAGACCCATTGGGCTTCTATTCTAACACTAACATTCAACACTACCATCTGAGTGAGTCTTGATTTGTAGATCTATTATCTAATATAATAGCAAAATTATGAGGAAGATCAACTAGATCCCTTATCTAAGTATTAGTTAGTGCATCAAGTTACTTTGTCGTTGCTTATTTCCAAAAATGGTCAAATGAGGTCTCATCTAAAGTCAATAAACTATGATAACAATGAAAATCACAAAGATGATGAGGTTGTATTCTTACCTGAATAAAATAAGAGACAAGAACCAACATGTTCTTGGGGTCTGAAAGATGGACAGATGAATTGGTCTCAATTGTGGCAAGGTTGGTTTTATTATCTAGAGTTGGTTCAAGTGGATAAAAATTAGAAAGAGATTAACAATAAGATAAGGAGGAGGAATAAGAGGCATGATAGGACATGTCAAAATTAGATAAGATGTTGAAAATTTGATGCTCTAAAACACCAACATCACAAGAGCATCACTATAAGCTTTATTTTAATGAAGAAGAAAGTTTTTCTCCAAGCTGGGTTAGAGGAATCTTCTCCAACTAATGGCGTGATGGTTCATAAGACCATCCACATGTATTAAATCATGTGATTATTAAATCATTTAAACAAGTTACATGACTATTATGGTGGTAGTGAGTTGGAAGAAATTGTTTTCCATAATATTAACATAGTAAAGATGAAAATGGAATTTAAAGAGTCAACACATAAGCTAAAATAAAGTTAAAACTATATTAAAATTTTCGGCCTTTGAATTATTGTCATAAACTCTACTAGAATTCCACCAATTTTATTAGTGTACTGATCAAACTGTGATAGATTATTCAGATAACTTTATAGGTTTATGTGTCTTGTTAACTAGCATGAATATTCTAATGATCAATTTGTGGAACATATGAGAGTGGATTGAAGTACCAAAAATAAAAAGAGATAACTATGATGCAATCTTTCAATTCTCTTGGCGAGGCGTATCAAATGACACTAAAGGCAAAAGATAAATTGAAATGGTCTTCAAATATCGAAAGACGGAGTTCAAAGGCAACAAAGGAAAAAGCTAAGAAGGGTGTTGCATCCCTTTTTAATTGTATACACACAAAACGAGAATGGAATGGTGTAGAAAAGCTATTATATAGCCTTCAATAAATGTATTATTTTTTGAAGGAATTCAATAAATCTATTCAATGAGGTATAGAATTGCATAAGTGGTAAAAAAATGTCTTAACGGGAATTTTCAAATACATCTAGTAGAAAATGAGCATAATGAGGAGGATAAGTAGCTTGTTTATAATAAAGATTTAGAGGGAAATTTGGATCAAGAATATTGTGATGTGGATTATGATTTGTGACACAAAGGCTAGTAATGGCCGAAACATATTATTTCAATACTTATAGCGATTTTTATGGAAGGAAGTGTATTGGATAAGTTGTAAGAATATGACAACAAAGATAATTGTTGACAGGTATGTGATCTCCATCAAAATCCTGACAAGGTGTCTTGGTTTAAGAATAAAGGAGAGATTATCGTGAAAATAGATGCTGAGTGAAATTATTTATTGGAAAATATGAAAATGAGGTCTATTTTGGTGTTCTTTCCATGGATGCTTATCATATAGGCATGTTCATGGAAATACTTACACTCCTTAGTGGTTCAGAGAAATGCTATAGGCATGTTCAACTTCATAGGAGGAAGAATACTTACACTCATGTAAAAGATGGAGTGATTTATATGTTAAATTCATTGATAGATGTTCCCACCAATGTGACTTTAAATAAAAAATTAGTATATTATCTTAAAGAATTTTCCTACAAAGAAGATGGGATTACATATGGTTTGGCTATTGTAGGAAAGAGAGATGAAGTAGCTAATGATGTTTCAAAAGAAGCTCAAAGCTTTATTGCATAGATTTAATGGCCTAACTCTAGATGAACTTCCATATAGTTTACCTCCACTCTATGACATTCAACATCATATTGACTTCATTCCAGATGCTATTCTTCCAAACTTACCTCATTATAAAATGCCTACAAGTCAAAATGCTGAATTTCAAGAACAAGTAGAGAAATTGTTGAAAAAGGGTTATTACTTATTAGGTCACTGTTCCAGCCCTTTAATTCCAAAACAAAGGATGGAATATTGAGGTTGTGCATTGATTTAGAGTTCTAAATAAGCTCCTGAACTTGAAGATTGGTTGGTGCTAAAGTCTACTCTATAATTGACTTATGTAGTAATTAGAGAAATCGATCAGCAAAAGACAGTTTAAAACCGTATATGGCCTATACAAATGGCTTGTTATCCCATTTGCGTTTTTCAATGGTCCTAATACTTTCATGAGGCTAATGACTAAAGTCTCAAAGAATTTTATGAGGAATATATAGGACATGTAGAATATAAACATGTAAAAGAAATAAATATAGGGGAGATAGATAGTTTACATGGTTTGACACTATTTCCTACATCCACGATATAGGCTACTTCTTTATTATATTTTATGTGTGTTACAATGTGTTATGAGAGTTCCTATTTATAGGACAACACTAAACACTAATTCACACATCTAACCAATGTGGTATTCCTTAACATTCACCCTCAAACTCAAGGTGTAATTGGACGAAAGCTTGAGTTTGGAAACAAAAAGAGAGGAAGTCGGCTACAAAAGCCGAAAAAGCTTGAATATTGACTTGACTTGGCTCGAATCGTGACTCGATGGCTAGGATTTTGGCTTAGAGGCTTGGTGGCTCGAATATCGGCTTGAATGGCTCAGATCTCGGCTTGGCTTGATACGGATCTCGGCTTGGTGGATCGGATCTTGGCTTAGATGCTCGGATCTCAGATCTAGGCTTAGCTTAGATCTCAGTTCAGTGGCTCGCTGGTTTGGCTCAGATCTCGGTGGCCTTTTCAAATAATTTTTTTTCTTCATGAATACTGATTATTGTTAGTTTTTTTTATTATTATTATTTTTTTATTCTTTAAATTACTCTATAGGAAGATTGGGTCACAGATTGGGGTGAATTGGGTCGCAGTTTGAATCGGTGGATCGAACACATATCGGAGCGTGTCTGGGGTTGACACGAAGTCACTGTGTGGGTAGGGCTGACGTCATCCTACTAATGTGGTGTGCCTGCGTTGTGACACATGGTGGAAACTAATGCGGTTGGGCACTTGTGTCTGCCGGAGGGCTTGAACAGTGAGCACCCTAGATTGTAGAACTTTGACCAGCGCATGGCAACTTCCATAACTGTGATTCTTGTGGCGTTTGCTAGATTGGTTGTTGATCTAATGGTGGTTTTTGATGCTTGAAATGGTACATGGAGATGGAAATTGTGAGATTTGGTGGTTCATGGTCACATGAGGCATGTGGATCGAGAAGTCGAAGCTTTGGCAGCTGCGTGTGAGCTCGGAATTGACTCTAGTTTAGGTTGTTTGGCCGATCTTAAGAACATCCACTGATCTGCATGATCAGTTTTTTGAAAAATTGAGATGTGTGATGTTAAGCCTTTTGGATATATATATATATATATTTTGGATTTATGCTCAACTAGTTTTGTAGTAAGTGACTTGTGTGAGCTCTATGGCTTTGATACCATGTGGAAACGTATAGAACATGTAGAATATAAAGATGTAGAAGAAATAGAGATAGGAAAGACAGAGAGTTTACCTGGTTCGGCACTATGCCCTACACCCACAAACAAAACCAAATAGGCTATATCTTTATTATATTTTCTGTGTGTTATAATGTGTTATGAGAGGTCCTATTTAGAGGACAAAAGTAAACACTAATTCACACATCTAAACAATGTAGGATTTCTTAACATAAATATGTTTTATTTTATTTTATTTATTTTATATATTTTTTTATGATATCTTGATCTGTAATAAGGATGTAATAAAGAACTTGGGTAATGTTTTCAAAGTGCTCTAGAACAACTAAATGTATATCAACCTTAAGTGTTCTATGATTGATTGAGTTATATTTTTAAGATATGTTGTGTGAGCAAATGTCATACAAATTGATAATAAGAAAGTGAAGGTTTTTTCTTGATTTGCTTACTCTTAAAAACCTAATAGATTTTAGAAGCTTTCATGGCTTAGCCTTATTCTACCAATGATTCATAATTTCTATGAACATTATTATTGCTCCAATGATGGATGATTTAAAGAAGAAAGTGCTTCAATGGACGAACGACACCGAAAGAAACTTTCATTAATTAAAGTCTAAACTTTCACTACCAGATTTTTCTAAACCATTCCAAGTGGAGTGTGATGCATCTAATGTGGGAATGAGTGTTTTACTTATGTGAGAAAGGAGAGAAATTGCTTACTTAGAAAAAGTTTAGTATGCAAAGTTGAAAATTTCAATTTATGATAAAAATTTGGGTAAAATACAATTTCCACCTGCTAAGTTTGCCCAATTGTCATTTAAGTACATAAAGTTTAAAAATTATCATTTCAGTACATTAACTTTCATAACACTGTTATTTTAGCACTTTTGTCCATTTCTTTGGAAAACGCTATTAACTCCCTTTAAACGACGCCATTTCACCCTATCATGAATTTAATAATAATACAAATTGAATCACACATTAACATAATCTCTTTTTAATGATTTTTTTTTTCGCTAAATATGAAAAAATAAGAAAATTTCATTTTCAACCCATAATTAAATGATACACAATTTCACTATCTTAAAAAAAGAAGAAGAAAAAGACAGCATTCACTTTAACAATTCACAGTGGATCGATGCAGAGAGAGAGAGTTCTTATATGCATGTACATATTAAATTAGGATTATCACTGCAAGTACACATGATCAGGCATAGCCATACAATGGAGGTATGGGAAAATTGGGATTTACTCCATGTAAATATTAAAGAATACGTATAAAAAATACATGGATAGGTATCTAAATAATAAAAGGAATGGAAAATGATGCTAATAGATAGAAAAGGAATGGATTCTTCCACACCAAACAAACATTTGTATATATATATATATGCTATTTATGGAGCTTATATTCAATTGATTTATAGTTATATCACTAGTGTTCTCTCTATCTCTTGACCAGGGGAAAGTTTCAGTGTTATCAATGGAAGCATTACACCAGCTACACATTTTCATCTTTGTATTGGCAATTGTTCATGTGATCTTTTGTGTCACTACAATGTTTCTTGGAGGAATCAGGGTAATGTATTGATGACCCAAACTTTAGATTTCATTATTATTATTATAATTTTTGGGTGAGAGGTAGATTTTAGTTAAGAAGTTGTTACATAGTAATATATTTTTGTGGCTTTCGTTCATGATGTAACTAGTTTGAAGCCTGCATTGCTCATGAAAATTGGACAAATTCTTTCATCATTTTAGAATTTTTTCTTCTATATATGTAGATACGCCAATGGAAGTTATGGGAAGATTCTATTAGGCGTGAAATTTCTCAATCAAAGTCGGGTAATGTGAATCGAAATTTGTAAAATTTTCTGAATGATCTTTGTATATATTTTGGTTTATTTGTGAAATTAATATTTTATGCAGATCTAACAAGGAGAAACAATGCTCATGCTCATGATGACCATGAGTTCATGAAAGTACGTGCAATTGGATATTGGAGAAAGGCAGCAGTTGTTAGTTGGTTTGTAAGTATGAACTTCTCCATGCAATGATAAAATTCTCAAATTATAAATCTTAAATTAAAAGGAATTTTTCATTTCCTTTCATTAATTGGATGAACTCAAAGTTTATCTCATATACTAAAAATCACATACACTCCAAAATCCCAAACATGTCCAACAAGGACACGTTGGGAAAACTCCCTCATGTGTGTCACAATGATTTAGGAGAAAAGCTAAGAGTCTTGTAACTCAATTGGCATCTCTAAATCATATGCCTTAAATCAATGATTTCTTACACATTTTTTTTGTTCTAAAAATTAATTTTTCTTATATGAACTCTAATTTGTAAGAAATGGTGGGACTTGGATGCTCCAAGCCAACAAGTCAAACTAATCAGTAGCTTTCTGATTCAATCAAAAGCAGGCAACATGCAATGAGAGAATGTATACATAATGAGCAATGTTGTAAAGAGTATTACAAAATAAATTTGCTCAATATATATGGCAAACAAATCTTTAACTTCTACTTGCTCACTAGATTAGCCATCAGCAGCACCATATCCTTTGCAATTTTCTATGTTAATTGCACAAATCTAAGAAATTTATTTATAAAATTTAGATTAAATTTACATAAATCCCTTTAATAAAGTACTCCACGTATTAAATTTTCTATGTTAATTTTCTCACAAAAACAAAATTCACAACAATTTTACAATACCACCTAATTTGCCTATTACATTACAAATGGACCATTAAAAAAATAAATAAATAAATTCATGATTGTGGTGGGTGAGGTGGTAGGCAAATTAAAGGGTGCTGTGAATTTTTGTTGTGACCCTAATTTTATTATTACGTTGGAACCACATTGCACCGTCTTGATAGTTTATGCATAATAATGAACAGCTAAACCAAATTTTGTCCGTGTATCTTTGGAAACAATATTGCATTTCAAATTTTAATCCTTCTTGATAAATCCACCATCTTGCACATGATATTTAGTTAGTTTTTGGAGTTCAAATAAGTGTTTTACGCTTGTAGTTACATGTGTATATAAAAAGGTCAAACATAAGTTTTTTATGGCAATTGAAATGTTTTCTTAGAATATAAGAAGGCTTATCTCCAATTGGTGACACTCATTTATATGTTTATTGGTAGATATCATTATTCAAACAATTCTATGGCTCTGTTACCAAGTCAGACTACAAAGCAATGCGAAAAGGATTCATCAAGGTCAAGTTTGTATCATTTCTACGTACCAAAATTATGCATGTCTATATAGTTTGTTTCATATGCTATTTACTATTTTTTTTTTTATAGGATTTTAGTGTTGGCCAATTCGATGACATTGCTTTAACAGAAAAATCTTTTTCTTTGTCCACTTGTCTTATGATCCCAAAGAAAGTGATAGGGAGATTAATTCAAACCACATAGACTTTTTTTAAAGTGAAGTTCACCGCAGCAAAATTTTCAAGGAGTTTCCTCGGAGTGCTAGAGATTTTAGTTTGTGCAGACGAGGAGTTCATTTAGGAAGATTCCAAAGGTTTTGGGGCTACTGCGGTAGGAATGGAAGAAAGGTGTTTACAGAGTATAGTTGTATAAATTGTAAATGTCTTTCCTATACTGAATTTTCTAAGGGAGTGGGTCCTCGGAGTGGTTTTTCCATTGAAGAGGTTATTTTTTGGTTTTCTACTTCTTTATCAAAATCTTGTGTCTTGCCTTTACAGCTCTTGTATTTGGTATTGATATTTGTGTTTAACTGTTTATCTATATGCGGTTTAATTTATAACTGGTGTGATTGATCAATAAATCAGTAAATACCTTTGTATTAATCACATAGGGGTCTAAAGTAGATTTTTCACTTTTGTTTCCTCTCTGCAGGAATTTTACCGTGATGATCTTGAATTTGATTTCCACGATCACATGATGCGAACTCTTGCTGTTGATTTCAGAAAAGTTGTTGGCATAAGGTAATACTTAAAAACAGAGGTTAAATCTAATTATTGAACAATTTTCCAGGATTCAAAGTGATTTTTTAGATAAACATTGTCAATTTTAGGTGGTACCTGTGGCTGTTTGTTGTGATTTTTTTGTTGTTGAATGTGGCAGGTAATTTCCTTATATCATAATTGATACACCTAGCTCATTTCGTAATTGCAATTTCAAATCTTACGCCTACGTTAAATATGCAGGATGGAACACATATTTTTGGTTGTCCTTTTTGCCATTGATTGTAAGTGGTTTAGTTTGATTCCAAGTGGAAATTAATTAATATTGGAATGACAATTATAATTAGACGCATGTTGTACTTTTTTGGAGTGACAGCTACTACTTCTTGTGGGTGCTAAGTTGGAACACATAATCACTCGTTTGGCTCAAGAGGTAGAGAGGAACATTAATATACATGATCTTGAAGCACAACAGGCCACAGGGATGACGAGTGACAATCTTAAAGTGCATTACGTTAAGGAGAGGAAAGAAAAAAACCATGAAGCAGCACTAGTAGAGAGGAACAGTAATATACATGATCTTGAAGCACAACAGGTGATAGCAGAGAATAAGTGTGACAATCTTGAAGTGCATTTTGTTAAGGAGATGAAAGAAAAAAACAATGAAGCAGCACTAGTAGAGAGGAACATTAATATACATGATCTTGAAGCACAACAGGTGATAGCAGAGAATAAGTGTGACAATCTTGAAGTGCATTTTGTTAAGGAGATGAAAGAAAAAAACAATGAAGCAGCACTAGTAGAGAGGAACATTAATATACATGATCATGAAGCACAACAGGTCACAGAGATGAAGAGTGACAATCTTGAAGTGCATGATGTTAAGAAGAGAAAAGAAAAAGATCATGAAGCAGTACTAGTGAAGCTTTCGAATGATCACTTTTGGTTTAGTGATCCTGCCATTGTTCTTAACTTAATTCATTTCATTTTGTTTCAGAATTCATTTGAGATTGGGTTCTTTTTTTGGGTCCTGGTGAGTAATATATATCAACTAGTTAAGTAATAGTTTCACCTGAAATTCTAAAAGCGTACACACTAATACGATCATCAAAATTCAATCATCTGCAGTTTACATATGGATTCGATTCATGCATCATAAACAAATTGGGATTCATCATCCCAAGACTTATTATAGGGTAATACTATGGAGATAAGTGGAACATATTATACTTTGCTTGCCCATATTATTTGTGTGTCCCATTGTTCACATGCTAAGTTGTTAATATAATAGTTTCCTTATGCAGGGTGATTGTTCAAGTGCTATGCGGTTATTGTACCTTGCCTTTGTATGCTATTGTGACCCAGGTTAGATAATACACAAACATGCTTCCTTGTTGAAATATTAATTATATAAGCATCACTTGATATATCTGAAATTCTCATTCTTCTCTATGTGCTTCTTTTTAATATTTGCTCACTGCATGAAGATGGGTAGCACGTTGAAAAACAGCAAAATTGAAGATGAGGTGGAATCAACAGTAAAACGTTGGTTTAAAGGTCTATTTAAGAGAAGAAAAGAAAGTACAACGGGCCCAATTGAAGAAAACTCAGTCACAAATGAATAGAGTGGCTAAAGAATCACTCCGAAATGCTAGCTCCAATTTCAGAATAAGAAACTGTTATTAAAATGTTTCATAGAAGGTGTTAATTAATGCTCGTATGATGTTCTACAGTGATAGAGAATTGGAAGCAGCTGCTGCATAAAATGGAAACACGACATGTAGTTTAATCAAGTGTTAACTTTGTAATAAGTTGTACTACTTGTAGTCTACTTACTGTTTAGTTAGTTACAAATACTTGTACAGGTGTTAGTTCTCTATTGGTTATACTGTTAGTGGAGGTGGTTATTATTTTTCTGTTTCAAGCTTATTGAAGAAGCTTACTCTGTTCTGTATATAAAACCCGATTCTTTGATTAATTAATTCAAGCAAGCATTATTCAATTCTTTCCCTTTCTTCTCTCTCTCTCTTAGGGTTTCTATAATTCTCTATATCACTTTCATTTTCTCCATTTCTCAATTTCAAGCTTCCTATTTTGATAACTGTTGTGATTGAAGAACCTTGATATCAATAACTAACCTTCCTTCAATAGCCTAACCTCCTTTTCCTTTATCTTAACTTTTTTCATAGATATAATATCAACAATTTGATTTCGGATGGTATATACTATTTAGTCACTTTCATAGTGTATTAGTGAATAGTGAAACTGGATTTTTTTTGTTTAATAATATTATTTTTTAAACTATTTTGCAAAAAAATACTGTTGAAAAACAAATTTGGGGGATAGCCTCCTCGTCTCTTGTAGAGACGAGTTGCACTTCCAGCTTGCCACCTCATCTTCAGTTTGCCACGTCAGTTTGCCACGCATTTGCTACTGCTGGAGGAAAATTTTGAGCTGGAACTTTAAAATGAAATGAAAAATGGAAGAAAACTCCCCGCCAGAAAGAAAAAGAAAAACTGTCTCTCTCTCAACTTTGGTTTCAAAAGCTGAAGCTCTACTCTCTGGCTCTCAAAAGCTGAAACTCAAGCTGAAACTCAAAATTTAAAAAGCTGAAACTCTCTCGGTCTCAACTCTCTTACTCTCTCGGTCTCAACTCTCTCTGTCCCTCTCTCTCTCCGTCGCAACTTGCTCTCACTGGCTCCGGTGACCACCGGAAATCAGGTAAAAAATTTCTCTCTCATCTCCCCTTTTTAAATAAAAATTTTCCTATAACATTGTTGTACCTTGCAAATGTATATTTAGAAATTTTTTCTTTTAGAGTATTCAAGTTTTAAGAGTAATTAATACTTGTTGTGTGTTTTTTTTAAGGTTGTCTTAGAAAAAAAATTAAAAAAAAAAAGAGAAGAAGTTACACATAAATGCCTAATCCAGGCGACTGTATAGTGTGTCCAGTCGCCTGGATTAGGCATTTATTGGATGCATAAAAAAAATTGTATTCAAATCAATAAAATTATGAAAAACAAGGAGATTAAATAATTGGCGGGTAAGAACTTTATTTTTGAAAATTGCATATGAAGGAGAAAGTTGGAAATACTTGGTTGACAGAGTTAAAATACTTATATATGTTGGAGTTAAAGCTTGTGCCTAATAGTCATTAAGAATAAAAATAAATGTAATTTGGAGTGAGAAAGAATAAGAGAAAAAGAATGTTGTAATATGATCAATTTGCTCTCAATTGGTAACTCCTTAATTAAGATATGTAACCATATTATATAATTCAAGATTTAATATATTTCTTTGATTTGATGGTTGCAGTAGTTTTCACTTATGGAGCCTCGCCGTTTTGTGATGGATCCAGGTCCTAGTGACCCCTCTGTGTTGACTAGACAGGATAAACACATCTCCAACAAAATTTGGGAAGAGGGATTGGTATGTATTTAATATATTTATTATTTGATTTTTGCTTATATTAGTGATAAAATAAATTGACATATTTTTTTTCATTTTGTAGTATACTTTATTACATTGTCGTCGTCGTGAGGCAGTAAGAGAACGATCTGGACGACTTCATGCCCGTTTTATCCCATACCTTCAGCGAGCTGGCTTTTATGGCATAGCCAAGCTTGGTTTTATAAAAATGGATTGGGCGTTGATCACAGCATTAGTTGAGAGATGGCGCCAAGAGACCCATACCTTCCACCTTCCCCACGGTGAGATGACCATCACCTTGCAAGATGTTGAGGTCATGTTGGGTTTACCCGTTGATGGAGAAGTATTGGTAGGGAGTACCGAGTTAAATTGGTCCGGATTATGTCTTCAGTTACTTGGTGTCTCTCCTCCTCCAAATAAGTTAGATGGGTCACGTTTAAATATGAAGTGGCTCCAGGACACGTTTGCTGTTCTACCGGATGATGCTAATGAGGTGACCGTGCAGCAGTATACACGAGCTTACATATTAGAGCTCCTTGGAGGTAGTTATTTTGCTGACAAGTCTGGAGAGAAGGTACACCTTATGTTCTTGCCAATGTTGGAGGATTTTGATGCTGCTGGACGGTATAGTTGGGGTAGTGCAGTTCTAGCATGGTTATATAGAGAGTTATGTAGAGCCACTGACCCGGACTCATGTGACATTGCTGGTGCACTAATCTTGGTGCAGTTGTGGGCATGGTCTAGATTTCCACACATATCACCTGCAATAAAGTCTATTCAACCGATTGTTAATGCTGTGGATGATGCCAATGCTAATGCTAATGTTGATGCTGATGCTGATGTTGAAGTGCCTGCTGATGATGCTGATGCTGATGTTGAAGTGCCTGCTGATGCTGCCCAACCATTGCCAGGGGGTCCTTATGGCACTAGGTAAGTAATTATTTAGTTTTTTGTATAAACATTTAACATGTTTTATGCCTTAGAAAATAAGGTTATGGAAAAATGCACAAATTGATGAATACTTTCCATTGTAGGTGGCGCAATGCGAAGGACATAAAGGATGTGTCCACTCATGTGCTTGAGCAATATCGATCGGACTTCTCTCGGCAACGTCCTGATCAGGTAACGTGCTTGTTTTAATTACATTGTTATTGTTATTATATTGTTATTTAATACATGGTGAATTTGAATTATATTATATTGTTATTGGGCATATATCATTTATTAATGCATTTTATTTTTAAGCTTTTGTAGGTAATTTGGGAACCATACACAGATGATGTGTTGAGTTCGTTGCCTGAGTATTGTCGGATAGGGCAGGAGGTATGGCGTTCAGTGACGCCTCTAATATGTTTCCAGATCGTAGAGTGGCACTTACCTAATCGTGCTCTACGTCAATTTGGTATGCAACAAGACATACCCCAGCCTGCTAATACTGATGTGAAACTACATGATTGTGATCTTAGGGGTAAGGTACATGAGAATTGGAGGCATCGTTGGAGGCATTACATAAGTATATGGGACCATCGACGTGAGCATGTTGTCACTCGTGACAAAATGGTTGGTCTTATGTCATATCATGATCCATATATGGATTGGTACCGTCGGATTACTCGACGCTTTATCAGTCGCAGGAGCGGCTGTTATGAGATGATGGTAAATTTTTTAACTTAATAATTCCGTGCATCTGTTGGATATCTTTGAGACACAATTTTTTACTGACATATTATGCATTTTGACAGACGTTGTGCAACATGCGAATATGCGAAATGTTTCATCCTGAACAAGAGTTGGATCCGGCAAAATTTATGGAGCTAGCAGCAGAGGCATATCAATTGGCATTTAATGCACTAGAAGCTTCGAATGAGCTGCATCGGCTTGATTCTGTGCAAAGAGTTAACACAGACTCAGACACCAATTCTCAGACAACTGTTCCTCCAACCGCTACTCGGAGGCGACGTCCACGTGCGCAGCGCCCGCCACATCCACGTGCACAATGCCCGTCACGTCCATCCGATCCGAGTAGTAGTATGAGTGTGCCTCCCATCCAGTTGAGAGATGCTACCACCGTTACTGAGACCACCCCTATCTCAGTTGCCCAGACTACGACCCCCATATCAGTTGCCCAGACCACCACCCCCATCTCAGCTGCCCAGACTACCACCCCCATCTCATCTACCAACACTACTACCCCCATCTCAGTTGCCCAGACTACCACCCCCATCTCAGTTGCCCACACTACTACTCCCATCTCAGCTGCCCACCATGAGCATACGATCAGTTTTTTGGCCCAGACATTCAGCCCACTTGCATCATTTTCAGATGTTACCCCATCGTCACCGACACAGCCAGTTGGCCCATTCTCACCCACACAGTCAGTTGGTCCATCCTCAGTGCCCCAGTCAGTTGTCCCAACCTTAGTCACCCAATCAGAGGACTTGGTTCAGGATATTGAAGTGGGTGATCATGGTAGGGGTAGGGGTAGGGGTAGGGGTAGAGGTACAAAACGGCTAGAACCAGATATGCCTGTTGTACTGAAGAGGAACCCACCTCGCAATAAGAGGAAACCTTGTTGTGGGACTGAGTGATAGGTTCAGATGTGAGTTTGATATGTATTTATACTTGATATGTATTTATATTTGTATTTTTTATTGAACTCAGTTTAGCTCCAATTGGAAATGGAAATGGAAATCAGTTTAGCTCCAAATGATTACTATTAGTATGGCTTGTGATTTGACAAATGATTTTTTTTTTAAGGTATTGTTAAGTTTACTCTAGAGAAGGTGACTTATGGGAATGGTGTGACGTTAATATGTAAATTGTTATGGTCAAAATGGATCAATATATTGGATTTTATTATGTTATTAACATTTGAAGATATCAATATGTCCACATGCCCAATTGCTGTGGTGGAAGTTGGAAAGCCATTTTTCCAATATTAACAACTGGATTATGCTTTAAAAACTGGTTGAAATTTTTTTCTGGGCATAATCCAGGCGCCTGCATCAGGGAGTCCAGGCGACTGGATATGCCCAGAAAAATTTTAAAAACACACTGGAGCCTGATCCAGTCGACTGTATAGTGTGTCCAGTCGACTGGATTAAGCTGGTCAAACTTTTCAAACAAGTTTGACCAAAATCCAGTCCACTGTATTGTGTGTCCAGTCCACTGGATCAGGCAGAGAGTTTTTGAAGCTTAATCCAGTCGACTGGATAGTGTCTCCAGGCGACTGGATTAAGCTGGTCAAACTTTTCAAAAAGTTTGACCAGCTTAATCCAGTCGACTGTATTGTGTGCCCAGTCGACTGAATCAGGCAGAGAGTTTTTGGAGCTAAATCCAGTCGACTGGATAGTGTATCCAGGTGACTGGATTAAGGTTTTAAAAGCTTTTTAAAAGATTGACCTAGATCCAGTCGACTGGATCAGGGAGTCCAGGCGACTGGATCTGCGATTTCACTGTTTTTAAACAGTGTTGACAGACTTCATTTTCCCCATTTTCTCTCATTGTCTCTCGAGTTTTCTCACTCTCTCTCTTAGGGTTTTCGTCGAAAATCACTCCCAATCACTCCCAATCACTCTCAATCACTCCCAATCACTCTCAAAACTATCACATTCCCAAAACCCCCAATTCAAAACCCTTGAATTCGAATGGCTCCAAAGAAATCCGTGAGCAGTGAAGATCCAAGAAAGAAAAGGCTGAAATCGAAGGCTTCAAGGGATGAACCTCCATCATTGGACAAGAGCTTCGCTTCTTCGGAATATTTGGTAAGATTCCATGACGACATTAGCCGTAGAACCGTAGTTTTTGGGAAAATTGTTGATTTCCCTTATTTTGCTAATCACCACATTCATATTAGAGAGCTTTTTCAAGCTCAAGGATGGGAAAATTTCCTTTCAACGCGTCAAAAACAATACACCACTCTTGTTAAACACTTTTACACACACTTTCAATTGATCCATGGGAAAATCAGCTCCTATGTGAAGGGTAAATCCATTTCACTCCCCCATTCCACACTAGCCTCTATATTAGGAGTTCCTCGCACCGGTGCACAACGTTATACTACAAATAGTTGGGTGCAATTTGAAGGGTATGACCCTTTAGAGTCAATTAGGCAAATGTGTGGAAATCCTAACATTCAAGAACTCTCTAGACCCAAAATTGCGGACCTCACATTAGAAAGCCGACTCATTCATCACATCATAGCCCACAACATCCTTCCTAGGAGTGGTTCATACGAATACACTTCCTATCTAGACCTTTTCATAATGTGGGCTATTCTCAACAAGGTCAAACTTGATCTTGCATTCTATATTACTTGGCACATGGAGACTTGTGTCAAGAAGAAGAATGGCGCCCTCCCATATGGTCTCCATATCACTACTATTCTTAATCATTTTGGAGTAGATTTTCAGTGGTGAAAAAGAGACTCGAGACGTAACTCATACGGATGTTTATGGAGAAACTACCATGAAACAAATGAGGTATGAATTTAAGGATGACACTTGGGTTAAGAAAAATGTACCTGTGATGGAAGAAGTGGGTGAAGAAGCACAAATGGATGAAGCTGAAGCTGCAGGGAATGAAGAACCAATGCAAGAGGATCAAGAGCCTCGAAGCGCACCTTCTGGCTCCTCTCGTGTCAATGAGGACAACTTCCAACTCGTGCTTGGACGTTTGGACTCTTTGGCCACTAGCATGGGAAATATTCAAACAAGCATCGACAACTTCTCAGCTATGGTTACTAGAAAATTCTCGACTTATGATGAGCAGTTTGGTACTTTGGAAACATCCATTCAGGAAATCAATGAGCGTTTGATTAATCAGGGCATATAGTTATTTGTCTTTGATTTTTTGTTTTTGATGATGCCGAGGGCATATAGTTATTAAAACTGATTGTACCTTTACTTTATGTCAAACTGATTGGTTCCTTATCATCTATTCAAGCTGGTTTCTTTTGGTTTATTCTTTTACAGTTATGATGAATCTATTGCAGTAACTATTATTTGAAGTTTAAGTGAGTGTGGGCAATGGTAAATGGGTTTGCTTTATTCTTTTTGTATAATAAAAGGGTTTGAGTTGGATGAACATTTGATGTAGAATTTGAACATCATTACATGCTAATGCAATAAGAGTTAAGGTTATTTTAATCAAAACTCTTCAGAACAATCATGGACTGGACACATTTTTCTCATAAATACAAGTGAGGTGCAACCAAAATATGGGAAACGAAAAGATGTCACTTGTAAAAGAACAAGGTCAGTAAAACTTTGATTACTTCAAAAGCTCACCTGAAACCCAAACCCCACTCATGGATATGTAGATAAGTTTTTATTTATGTTAGTGGGGTCAGTAGCCAAACTGGCCTCCCATGAGAAGACGTTAATAAGCTTTTGTGTATTGGCTTGAAACAAGGAATAATCTATTTTTATGAACAAACTAGTCTCAAATTGCAACGAAACTAGTCTCAAATTGCAACGAAAGGCATTTTATGATAATAGAAATTTTAATCTAAATAAATACCTGTATATTTTCTATCTATTTTGTGTCTATATTGATAAATGTATATTTATTATTGTAAAAATAAAATATATAAATTTTAATAAAATTAATAATATTTATGATAAAATTAATTTTATTATAAATTATACATATTTTATAATATTTGATAATATTTTATCAAAAAATATATAAATATTACAGACGAAATTAGTTAAAGGTTGAAAAAAGGTGGATGCAGTCGACTGCATCAGGGATCCAGGCGACTGCATCCTTGATCCAGGTGGCTACAAATGGACCAGTCGACTGAAACCACACCCCCAGGACTTTCTGTCTGATCCAGTCGACTGGTACACCAATATAGTCGACTGGATCATTAAGGTCTGCTATAATCCAGTCGGCTGGACTTCCAAATCCAGTCGACTGGAATGCCTTTGTTTTGAATTCTGCAGTTCCCAGCCATTCCAAAATTTAAAATTAAAAAAACCTAATTGCACCCCCATCAAATACTAGCATTTCACATGATTACAAGCACATATACAATTACAAAAGCGTAATGGATACAAAAAATCATCTTGTAGTGTATACATTCCTTCATAGAGACTAGAGAATAATATTATTACACATAACATTATTACAAAGAGCAGAAATATTTCATTTGCAACCAAAAGACTCTTGCACAAAATTTCGAATCACTCTCAACCATTATCCAACGTCAATTCTCAGATTTTGCAAGTTGAAGTGCCAAAGAGCAATCTTGTTTGGGCTCCACAGGTGATTATCCATCCAACATATCTACAATATAGAAATAGAAAAGCATAAGCCAAAATAACACAAACAAGGTTGAGAGAACATAATTAAAAGACATGTTAAGTGATAACAAACAAAATTGATCAATACAAGTATAATATTCATAGTAACCACTTACCAACTTTGGGGCAACACCACTTCTTGATTTGAAATTGCATTAGGACATTTTTTGCGATTATGCCCCTCTTGATTACACAATCCACAACTCTGCTTATGTTGATTCTCCCTCCAATCCATCTCATTCCGAATTCTTGTTGACTTTGGACGACCACGTTGACGAAGCAATCTTGGGTCAGGTCGCAACATAGGGAAGTTAGGGTCCTCCTCCCAATACGGGGCATCTTTCATCGGTTCAAAGTGTGGTTGATAGGAAGCTAGCATTTCCGTCAGACTATAAAATGGATCAATAAATTGGTACACATTGATGTGCTGACTAGCGCAAGCTGCAATTACATGTGAACAAGGGATATGATACGCTTGCCATTTCCCACAACTGCATGTTCTATCACCCAATTTCACCACATGTCTATGGTTCCCCTTATTCATACTGGTTAGACTAGGTTGCGTTTGGATTTGAAAAGTTCCTTCCTCCCTATTAAACTCTATTACGTGATGCAAACTTGCCTTCTCACTCCACTTCTGAAAGATTTCCATGGCATGTGTACTGAACGCTTGACCAGAACTCAATTGAGCTTGAGTTTTAACTCGGCGATCATTAAAATAATGCACAAGCTTGAAATAAATGAATTCTACCATTGCAGTAATGGGTAAGTTGCGTGCACCTTTAAGAACACCATTGAAGCACTCAGACAAATTCGTGGTCATTGCCCCATAGCGCCGTCCACCATCTTTTGCTAATGTCCACTTGTCAACATCTGTCTCTTCGTCCAGTATCTTAGCAGCATCTTTATTATACTGTCTAATAGAGTCCATTGTTGCATTGAATTTTCTTAGCTGGTTGTGTTCACCTGCTCTCTGTATCATGTTCTTCAACCGTTTGTCATGAAATCGTGTGTTGAAGTTGCTGACTAAATGTCGGATGCAAAATCGATGATATGCATTTAGAGGCTGCAATTTACTCCACTTCATTGCATTCATGATACCCTTATGTCTGTCTGATATGATGCAAATTTCTCTATTTTTTGTGACATGTTTCTTTAGGAAACGCAAAAACCAACGCCATGTATTCTTCGACTCTTTTTCCGTAACCGCAAAGGCAAGTGGATAAATCCCATTGTTCGCATCCGTTGCCATGGCAATCATCAACTTCCCTTCATATTTTCCATACAAATGTGTTGCATCAATAGAGACAACTGGTCTGCAATGCATGAACCCCTGAATTGAAGGACCAAAAGCCCAAAATACACTCTCAAATATAGCACAACCTGCATCTTCACTCCAATATGTCTTCCATTCGACTTGTGTACCCGGATTTGAGTCGATTAGTGCTTTCATAAACTTCGGTAACAACTGATAAGACTCCCCCCAATCCCCAAATATGTTAGCAATTGCCTTCTGCTTGGCATCCCACACCTTGTAGTAAGAAATTTTATGGCCAAATTGTGTACACATGTGATGCCGCAACGATTTCACTGAAATAGTTTGGTCATTGGCTACATAGCTCCTCACTTCTCTTTCAATAAAATTTGAATCAAATACCTTGCCATCTTTACGGATGTTGGGGTGTCTACAAGTGTGGGGACCATTGTATTTTGTAATCTCCCAAAATCCATGTGTACTACGCATGCATGCCCGCATTCTCCATGAACACCCATTCTTGCAACATACATGTAATTTTCTTTTGTTTGACTCCTTCACTTTATATTCTTGATTGACGCGTGAAGAGTACACCTTCAATGCATACTGAACCTCAATTTTACTCTTGAAAAACAACCCTTTTCTCAACTCTTGCTTTTTATCCCAACTATCGAGTGGTGTCACCTCATCATTGAAGGAAGTGTCATTTATATTATCCCATGTGTTTGTAGTAAACGATGAGGATTTGGGTTTGAGGCTAGGGACCACATCATCAACTTCGTCATTATGAACATCAGTTGTCTCATCATCATCATCAGCATCATCATCATCAGCATCAGCATCATCATCATCATCATAATCATCATCATCATCAAAATACAACTCATTATCATCATCATCAAAATACGAATCATTATCATAATCAGCGTTTTCTTCTTCATCATCAGCAGTACATTCCAACATCATCGTATCATGCACTCCAGCTAAAGGGTTTACCTCGTATGGAACATACTCATGTCGAGTGCTGGGACCACAATCCTCCACCGATGTTCGTATCTCATGTAATTGTGGTGTACACCTTCCAAGTGTAGAGGGTTGTGTCGAAGGAGCAGTATCATGCACAGTCATTTGTTGTACATCTTCACCAACACAATCTTCCGCTACTAATCCATCCCCATCATCTTGTGTAAGAGGCTCAACACCTTCACCAACACAATCCTCCACACTTATATATAACTCAATACCTTTTAATTCAGGCGTTGCATCTAACATGTCAAACATGAGATTAACACCGTCGTCGTCTGTTATCAATAGAGTCATGTAATTAATGTGAGGTGAAATCACCTCCTGAGGACAACGGTATGTAACTGTTATACGATGAGATTGATTGTCCAATTGTAGTGCATTGAATATCTTCGTTTCCAATTCGACAAAACTAATCCCACGATGAACCCGGATGAACTTCATTTGCGACCCTTGATACTCAGCTCCATGTTGACCATAAATAATCTCCCCATTGAAGCGAAGATAGACAATATACATAGTTGGTGCCATATGCAAACCTATTTAATTTAAATGTAGTTTACAATTAGTTAGTCACATAAAAAAAACAAGTAATAACATGCTAATGGTAATATTTCATATCCAAATGTTACATAACATATTATATAAAAATGGTTGTAATATCCAGTAGACATCTCCAAGAAAGATTTGGGAAGTCTGGAGTACTTGTTCAATCCAGTCTACTGAAACACCAATCCAGTAGACTGGATGACATGTATTTGGCAGATCCAGTCGCCTGGATTGATGGTCCAGTAGACTGGATGTAGTGTCTGGGAATTTTCTGACTGATCCAGTCGACTGGATTGATGGTCCAGTAGACTGGATGTAGTGTCTGGGAATTTTCTAACTGATCCAGTCGACTGGATTGATGGTCCAGTAGACTGGATGTACTGCATCAGGAACTTTCTGACTGATCCAGTCGACTGGATTGATGGTCCAGTAGACTGGATGTAATGTCTGGGAACTTTCTGACTGATCCAGTCGACTGGACCACTGATTCAGTCGACTGGATCATTCAAACACTTCACATCTTCAGTTTACAGCTTGTTACTTCATGTTCAATGAAACATACTTCACGTTATGCAAGAAATACAGAGATGCTTCATGTTTACCAAAGGAATAATGTTCAACAACCACGCAAAAAACGTTTATAACCTAATAATGATACTAACTTTAAACAACATATAAATTAAAAAAACGATACAGCAAAGACAAAATTTATATTGTTTTTACCTTTTAATTGATCAATGATGTTGGTTGGAACAGTGAACTGATGTTGGAAAAGTGAAAGGACGATGAAGAAAGTTAAGAATATGTTTTAAGTGTAAAGACGAGTTCAGTTTTTTTTTCATTTATGGCCACCGGTTCTCTTAGCTGTAGTGCATATTTGTATGGAACTCGTCTCTGCTAAAGACGAGTTCCAGCCAGAATTACCATTTTTAATGCAACTCGTCTCTGGTAGAGACGAGTTCCAGCCAACACCAGCCCATTTCAACGCAACTCGTCTCTACCAGAGACGAGTTCAAGCCAAACTTTTTTTTTTTTTTCCATTTAATAATTTCTCACAATATCAGTAACGGTAACAGTATTCGCGCCAAAACGAGGGAATTGAAACACAAGCATGCAACTCGTCTCTACAAGAGACGAGTTCCACGGTCCAATTTAATGCCAGCTCAGGATGCTTACTGCCAGCTCAGGATGCCACGAAATGGGAAGGAAACTGCCACGGGGCAGTTTTTGGGTAGAACTCGTCTCTAGGAGAGACGAGGCTGTTTTCCTGAATAGTTCCCCGACAGTGTTTTTTCGCGAATTTCTTGTTCAAAACGGCTTATCGTGCGTTTTCCCCCGTGAAACTGTGAAAGAACAAACTAACACAAAGGTTGTTGTTTTTAAGTCATTGACTAGCTTACACATACATGCATTTATATACAGAAAATGTACATCTCATCCCTTTAGATTAACAAGTTGTTTACAACAAATATTCAAATTCCAATTATACAATTAAGTGTGGTTATGTAACTGACACCTTATTATAATCCTCACATAAATGATTTTGCAGGATTATTGATATAAGCATTAGTTCTTTAATCCTTGCTATGAGCATTAGTTCCTAGATCTTTTTTATGACCTTGATTATTACTAATACACCTCTGCAAACTCATGGATTAGTCAGGAACCATTAAATTGGTGAACTGTGCACATCGATAATTTGGTCCACAATGTTATGATAGTGAGCCATTATATCTTTTCAGGACAACTTTCTCATTAACAAAATGATAGTCAACCTCCAAATGCTTCATGCGTGCAAGGAAAATGGGATTTGAACAAAATTATATCCCTCAAATTTGATACCCTTTGAGTAACTAAAATGTAAATTTTTCTTAAAAAAAATGCATAAGATTCACATTTTTTATTTTTTATTTTTATATTATAGTTATATTCACCTTATGGATTATTATCTTTACTTGACAAGGTTGGCATAATATCTATAAACCATTAAAAAAAATTGAAATAATTATTTTGGTCTTGTATTTGTTAATGTTAGAATAATTTTTTAAGAGATTTGATTTAATTTACGTTCATATAATTTTTTAATTATTCATTTATAGAGAGCCACATAATAGTGGTAGGTAATACATACACTTGACTTCTATTCATATTAATTAACTACAAGAAATTTGTTCTTTAGTGATGACGCAAAGTCATCGCTGATGCTCTAAAAGTTATCGTTGATTTTAATTAGCGACAACAAAGTCGTCACCGCTATTGCTCCGTCACTATTCAAAAATCAACGACGATATTTTGTCGTTGCTCTTATATCAATGCCAACATTGTCGTCAGTAATAGTGATTATTGTCGTTGCAAATAACTTAAAAAATTAGTAAATATTGTCGTTGCTGATGCGTCTCTATTTGCGACGAACAATATGTTGTCGCTAATATGTAATTATCAACAATAACACAATGTCGTCTCTAATAATTTTTTACATTGAATACTGAAAACACAATCATACATCATCATATAACTATTTAATAAACAATTATCCATAAAAACATTATATCTATTAAATCAACACATAGAATAAAAGAAAAACAATACTCAAGTTTAATCTATCATATAGAACGTTTAAATTCCACACTCTATTCTCAATCACATTAAAACATATTATCTTATGAACTAACTAATTAAACGTCATCATGATGATATATAGACTTGAAACTTGTTACATTGAAATAGATCTCTTCTCGATATGTGGGTAATGATACGAAACATTTCTTCTTCTTGAAGTTTTAAAAAAACAAACCTCAATATAAAGGTTACCTAAATAGATGATAATACTTACTAAATAGCTTCTAAAAAGTAAAATACACACACAAATATCATAAACAAATAGACAAGAAAACCAAAAAATATTAACATGACATAAACCTCTCTAATCTCCTAACCTAATCACAACACGAAATTTAATAAGAGTTAAAACATTAGGTCGAAGCTTTGGCAGCCAAACGAGCAGTGGTTCTTGATAGCAAGATTAGCATATGGATGGTAGAGTTTGAAGGAGATTCATAGGTGATCATCAAATCCATTCAACAGCCTCCAATAGACTCGACTCCATATGGGCACATTGAGAAGATATCAAGAGAATTTCCAACAGCCTCTAGTGGTCCTCATTTGGCCACACAAGACGAGATGAAAACCATGCAGCCCATGCCCTTGCGAGACGTCCACAACATTGTTTTAACACTAATGTATGGTGGAAATAGTCCCTCCTGATATAAGAGATGTAACCCATCGAGATTTCCTCTATATTCAATAATAAACCATCATGACTTCTTCTCAAAAACATTAGGTTAAAGCTTAGTGTGATTATTACTAATACATTATGTAAATTTTTTCTTTAATAATACATTACTTAGACTTTAGCCTTTATCAAAGAATAATGCTTAGTGTCTATATCTTTTTCTCTAATCTAACTATGCACATTAATTTCATAAGGGTCACAGCCGCTAGCAAGTCCATTATCACAACTAATTATTTCATGATTTCCCTTCCAGTGAAAAATTTTCACCGTTGCAATAGCAAAAGTTTGTATTAGAAGTGGTTCTATTCTTTTTTGGTGATAGTGATGCAAAATTTTAGGTTGGGTTTTTTAAATTTAAATGAGGATTTAAAATTTGTATTGTCTTGAAAAATTTTATTTTAAAAATGATCACATTTCAGCGACGACACACGAAAATTGTCGCTATAAATGCTTATCAGTGACGATCCACAATGTCGTCACTAAAAAGTTTATATCAGCGACTACAATTATTGTTGCTAATATAAAATCATAGGACAAGGTTTGTCTAAAAACCAATTTGTAGTCAGTTTGTTACAACTCACTACGTGGCAAGCTTATAAGACCATCCACATGTATTATTTAAAGAAGTCACATGACTCATTAAATAGGTCATGTGACTAAAGTACACGTGGATGATCTTATTAATTGCCACGTATTGGGTTGTAGAAAGCCGGCTACAAACTTTGTCCAAAATCATATGCTAATGATCCAAAGATGGTAACATTCTAAATTAGCTATTGTATATTTTTTATGTTTTGTAAATAATGCGATGATATGCACATTCCGCGCATACTGGGCTAGTATGTCTTAATTCTCAAGCATAAAAGATTGCTTCCTTTCTATTAATCTTTTTCTAAATGTTATTGTCGAAGTTTCTTTCTTATCCTTCGGCTCCATCTTTATTCATTTCTCTTGGTACTCTTCATGTAGCACATTCCCTTGATGTGACTAGTTGTACAAATGTATAATGTCATGATTGAATTTTTTTTTCTCAAAAAAAAAAAAAAAAAAAAAACTTATTTTAAAAATTAAAGGCCAAATTATACATTACACCCTTTATGTTTAATCAAGATTCAATTCAGCCCTTTAAGTTTAGACAATTTCAATTCAATCCTTTAAGTTTCAATTTGTTTCAATTGACAATTTTCTGTTAATTTTTGTTAATGCTATTAATTTTTAATTTAAAATTGAATTTTTGAATTTTTAATTAAACATTAAAAACCAAAAACTAAACCCAGTTAGACCAAAATTCATTCTGAAATCCCTAATTCCCAAAACCCAAACTTCATCACTATACTGAACCTTCTGCATTAGCAATGGACTAATCTATATCTATATAATCTATATTCTATATCTATACTATAATGTAAAACCGAAACTTTTTGACTTTTGGTTGACCACATCATGTTGCACCACATAAGCTTTTGAAATCTCACAATTTTACACCTCATTATTTTAATATTAATTTTCTAATTGAATTTCAATTTTATTCTATTATTAAACCTTCCATTAGAATTTTGACACATCATATTTTCTTTAATATAAGAATATATTATTCCATATATAAAACACAATCATAATTAATGTCTAATACTAAAATATATTCCATATATAAACACAATATAAATATCTTTTAATAATAATCATAATTATCAATTTTCATCAAGATTTTTAGAGTTCTTTTTTTTTCTTATGTATTTCATTTAATTTTGTTGCTGGCAATGGAGAAAGATGGATAGATTTGTTATAATGAAACCATGTGAGCTTGAAATGAGTTATGAAAATTATTTAGGTTTGATCATATAATCATGTGTCCATGTATTTATTTGTCCTTCTTCTTATTTTAAGTATCCTTTATTTTATTTTTGGATGGAAACATGATCCATATGGTAAATATAAACATGAATCGTGTTTTATAAAAATTGGACTATATTCAACTTATGCCAAAAGAAAAATTACATTATATTAAATTTTAATTATCCTATGGTAAATACTTTCTTAGTTATTTTTTTAAACAAAAAAGTAGAATCTATCCTAAATCCAATTCGTAAAGTCTCTTTATCGATCTTGCCTACAACATTTTGAACTAAAAAAAAAAAATCAACAAAAGAAGTAAAAGGAATCAAAATTAATTTAGATTTTATTTTCAATAATTTTCCTGTACATCGCACAAGTTTGCGATTAGTAATATATTAAAGCAGAAGACATTGCCATATTTCTGCCATGTGGCATATATGACAATGTCTTCCGAACAACACGTGGCACTTTTCTTAATATACTCAAATCTGTGTTCACAAAAATTGCCAAATGGCAGAAAATAATTTGTGCATGTCATTTTTATTGACAACCTATTTGCCATGTGTGATGCCTCAATAATAAATGTATCTTATTATTGAATTAGCTTTAAACTCTTATATAAGTATGCCCTGAAATGCTACTATTATCTCCTTAAATACATATATAATCTTAAGGGCACTCTTATATAAGTATGCCCTGAAATGCTACTATTATCTCCTTAAATACATATATAATCTTAAGGGGCACGGTCCATGTTTTATTTTTTTCCTCATTTAAAAAATTCCCACCAAATATATGTCAATCATCTATAAATAAATATTCTTAAATTATTCCTAAATAAATTATCGTAAGTTCAAACATTCGATAAATTTTCCCCATTTAGATACCCCTAAAAATCCTCCCAAATTTTTGATGGGCTCTGTGGAGTTTGTTTTATTTGGGTTGCCTAATTATGGAAAATCTAATATTCAAGGTTTTATTAAATATTTTTTCATTTTCTTTGCAGCCAAACAGAGGCATTGAGAAATTGAATAGATTTTTTGCTGCAGTGGGTATCAAGCATTGAAATTCAGTTAGCTGATTCGTAAATCTATGTTTTTAAGGTATTGAAATTGGAAACATATGTTTTTTTTTTCTCCTTTATGAATTTGACTTGAGATGTTAATTGGGGATGTAGTGGAAATGATATGTTTCCTAATTGATGCAGCAAAAACACAGCAATCAATCACTCATGTGATTGTAATTCATTGCCATCATGTGACTACCATCGACGACGGTGATAATACCGATGATGATGACGATGACGATGACCATGAGGATGGTGTGATGATCCAATTATAAAAGGATCACTTGATTGTAGTTCCTCTGGATAAATGTACTTATTTTTGGATTTTAAGTGGATGACATGAAAGATTTTAGTTTTTAACAAATGACTATTGTGTCTTTCTTATGCAAAGTGGTTTCATGAATCATGAGTAAATTTATCAAAAGTTATGATTTTTTAGGGATTATTGTACTGTTTATTCATTTCTTGGTTATAATTGATATAGAGCAAGCACGGGAGACCGCAAATGGGAACTTGATCTCTTGAATAGCTATACATTTTGACATCTCAAGCCACTAGAAATACCTTGAATTTTGAGTATGTTACTGAGTGGACATAATTATAAAATCAATTAATTTTTAAGACACTATTTACCAGGCAATAAAAAACGTTATTTATGAATCAGAGTTAAAAATGGAGAATGAATTGTTTGAACTGGATCTTTTTGTTGTTCAATACATATTTAATACTCAATTCTTTTTATATATTTGATACTCAATTCTCAAAAATGGAGAATGAATTCTTAGAATTGGATCTCTCTCTTCATTTCTTAACTTTTCCCCTAACCCGCGCATTTGCACGGGTTATACGTACGCTAGTATAGATGATAGGGGAGAGCTGATGGGGGAGAGAGAGCTCGTTACGATGATATTGCTTATTATAAGGGAAAGTTCTACGCTGTGAAGATCATAGGGTTGGCTATCTTTGTTGATGCTTCAGAGCTGTGAGAACTTAGCAGGGTATGCTATTGATAAAATCATATTGTACTACTGAATAAAAAAAAAAAAAAAAAATCATAGGGTACCTCTGTTTTTAATATTAGATATCATTTACTGGTAATAATTCAATACCAAAGGCAGCACAACCACTAGAGACAGCATGTGATGAAAAATCATATAAGAGTTTCCTAGATGTTGTAACATGATCTGAAACCATGAAGTATATAATTCTTAGAAGATAAAAGAACTGTTTAGTAACACAACATATGAGAATGAGACAGTTTGAATTGAATGAAAATGTGTTGAACTATAAGAAGAGCAATGGTGTGTGGAAAAAAAATGGATTGAAGATTGATTATTTCTCTGATTGTGTTTGCTATATTGCCTCTATTTCTGCTCCTGAATCTAAATGTGCTTATGCAAAAGTAGTCCGACAATTTTTTTTTTTTAATTCATATAGGTAAGACAAGGCTCTATAGACCTTTCGGTTGTGTGTTGGTAGTTGGTACATGATGTAATTTTACATTTTGTTTCACTATTACAAAAATTCCAAAGAAGTCACAAGATTAGGAAGCATGGAGTTACCCAACAAATTATAATAAGAAACTCCACATTGTAAAATTCAGTTTTCTGCTTTTGACTTTTGATTTTTAATTGTACTTCATGCAATCAATTTATGATTTTTTTTTTCTTTTCAAATAAAGTAAAAATCATTATATTGAAATATGGTTAAACAAAGTGGTGTCTGATGGAGAAGCCTACCTACAGCGGCCAAAATGTTTTAAAGCATGATCTGTACTCAGCCCTTCTTTCCATTTTTGGTTCTCCAGCATCCTAAAATCCCAAGTCCTTCTAAAGGACAATAAGCAAATGCTTTCTCTCCTGTCTACTTACAGTCTGTAGGTGGAAGAGATGCAGGCTGATTGGGGCAGTGTAGCACTTTGAATTATCAAATCACTCAAGTCACACATAAATATCAATGGGATGTTCCTAGACAAAAATGTATACACCAACTTATTGGAAAAATAGGTGCATTTCAGCATTTGTTGTTTGTCTGTGCCTACTATACTGCCCTTTTACATCCATTCATGAAATTTGACTGATGAAAGGAAAACATCCATGAGCTGACGACTTAGCTCACAAAGAAAATTTCGAGTAATGCTACGCAGGTAATTTTTTTACTATAGTTAATTTGATTTGTTATAAATGGAGCAACATCAATTTTCCTTAAATCTATCATTGACATCGTTTTTATTATACATCAATTACAATCAAATATTTGTGAAAATTTTGATTTCTCTAACTTGAAAAATTTTGCAACACATATACACCAAATGAATAAAGCAAGGAATAATGCTGTCAAAGCAAATTAACCACTAGTGCAGTCCAACGCCTACAGCTTACCTCTTACTTTTACCAGAGAGAGACCATTGGATGATGCAATCAAGGTGCATTTAGGCTTGCTTCCCAAGGTTACTTTTCACAGCTCACACCTGAAAATCAAATAATCCAATTTTTTATTTTTATTTTTTTTCATATCATGGTTTACACTTTTACCTGCTTTTTTGTGTGCTTACTTAATGGTCTTCATGATTGAGATTTGGATGTAATTGGTTACCAAGATTGAGATTAAAAGTTGAAATATTCACTTTTAATCTCAATCTTTAAATAAAAAAAATTAAACTTACTTATTTTACTTTTTGATTTTTTACATTTTTGCCTTTGCACTTTTTGAATTTTTGAATTACCAATTGCTTGGTGAAACCAAAACAAGTAGGAAAAAAAAATACAACAAAACTAAGACAGACAAAAATATAAGTTGATGATTATAATATATGTGTTGGAATCTATCACTGGGCTCATCCAGAGGTACCCAAAATTCTTAATTGTCATCGTACAGATGGCCCAAGTGGAGGACTCAGATTGGAAGAAGGTACCAACCTTCCTGTAAAGTTTACTCAAATTTTATTTTATTTTTTCGGATAAGAAAACAAGTACATTATTTAATTCTATTAACTAACTCATTAAATTGCTTCTGCAGTGCTGAATGTATCAGACATCGATGCCTTTCCCTTCCATATGTAAATGGTTCTCTGCCACAGGATTTTTTCTTCCTTTTATAGACATGAAACTATCAGCCAGAAAGAGAGAGGCTCTGCAGTCTAGGAAAAGAGATCATATATGGATTTTGCAGTATTTTCAGACCCCAGGAAAGGAGCTATTATTCTGGCTAGTAAGCCACCTCATATAGTAGTACTACTCTATCAGATTGATTTGAGAGAGAAAAAGAGGTTGGCTTGTGTTGAAAGGTATGATACAAAAGAGAAGAGAAGGAGATACAGAGAAAAAACTGATTAGAGATAAGATTTTAAGTGAGTTGTCAAAGTGATAAGGAAATATATTTGTACCAGTGGTTTTAACCAATTGACAAGAAACCAGAATCACTTGCTTGTAAAGCAAAAATCTCTCTGCCAATACAAAGATAGCAAGAGAAAACCAAGCAAAATCCAGGTTCTGAATCTGGCTTTTCTTTTTGGGGAAATGGAAATTTTTTTGGCTGGCTTCTTTTCTCACCTTCTTTATATATCTCAGCAATCATGCATAGCCTCCTAAAGTGATATCAACTCTCTCTCTCTCTTACTCACTCATTGCTATCATAATCACCATCATCACTTGAACTTTGAAGAATGAAGAGAAGATTTTGTTGTTTTATTATAGTAGCTCTATAAATAGTGAGCTGGGCTTCTGCAACAAGCAGGTCTTTTCCACCAAATGATAGTTTTGGTGCTCATCAACCAGGTGAGCTACTTGCTCTCCAATAAAGTCTTCTCTTTTCAGTCACCAAGTATAAATGTCCACTTTTTCTTTGCAATCATAATACCTATTTTGTTTAGCTTACACAATTAAACTTATCAAAGAAAAGAGAAACCCTTTTCCTACATAATGATTTCCACTATGATTGTAAATCACCACTATAACAAAAAGTACAGTTAAAGCTTTGTCTTAAAAAGTGAACAACAATGTTTTGGCTTTAGCTAATTTGCAGTGTTCTCTTTCTCTTACTTTTTCAATAGCTTCTTAAGTCATTCTGCTAATTCCATTGCTTGATCAGGGCCAGACCACAGCTCAGAGTCTTCAAAAGTTACCTTGGGTACAGAAGAGGTTAGTTTCTCACTCTCTCTCCCTCCCTTTGAGGTTGTGTGAAGTGTGGTTGAGCTGAATTACTGAATCTGGAAGCCCACCCTTGTTTAAGTTTGTGTACTGCTTCCTATTTTGTTTTAAGTCTGGAGCAAACTTCTATGTATTAGTAAAAATGAGAATACCCAACAGAAACAGTACTTCATATTACTTAAAATACTAGCAATATGTTTTAGAAGTTAAAAAGTAAATTAAGTAAATTATTGTTCTGGCCTCTGGGACCAGAAGCATCCTAAGCATGTCACTCATATCACTTTTGAATACTGCTTCTAGAGTCCATAAGAAGAGGAGCATGTGTTGAGAAATTGTAAATCATGAATTATATTCTCGAAGGTTTGTTTATTTTTCAAAATGAAATTGATAAAGAAGAGTGTATACAATGTTAAATGGGACATGTAAAAAAGATTGTTATCACTCGTATGGTTTCACGGCTTGCATTAGAGACTTGATCCTTCTTAATCGGGACAATGAAAGATCACTGGTATTTGTAATTTTTTTTTAGATAATTCAGAACCTTTTATTAGATGACCAACTGTCAAGAAAGAAAGAAACAAGCCAAAAGGCCAACAACCCTCACTGCAGAAGAACACTGCAGAACTCTAACACAACAGACATAACCAGCAACAAGCTGGGCAATTCACAAAAAACCAAATTTATCCCAAATACAAACCCAAAGCTAAACAGCAACATCTCTTCTTACTACCCCAGCAACACTAATACCCCAGTTACAACAGAGAATTCTATTTAAAATGTTATCTCTGAAACCATTCTTGCTATGAAGCCGATTCTTCACATCTCTCTTGATAATATTGAGGAGTTGATCTTCAGATTAATCTGTCCAGCACGAGCATCACTTCTGCTGGCAGCATCATACATAACTCTATGCCCATACTTGAGATACAAAATCCCATCAGGGTGCCAATGATCATGCCACAAAAAGATCTTCCTACCATCTCCAACTTCACACTTCAGAAATAACCTAGCATCCTCCCTCAATTTTAACAAGTTTCTCCATCCCCAGGTACAATCTGAAGTCTTCTTTACAGTCCAAGAGCATTTATCTTTGATCAAATGTCTATGAATCCAAGCCACCCACAGAGAACCCGATTGGGTAAAAAGGCTCCAAATGTGTTTAAGGATGGCAGCCCTATTCCAATCCTCTACTCTCTTCAAACCAAGCCCTCCTTTCTTTGGAAGACAAACTTTATCCCAGGCAACTCTTATTCCACCCCTGCCAGTACATTTTCCTTGCCAAAGATAGTGATTGATGTAATATTCTATAGCTTTAATACTTTCTTAGGCAAGATGAAGATATAGACCAATACATTGTTGATTTCAAAAATCTTAAAATGTAACTGCTGCACTCAAAAGAGAGAAGCTTTGTATATATTAGTTGATACAGAATGGGCCTAGCTTTCTAAAAGCCCAAGAAAGCCCAAGTATACATAAAAGCCTAAAAGCCCAATTTAATACAATTTAATACCACATACATCTGAATACTATATAGAATAGACTGAATTAACTGTAACCTTACCAGCAAATGAGAGCACTGGTATTTGTAATTTAGTTAGGCAATGTGCCATTTCCACCATAAGCAGATATTGCAGCTTCTTGCAAATATTGCAGCTTCTTGCAAATATTGCTCATGTGCATTCTGAAATGTTAATTTGAGGTTCAAAACTCTTGAAGACAAGTGGATCTAAAAAATCTTTTTTATATTTTTTTCTACAATATTTTACATCTATATTTTGACCTTTTTTCTTAAATCAATGATTGTGTTCTAATGCTTAAACAGATTGAAATTTAATTAATATGGTGTATTAATGAAATACTCTTGAACTAGAGAAGAGCTAAAAACAAATTATAGTTATATATACTAAACTGCAGCTTCAGCTTTGTATCTTAGAGAAGAGCTGCAGTTTTTATTTTAGAGAAAATCTGAAGCTATATCTTATATGCTCTAGAACTATTGATATGGTAACAGACCGCCACTCTCGTAAGCAAGAGAGAACCTTAAAATCTCTATTATGGACAATGGATCTCAACACATGTCAGGTATGTACCAAGATCCAATCATTCTGTAAAACTTCCTTTACTTTGGTAAAAGCATATCTGTTGTGTGCACTACAAGCACTATTTTCAATTGTTCCCAATGATATGGTGGCTTTAGACTTCTCCAACCTGAAGAATTCATAGTCCACTGCCACAGTGCACCCTTCAGTTGAGGGTTAAGATATATCATCACTGTTTTTAAATGAAGAATATTCACTTAAAGAACTCTTTCAAACAAGACACTGAGAATTGGAAGGCAAACAAGCAATATTTTACAATAATTCTTCATGTCAGTGTATGGCATATCTATCAACCAAACATATAAAACTTAATCAGTACTCTATCAGATTGCATTGGTTGGATGTATGCCAATTTCAAACATTGAGAACCACATTGAGAATTGGAAGGCAAACAAGCAATATGTTACGATAATTCTTCATGTCATCATCATATGGCATCTATCAACATTAAAAACCTAGTCAGTACCCTATCAAACTGCAATGGTTGGATGTAGACATTACAGATTTTTTTGTTCATTCTTTATAAAAGCCTTATTAGCTGCTTGTTATGTATCTTATATGATAGGGAATCTAAGGATGGCACAGCTGAAAAGTATGAAAGCACAATTCAGAACAACATATGATTGGGGAAGTTGCACATTGTCACTTCCTACTCACATGGTCATACCGGACACATCATACTAAAGAAAATTTAGGAGAGGAAACACCTGTTAGTAAAAAGATCATCTCTCGTAGCAAGAGAGAAACTTAAAATCCCTATTATGGATAATGGATCTGAACATCTATCATGTAGCCATATCCAAACATAATAATGATAAAATTAGAGAGGAAGTCTATACCTTCAAGTTGACTTACAGCTCCTTAACCATCAAAACAAGTTTCCCACAATCCTTCAATTCCTAAGCTCCTTTGCTAACAATCCAATTGCCCAAATGGCCAAAACTCATAAACTCATCCACATTTCCATCCAATTCAAAAACACCATCAAGCAATCCAGTTTCAACCCACCACACATCCATTAAATTAAACCCTTCACATGGAATTTATATCCCACCAATCTTCATGTTACCCAATTCTGGTGCAAACCTCATAGAACCATTGTATACCCAGTTCAGCCCTGTGAATAGCTGATGACAATCACCAATTCTGGTGCAAACCTCATAGAACCATTGCATACCCAATCAGCCCTGTGCAAACCTCCGAAGTTTCCAAACAATTAAGCATCCACTTTCTAGTTTCTACTAAAGTCTTCCATCACCTTAGGTTGAATCATCTAGCCTTCAAATGCAGCTTTATTCCTGAAAAACCAGATAGACCATAAAACACCCACTAATCACAACCTCAAAAAAGAATTACCAGTGTTAGCTTCAACATAACCATTAAACCAGCATTCTAAGCAGACACCAAACTACTCTAGCAATTGTGCATGAGAACAAATGATCCACATTGTTCTCAAATTCACCACAAAATACACAACAAGTAAAAGATAAGACCTGTCTTCTACACAACTCACCTCTCACAGGTATAAGATCCTGCCCATAGAAAAATAAAACATTTAAAGGGTAATTTCATTTCCAAAATCCTGACCAAAAGGAATTCTGTCCACCAGAAGATGCGGACCCAACTTGAGATTCCAGACTCTGATTTCTAAAAAGGTAGAACCCTTTTTAATTCTGATCAATCAGATCAGCTAAACACTGCACAGAAGCTCTTATCTCGCAGTCCACCCTTCCTTCAGCTTGAACCAAGCAAGATGATCAATAGGAATAGACTTACACATTCCCAATGAGCCATCTCGCCTCAGTCAAAACCGTGTTTCTGCAGGAGAGTGTTCCTTTCCAGCCCCTAGAGTCAGAAGACTTTACCCTCACACTGAAAATGCTATCCTTTCTACATTAAGCCCTTATATAAATACTGGATCAATTTCCACCACTTCACTTTAGAAATTTTGGTCTATTTTTGCTCCCAAGCTGATTTGCAAGAGAATTGCAAAGTTTAGTAGATTTAATAAAGCTGAGTACTTCTCAATCTCACTATCTCCTACTCACAACACGGTTCAATGCATTATATTTTTTTCTTTAATTACAAGGGAACATGTAACTGCACCTTGAAATCAAATATTGAAGAAAACTAACTAATTCCATACCAACTATTGCTAGAAAGGAAAAGAATAGAAAAAAAGCTATGATAAATGAAACCTTCCTTTATTAAAAAAAGAAAAAATACAGTGATACTATATCTATACCTTCACCCCACTTTCATACATCAAAACTTGATTTTCGTTTTTCAATCAAAAAGTTACCATACTCACTGCACCTTGAAATCAAACATTGAAGAAAACTAACTAATTCCATACCAACTATTGCTAGAAAGGAAAAGAATAGAAAAAAAGCTATGATAAAATGACACCTTCCTTTATTAAAAAAAAAATACAGTGATACTATATCTATACCTTCAACCCACTTTCATACATCAAAACTTCATTTTTCGTTTTTCAATCAAAAAGTTACCATACTCACATTCAATATAGACAACAAATCTATAATAACAAAAATCTAAAAGATATTCCAGAGTTCCAAAGGATGGTCATCTGGTTACATTAGTAATTCAGGAAGAAAAAAAAAAATCAAAATCTATCCGAAACCAAAACAAGAACTCAAACTATCTCATCAACAAACTAATTGATTCCAATCTTCAGTCATGGGTGGCAGATCAGCAAAGAATGCAGCAAGCTCAGAATCAACATCATCAGTATAGGTATGACTTTCCGCCAAATCATCTAGTTCCTCAAAAATAATCTCCAAATCAAGAATGTCTTCAGATGGTGAAGAAAATAGTACTGGTATCGGCATATCAAGTGCAGGCTCAGGCTCAGGCTCAGGCTTAGGCGCTGGCTGAAGTGCTTGAAATTCATCTGGTTCGGAACAATACCTCATCCTTTTACTGTGTTGTTGGGCTCCTTCATCTAAATCTGACTCAGCAGCAACAGTGGAAGAAGAAGATCTTTTGAGAGGCATCTTTGCTGCAGCTGCATCCTCATCTTTGTTGTGGCTCAGCTTATAGATCACACAGAGAACCACATTGTTGCAACATTGCTGATCTGTTGGTGCAGACAGAGAAAGAGAATCAGCAAGAGATAACCCGTGCATTGTCCAACTAGTCTTCTTTAATATCCCGGAGTCATCCTTTTGCTTAAATGACAACATCTTGTTGAACCCAATATGGTTTCCATCAGCATCATATATTTTTTTGGTGTTGCTTAAATGCCAGGTTCCAGCAGCGGCAGTCCTAGACACACGATTATTGCCGATTTTGTTCAATGTAGTGAAAACATAAAGTTTGTTTTCAGTTGTGTTTTGTTGACGATGAGAATAAAAAATTTCCCAAGGGGGTTTTTTGCCATAAACCTCACAGTCATGTATAATATCACAAGGCAGCGCATCTCCCCTAACCCTCTTCACCAAATAGTCCCTTATCAGCTCTTCGTCAAAGGGGGCAAAGCGCCAACCCACGGGGGGCCACATTATGCTTCTTTTGAACCAAACAAACCAGTCAAACTTTGTCTATGTTTCTTAGAAGGACAAGAAATCCCTCAAACAAAACCCCACACAGGACTGAACTCCCTTGATAACAAAAATGATTATTACGCTGCAAATTGAATGGTAAAATTAAAAAGATGTTCGCATTAATAAGCATACTAAAATACTAATTAGCCCACCAGTACAGCACTATTCAACAATGAATTAATGATTACAACATGTTGAGATATATATATATATATACATTCAAGATGTGTGTATATATATAGAGAGAGAAAAGAATTAAAAATCAGTTTCAGTTTCAGAGTAATGAGAAGATGACTTACACAGAGAGAGAAATTTCAGAGCAATTTGCGAAGAATCCTGATAAACAAAACCCCCACGGAAAGAAAACCCTTTCTTTCTTCCAATGATAAACCACAAAAGCCTTTCTTCAAATCTCGGAGAACAACAAGAATTTCAATTTCAAATTCTGAACTGGGTCTGTGTTTCAACAAAAATATGACCGTTGGTTGGATAACAAAGAAAGAAAGAACTCTTAGACTTGAACTCAACGCAACTCAATTCCACTCCGCGGCAGATTTATAAATATGACCGTTGGGACTTGGAAACACTTTAACTTCCCTTTCTTTATGCTTCATTTAATTTTGTAATTTATTTTCCTTATTTCATTATGTCTACATGTAGTAGTATTATGGGGACTTTTCTGATAATTTTGCAATTCTAAAAATTATTTGTGGATTCAAATTTATTATAAATTTAATTTAAATTTCTTAAGTTAAATTATTAAATATTGAGGTTTATTATAGATTATTTTTTATTAATATTAATTATATTATTTATGATGTCACATACTACCAGTAAAACTCTAAGTGGATCACAAAACTATGAATCACTCCGTACAATTCACAGGATAAATCAACAAATTAGAGAATTTTTAAAAGAAGAAAAAAATCATACCTAATTTAATTATAAATTGTTTAGAGAATATCAAATATAACTTAATTCAAAACTTGTTTAATATTGGGTTTTTATCCAAAAAGATGATAAATTTAAGTTAACAGAATTTAACACTATTTTTAACTCTAAAAACCAAATATATTAGAATGATAGGGGTGGAAAATGTGTGTTTTCAAAAACTTAAAAGAAAATATTAGAAGAAGCCAACAAAAAGTCTAATGCTTTTATTTTATATTATTAATAGTCGCTAACCCGAGCACCGCAGGAAAAAGTTCAACAAAAAGTATTTTTACATTATACATATTATATTAAAAGTAGTAATAAAAGAATCAAATTCATTACACAGTTGGCGTGGTCAATGGATGCCTATAAAAACAAATATTAAATGAATACTTTTGTGATGTCGACCACCGACCTCTAATGCTTAAAGTTTATGAACATGTTTTCTAAGAATGAGAGAAAATAGTTAGTGATTAAAAAAAATGTCATACCTTGTTCATCGCTTTTTCTATTTTTTTTTTCTTATAAAGGTGTTTTGTAAATAATTAAGGAGTATCATATATTGAAGTTTTATTGTCATGGTTTATGAATTAATGGAGAATAATGGTCTATAATTGTTGGCATGATTCCCAGGTCAACTGGTTGTCACTACCCTATTTTGACCTCCTAAATTTCTCAAAACATTTCATGCAACTTGCGCTATAAAAAAATTAGATTTTCACCAAAATTCTTATAGATCAATGTGTGATTGTGCTCGTTTACCCTGATCGGACATCGAAACAATGGATTGCATACATTTATGGGTTAACCCTAATTTTGACCAAGTTTGGCCGAATTTTGATCGAGTTTTTGGCCAAACTTTGAGTGTGTACTAAATTTGAGTACTATGTTTTTTCTTAGCATCTGTACAACCTCATCCTTACCCAGCAACGCCATAGCCATCTCCTACCTCACTTCTGTGCTCAGTGGCGTCTGGGTCTACTCATTCAGATTTGCGAGATTGGCTACTCACTAATAGTGAAGGTCCATGATCCACCATTGGCACGCATCACTTTTTATGTCCTTTGTAGATTGATTCTAGTCACCACAACTTTAGTAGGAGAAATTGGGCACCGCTAACATCACCGTCTTTAACCTATTATTCTCATTGCATCACATAACAAAAGTGCTTTGTTTAAAACCAAGGGAAGTGGTGACTGCAATGTGAGGTTAGGAGCATAGTTATCAATTCCGTTCCGTTCCGGCCGGAATTTCTAGTATCGGAAAGTAAACCGGAACAAACTCCCGTCCCCCCCCCACCCACATTCCATCTCGTCCCAAATTCCAATCCATTCCAACCCGTTTCGGCCAATACCGGCCGAAAAGCAAATTTCAACCGGTATGCAAAAATGCCTACTTAAAAAAAAAAAAAAAACTCTCAAACAAATTGTAGTTTTAATAGTCTATATCTAAATAAAGTTCTCCTCATTTATTATGTGATAGTATTTTATAAAATAGTTGTAATTTTGTTTATATTTCTTATTTTATTTTGTTCTTTACAATTAGTATAGATGTGAAGTATATTATAAAATATATATGAAGCTAACAAAACAATAAATTGGATCTATCAACAAAACATATTAATAAAAAAAATACTCTTTTATCATAAAATGATTTTAAAAAAGTTTTAATACTTAGTTTTGAATTGATATGTTATAAATTTGATAAATAGTTAGATATATATATACTCATATTACTAATATAAAAATATTAGCAGTAAACCTAAAACGGAATGCCGTAATTGACCGGTACCGAAATATTCCATTTCAGTGGACAAACCAGAACGGGCACCGTAACGGTATTCACAGCTATGGTTAGGAGGGCTTGTGACTTGATTTTTTTTGTTATAGTGTGTGTTTTCCTGTCCAAAAATTCTTCGCATTTTTTTTTTGGAATAATAGTGCTCATATTTGGATATCTAACTTTAATAAATTTATCATACATTCATACTACATATATTTTTATGTGTTAGTTTAAATTTCAAGGAGAGTATTTTTCATACTTTATTCACTAATGCCCAATTTCTATTTATCAATAGTTTTCATTTTAAATATCTATGTATAAATATTTTTTTTTTTTTTTTTTTTTTTTTTAAATCAACAGTTGAGAATTACAATCAATAGACTCTAATTAGGAATAAATTACGGATTTTTGTCTTTTAAAAAAAAATTTACATCCTATTAAATTAAAACTTTGATTTTATGTATAAATATTACATCTTATCATTTACATATATTTTTATGTGTTAGTTTAAATTTCTAGGAGAGTATTTTTCATACTTTATTCACTAATGCCCAATTTCTATTTATCAATAGTTTTCATTTTAAATATCTATGTATAAATATTACATCTTATCATTTTAAATTTTCTACAAAGATTACAACCAAATAAGAAAATTTAAATATGATGGGATTTTGCATCCCCATGATTTGTAACATTTTGTGTATTTAACAATATTTTCAACCAAACACACTATATCTCCCATCCCTTCGTGTATAGTGCAAAGGGCTTTCAATTCTCTCTCTCTCTCTCTCTCTCTCTCTCTCTCTCTCTCTCTCTCTCTCTCTCTCTCTCTCAACAAGAAAAACATCGTTAGAACCATCTTTATAGCCAATGCACCTATGGCTATGCCAGGCCAAAACCCTCGGCTGTATTTGAGCCAACTCGAAAGCCAAAAATCATTATCACTAAAAACCCAAAACCCAAAATTGCCACCAATGAAATTCCAAAGCCTTGCACTTCCACCTCTTGTTCTTGCACTTCCACATCTTGTTCCTGTGATAGGAATGGTGGGCTTTGAGTGGACGAAGAATATTTCACCTCCACCACAATCTCAGAAGCTGAAACCGATCCTAAAAGTTCAAAGATTCCAACACCATCGTGCTTGGAAATCATCAGCAGCATCACCGTGGAGAAGGATTTGGATGACCCTTATTAAGATTTTCGGTAGGCTTCAAATGTGTGTGTCAAAGAGAGAGAAAGAGAGAGAGACAGCAGATCTGGAGAAAGAGAGAGATGAGTGGATAAGAAAGAGTGAGAGAGAGACAAAGAGATATGAACAATTTTGTTTTTGGCGGTTTGATTTTTTTAAAATTAAATAAATTAGGTTTAAAATAAAATGCTCTGTTAGCATTAAAAGGTGCCAGATAAGCACTTAACGGTCAACCTACAAACAAATATAGACGGAATGACTCGGTTGAAACATAAACAAACGTAAGGGACCAAAATGAAAACTTTCAAAGTTAAGGGGCCAAAATGAAACAATACCAAACTTAAGGGCCAAAAGTAGACTTTAGTCGAAAAATTTACATAAATTTCTTGGAAGTTGACTTAAAGATATGCAATTCAATGCATGAAATTGAGTCTATAAATGGATTAGACTTTGATTATTGCTGAAATAAATTGCCCATGGGAAAGTGCTGCTTTAAAAGTTAAAAAAAGAGCGTACTGTGGAGTCGATATATCTTTGGATATCATGACAGATGCTAAAGCAATTGAAGAAGAATGGAAAAGTCAATTTAGAGAAAACCTTTCAATTGACCCAATAATATCTGCATCGACAATGCTATATTTACCTTATGATGCTACCGCATGTGATGAACCATTACCTTGGAACAAGTTTCAACTTTTCAAACCAAATTTCTTTTTTTTTTCAATCTCATTAATGTAAATATTAAACATGATAACTTGGTTTGTGAAAATTTGTAAAAATAAATAAAAATTGCTTATGTATAACATGTAGTAGTAAATGGGGACTTTTGTGAAAATTTCAGAATTCTTAAAATTATTTGTAAAAATGCAGAACCTGCAAACTTATTATTTATATTATTTATGATATTACAGTATGACCACCAGTCAAACCTTAAGTTAGAGACGGAGTTAATCTTCGACCAAAGGGGGCCATGTAATATTTTTTTATTTATATATATATAATTATATATATATCTATACTATATGTAAACTCAAAGCTTTGTTGACTTTTTTTCCTTTAGTTTGACTTCATAAAAATTTGCCACATCATCTTTTCTCTCATTACAATTTTACACCTCATTATAATTTTTTTAATATAATTTCTTTTATCATTATAACAATTCACCTCTCTCTCTCTTTCACGATAACACCTCTCTTCTCTCTCTCTTTCACGGTCTGCTCTTTCACTCTCTCACGGTCTGCTTCTCTCTCAGCCTCAAAAACCTCACTCTCTCAAAGACCTCCTTCTCAAATCACCTCTTCTCTCTCAATATCGCAAAAACACGGTCTGCTCTCTCCCTACAGGCAGCCGGTCTTTCCTTCTCAAAACCCTCTCTCTACTCTCTCAAACGGTCTGCTCCAACGCCTCTCTCATCAGCCTGATCAAAAAACTCCCTCTCTATCTCACGGCAAATCACCCTATCTTCCTTCTCACTTCAATCCCTCTCTACCCAATCCCTCATAAATTGCTTCTTCCTCAAATCCCTGGCAGCAAACCGATATTACCCAATTCAATCTTGCAAAGACCAACGCCCACTTCATAATCAAAATCCCTCTCTATCTCACCATAAACTGAGGGGGCGCCACTGCCACACTGGTGTGGCCTCATCACCGTTTCGCCTCCAAGGGACTGCCGAGGGGCGCCACTAAGGGACTGCCATCACTGTTTCGCCACCACCAACCACCGGCCATCCGCAACCATCTGAGTTCGAAACCGCTGGTATTTTTTATTTTGGTTAATGGTTACTAATAAAACCTTCGGGAAAACATAGCAAACCATATGGTCTTAATGTTTGATGTTTTGTGCAGCAGCTTTACTGATAAAACCTCCGGGAAAACTTAATAAACCATATGGTATATGCTGACCACATGTTTGATGTTTTGTTTCTTAAGGGACAATTACTATAGCAAACCAATCTGGCTAACTTATGTTGTAACATTTATCAGTTGAATTGTACCTTTAGTTTGGCCTTTGTAGCTGTTACTCAAACTTTCCTTTGATGCTGAGATTTCTAATGCACTATTTGAGTTTATGATATCTGATGAAGCCATAATTTTAAATGACACCCAATGTACGATGCAGATGAGTGGGTTTGGTTTTCATCCAACAAAGGTACAATTTTAAGTTGTTTTTAAATTTAAATATTGGATAATTATGTGGCTTTTGTGTGTTTGCTTTGTGGGTGTATCCAAGCAAACAGTCGGAAAGCTTGATGCTCAACACACTGATGTTCAACATGTCAGTTCCGACCCCATTTGTTTTTTTGCAACAAGGTTAGTGCTCTTTTGTGTGAAAAATATTTTAGCACATCATATGTTCAATTGTAATGTGGCTTGGTTTGTCTTGGGAATCATTATTGGGTTGATTCATATTGCAAAACTCTCTTCATTCACATTTTGGAATCTGCACATCATATGTTTGACAAAATGTCTCACTCGCTGTTTTATTTGTTTAAGTCAATTTAATGGTTTATGCCTCTTGGTTTTAGTTACCATTGGTCATCTTTTTTTTCTTTTTCTCATGTGCATTTAGGCTTACTAGGCGATCAACGTAATAAGAACCTTAAGTTAAGATTAAAAAAAAAAGTCCAGGTTTAATTTTGTACTGCTTTTGATTGATTTTGTGGGGGTTTGTGTTGTATGGGATTTTGTGTTTGGGTTTAAAATCAGAATGGATTTTCTGTTTATGGCTTCATGTTGTCTAACAATTAAAATCTAATCTAATGAAAAAAGGGAAAAATACCATATTACATATTGCTCTGCTTGTATTGAATAATTCACTCCTTTTTTCCATCTTGCCTGTTTTACCTCCAGAGTGACTTGCTCTCATGAACTTTCCATTATTTATGTCTGCAGAAAGAGCATCATCCTTAGCATATACCATGAAGTTGTCCACTTATTGGAATGGCTTTGTTTAACTGTTCTTATTTTAGTCATCATATATCTCATGCAGCTCTTATTGGTTTATTTCTTGAAGTGTTTCTTCCTTATTGGTGACTGTTGCATTATATTTCGTAGCTAAGTACTAAGAGCCTCTGTTCTCATTTTGCAGACTAATTGCCACAATGGTTTATGGAGAGCCATTGGTTTGAGTTAGTAGAGTAGAAAATAGAGGTAATCTATAAGAAATTTAGCAAAATGATTTAAGACTATGGAAATTGGTAAATATTAATATGATACTTTAGCTATTGTTTCCTCTGTAGATGGCGGTTCGACTAGGCATGCAACCGGTCTCATAACACCTTTTCTGTGAGAGGTGAGCCTACATGTCTGAATTGTGGCGTGAAAGTTTACACTTTTTTAGTGATGTTGTCTCCTTACATTGTGGGGGTGAAAGTTGCTTTCATGCTTACCATATCTGTAGGTATTTGAAGATAATAACATGTTTCTCTATCTCCTTTATTATGTTCATTAGGGCTATCAACCATTATATGGCTGTGTAGTTCCCCATTGAATGGTTATCAAATGGAGAGTATACAACACTAACCAAACTTTTTTCTATTCAACCAAAACGTGTAAGTTTAATTCATACTATGGCTATGGCTATGCATGAGGTAGCTTTTATATTAATTCTAAAAAGCTATTTCAACGATATCCTATTGTAACACTTACTTATTTTTTAAGAGCTACTTAGAATTTATCTGGATGAACTTGATCACCTCTGGATATATGAAAAGAAAAATTGGTTAAAATCAAGCTAAGTTTTAATGTAAGTTTTTGCATGCCTTTTCCTGAAAAAAAAAATTTATTTAGTCAAAGTGTTTGTTTCAAGACTCTGGAATTATCTTTTATTTTTTTTTTTTTTTTTTTTTGCTTTAAAAGCTTGCTGATCTTTGCATAACAAGCCAAAATTTTGCAAACAAGGCAAAATTGTAAATAGTGGCAGCAGGAAATAATGCATTATGTTAATTGGTTATGCATGCACCCTGTTCAGATTTTTTATTATGCTTGCTGTGTCTATAATTCTGTCACGGTCCTAGACAGAGGTGAAGGAAAGAATTGAAGCCTCTAATGCCAAGTATAAGGCCAAGGCAGATCAACATAGAAGGAGAATTGTCTTCCAAGAATGGGACTTGGTGTGGATCACTCTTACTAAGGATAGACAACATGCTGGTCCCTTTTTGAAGCTACATAACATGAAAGTAGGTCCCTGCAAGGTGCTAAAAAGAATCAATGATAATGCATATACAAGGTGGAGTTGCCAACACTCTTGCAAATTTCCATTCTTTCAACATTCAGCAATCTGCATCTCACACCTTACCACCAAAATCATCTTCAGAATGAAACTTTACACTTGAGGCAAGTATCTCTAAAGAGGGGGATTTCTGATGTAGTGGATTTCAAAGTGCTAGAAGCTATTGTAACAACCAAGCTTTTGCAACAAAAGTAGTTATTTTGTAGTTAGGGCTTAGGATCTTATTGTAACGACCCTATCTTTTGTAACAAAGGTTGTTAGCTGTTAGTAGTTGGTTAGCCATTTGTAAACAGCCCATTGGCTGGATTACTAGACTATTAAGGCTTGAACTTGAGGCAATAGAATTTTATAGCATGACCCCTAGCAACTTTGGTGACTGTCTTATATGTACTTTCTTTACCACATTACCAAACAAATAATGTAAGTTCCTATAATATAAATGTTAGATATTTTTTTTATTGTCAAGATTTATAGAAAGCTTATAGAAAATGTCTATGACTATATTCAAAGGGGTTAAAGATATTTGGTCAAAGGTTGGAAATTATCTTATTTTCAAGGTTTGTAATTATGTCTGTATTGATACATTGATTGTTTGTGGTTTAAATGTAAATCTTATTTTTTTAACAGAATAATATATATTTTTTCTCCTACCTTTTGAAAGATGCGTAAGTTAGTCATTAGTGGTTGATTATTGTGTAAAGTGTAGCAAAGTGTTAAGTCTTTTTGTTTAATCTTTTTGTTATATATGTGTTTTTTGTTGTTCATAAATAAATTGTTATCAGCTTTGAATTTAATGATTTTGAAGAGCTTTTTTTAAAAAAATTGTTACCTACTGATTTGATGCTAGATTATTTCTACAATGCTTTTGTATAAATGTTAGGTGAAGAATTATCATGTATTGTTAGATGAAATGTGTATTTTCATTTCAATTCAAGAACTCTTTTTTGTTCTTTGAAAATATAACAGGTTTTAACAACTTTTCAAAACTATTCATCAGAATTGAGATTCTCATTTTAGTTTTTTATAATTTCTTAACATTATGATATTCACACAAAATTAAAATATATAATATAAATTTCCGTGCATCGCACGGGTTTGCGACTAGTATATATATAATTTGAAAGTTCGGGATCTAAAAATTTATTATCTTCCCCTCACCCCCAAAAATAAAATATTACTTGACCATCAAACCCATATTTGTGATCAGCACGCCTTAATTATTTGTTTTTGGGACCAAAGTTAAAAATTTTGCACTTTGGAATTTGAGTGCTACCTCATTGTTTTGCTTTACCTAAAGGATTTTGAGTCTTACCTTATTGTTTTGCTTTACCTAAAGGATTGTTTGGGTGTTTTCTTATTTATTTATTTTTTTTTTGAATTGGACAACACTAATTAGTTTTTAATTAGAACAATATTTCTCTTTAATAAGACAATTGGAATTCATAGGTATAATACATTCACGGTTGATGAATTAGAAGAAAATTAGGGATGAAAATATTGTACTTTTCTAAATCTTATAGGAAATGATTATAACTTTGTTCACAAAATTATTGAGAAATCATGGTCATCTTGTTTCATCCAGTAAAGTGCTTATCAAAAAATTCAAAGATGATGGATGAGATGCTTTACTTACTACTATGAAATCATTTTTAGAGACACACAATATAGAAAAAATTAATATTTACCTATTGGTAAACAAATTTTATATGCAAGATTTTACCTATCATAGGAAACTACTTAAAAATGGAATTCCATTATTACAAGGATTTCAAACTTAAAAAATAAAAATAATAATAATAATTAAAAAAATCCTAATATTTATGAATTGTTTGTTCATAGAGTGTTTGTATTTATACTTACTCTTTTAGATTTTACAAAAATGAACATTTCCAGTCATAAAATATTGTCAAAACTAACAAAATAGAAGATAACGTAATTTTATAACTGACTCTTTGATTTTGTAAACTAAAAGGTGAATTGCTGTGAAATTTATTACAAAATCAAACATAAATGATTTTTACAATTAAAAAAAAAATAGAATTTCAAAAGTCGAACTCATTTTGATAGATTATAAATAATTGAGTTTAAATATATTATAAAAAAAATGATTTTGTATCTTGTTTGTATTTATATTTTTTTAATATTGAAAAAATGCTAATTTTATTTATTATTTATTAATTTAGTTTATTTCTTTTTCAAGAATTGTCAAAATTCTTTAATTCATGATTTGGCCGACCAATGATAAAATTTTGGCTATGTCCATGCCTTAGGTGAACTACAAAAGTAAGGATCACTCTTTTCTCCAATTCAATATCTCAACAGGTTTTAAAATAATATTTTTCGCCCACTAGGCATTTGGCCTAGTGGTGCAGCCCCCTCCCTTGATTCCCCCACTTAAAGGACGTGGCACTACAAGAAATTTGGCCTTTAGCGACGACACAAAATCGTCGCTAATACTCTAAAAGTTGTCGCTAATTTTGATTAGCAACGACTTTGTCATTGCTAATCGTCATTACTATTGCTCCGTCACTATTAGAAATTCAGCAACGAAATTTTGTCGTTGCTATTATACTACCAACAGCGACGACATTTTTCGTTGCTAATAGTGACTATTGTCGTTGCAAATAACTTATGAACATTAGTGAATAAGTCGTCGCTGAAATGTTACTATTTGCGACGATAAATATGTCGTCGCTAATATGCTTATAGGTACAAATTAGCGACGACGTAAGTCGTCGCTATTTACTTTTTACATTTTTTTATTTTTTTATAGTTTTCATTTTGATTTTTACTTGAATACTAAAAACACATTCATACATCGTCATACAACTATCCAATAAATAAATAGTTATAAAATCATTACATCTATTAAATTGACACATAGAAAAATATAAAAAACAATACTCAAGTTCAATTTATCATATACAAAGTTTAAATTCCACACTCAATTCCCAATCACATTTAAACATATTGCCTTATCAACTAACTAATTAAATGTCCTCATCTGGATATATAGACTTTAAACTTTTTGCATTGAGATGAATTTTCCCAAGATATGTGGGTTATGACACGAAACATTTCTTCTTCCTGAAGTAAGAAACAAAACTCAATATAAAGGTTACCAAAATATATAAACATATTCATAAAAAACCTTATAACTTACTAAAAGCTCATATCACATATCTCATATCTCATACCTGATAGCTAAACGGAAAGATTAGGCCTGGAGGAGCTTAGTTCTCAGTGTTCTCTTTACCTAAACCAAGGATTTGAGTTTATTACTAACAACTCAAGAATTCTTAACCCACCTCCAAGAGGTTCCCAAATACAAACACATCATTCACTATTTCATAAAATAACAATAAAACAAAGATTACATGGCTCATATATATCCTTTAATACTAAATTATCTAAATCATAAAACTAAGGAAAATAAAAATTCACCCAAGTAGTATACACACCAAATAGTATAAAAAATAATTTACAACTCAAATCACTTACCCAATTGCAAGAATAAATTCATTAAAGTTTCATTATTTTCATGCACTTGGGATACTGTCTCTTTACAGGGCAGTCTTATTATAAATTACATTTTACCAACCAAATCATTTTAAATACCATGAGATTTCATAATGACATCCTAATATAAGTATACTATATATATATAAATGTTCAACTCAAAATGACGTCTGTACAATTTATAAAAATTACAACAAGTCAGTGTACTCAAATAATTTCTGACAGATTCATGATTCTAAAAGAAAATTTAAAACTCTTTCAATATCAACTCAAATGTTGTAATTCTTGATTCTAAACTCAAGCCATGTGTGTTAGGTTTCATTATATTCCTCATTTACATTCAGATTTCACATATTCAATTTACTACCCATTTTATAAACATCAAACACAGAATCTGTCCAAATGACAGACTTGAACAACTTTCTTATAAATTCTCAAAACGTGTCCAAATGGCCATATCTTCATGTGAAATTAAATACCCACGTACTAGACATATAATAAAGTATTCCTCAACAAACCGTTTCCAAAATTACTTTATATAAAAATCCCAGAATTTCATACAAGTTTCTGCTCACTGCAGAAAACAGAAACAGAGGGTATTCTTCATCATCAAGAACTTAAAAAATTTTACCTTATACATCCACACACATATTCATTCATATTAAATTTGATTAAAATCCATTAAAGAACGACATTTTGGAGGCTGACCAGGTCTGTAACCCAACTCATAGTTGTTTAGAACTTGGTTCTAAATGGTTTCCGCAAGTCAATTTTCGGTTAAAAGATAAGATTTGCATCAACAATGCACCAATTACTCTCAAAATTTCCAGATTTACTCTAAATTATAAGACAAATGTTTTTCATGAAGGGTCTGTGACCCAATTCAAAGCCGTTTAGAACTTGGTTCTAAATGGTCTCCGTGAGTTAATTTTCGGTTATAAAATGAGATTTGCATCTACAATATACAAATAACTCTCAAAATTTCCAGATTTACTCTAAATAATGAGACAAATGTTTTTCACGAAGGGTCCGTGACCCAATTCTAAAAAAATCACAAGGTGCCACATGGAGGTCAAAATTGCATCAAGCATGGTCATCTAAACATATTTTGTTCCTAAATTGCACAAATCATCCTAAAATTGTTTTAGATTCATTCTAAATGGTAAAATAAACATTTTTAATGAAGGGTCCATGACCAAATTCTTCACCATTTGGAATTTGCTTCCAAAGGGACATTTCATCAAACACTTGATAGACAACTTTACATATTACACTACACATAAGTTTTCTTTACAAATCCATTTTTCCTACATACATTTATAGATTTTATACACACAATCTATACTCTAAACATATTTCAATAACATTATAAAACAACAACAACACAAACCCATTACAAATTGGAGTATGAAAACACAAAACATGCAAAAATCAATTCCAAAACACACCAAATACCCATACATCCGAAAATTGCATGAATAAATCTAAAAAAAAATCAGATTTGAGTGTTTGATACTACATACCTCACTTCTAGCACCATTAGAAAAAAAAAATGTCACTTGTTTCGAAGAAAGCAATCATCCAGGTTGAATGTTGTCATGAATCTCCTATTTTTTGGCCTATTTGACCTTGAGGAAGAAGATGAAGCCATCAAGGGTAAGTCTGAAATTTCAAGGGGAAAACACTAAAAATGTAGTAATCCATCTTTCAGACCTTAAGGAATAAAGTCACTTAAACTGGTGATACATCAATTACTACTATAGCATTTAGTGTCTCCTAAGTCCTACCATGATATTATTGGACCACAATAATAAAATAAAAATAATAGAAAATGAATCAGTTGCTTAAAAACTTGGGTATACCAAGCACATTCCATCAATCTATGTGGGTCTAATACTCTAATTTTGTGATCTTTGATACACAATCAAGTGCTAGGCTGGAGGAATGGCTTAGGCCAAGATATAAGTCTTCAAAACAGCAAAATAAAGGTGCAGGGGTTCTGAGCAAACACTCCTAGGGGACTGTGGCAGAGGTGTTGTGCTGACTTAAAAATAAAGGCATATTAATTACATTACAACTACAAAACCAAGGCATGATAAAATTCACCCAAGTAGTATACATGCCAAACAATACTCACACCAAATTACAACTCAAATCAATGAATCAAATTCAATAATTAATTCCCCAAAGTTCCAGTATTTTCAGCTTAACATTAAGCAGATTTCTGCAGATCAGTCATTTTATAAATTTTATTTGGAACACTTAAAGTTATCAAAGTAAATTGAAATTTAACAGGGATGACCTCATATATATGTACAAGCTACCACAGAAAATTCAGATCAAGATAACATCTCTAGAATTTATTAAAATTCTCGTCATATGGTAAACACAAATCTTTCCTGACAGATTTAGTGTCTCATAAGAAAATTAATAACTCTTTCAATATCAATCCAAATACTATAATTCTTGATTCTAAACTCAAGCCCTGTGTGTTAACTTTCATTATATTCATCTTTTGTATCCAGATTCCACATATATAAATTACTATGAATATTTAATCACTACAAATACAGACACTGTCCATTTGACAGATTTGTAGGATTTTCTTATAAATTCTCAAAAGGTATTCAAATAACCATATTTTCAAGTGAGATTTTAAACACTTATACTAGACATATAATAAATCAATCTTCAACAAACCGTTTCCCAAATTACCTTTTACAAAAATCCCAGAATTTCATACAAATTTCTGCTCACTGCAGAAAACAGAAACAGAGGGTATTCTTCATCAAAAACTTCAAAATCACCCATGGTCACACATATACTCATGAACCAAGAAGAATATCAAATCCATAAGCAAAACCACATATAAACATAACAAAACTCAAAGATTAAACCCCCAATATCAAAACCCTAACTAAATTTCATCAATCAAACAATCTCAATCATACCCACTTCTAAACCTTGATTAAAATCATAAGCTCTTACCTTAATTGATTATCAATCTTGTTCTTGCTGTGAGAATGGTGATTTCTATGAAGGAAATTCAGATGTAGATGGTGTGAGAGTGTGAGAGAGAAACGGGTGAGAGAGAGCTAGAGAGAACCAAGTGGGAGCAGAAAATATGAGCAGAAAATGAGGTTGGGGTTTTAGTTTAGGGAAAATATAAGCTGAAAATGAGCAGAAAATATATACAGAAATAGTGACTCATCACTATTTGATAAATTACAGTCTTACTCCCATTATTTGGTAAAAAAAAAATTTCAAATTTTTTTTTTTTTCAAATTTTTATACATTTTTTTTTTACAAAGACTACGGATTTTATCATTTAAAAAAAAAAAAAAAAAAAAAAAAAAAAAAAAAAAAAAAAAAAAAAAACTGAACCTCTTTATAATGCTTTAAACTATGATTAAAATAAATACTAAAATTTAGGATTTTAAAAATGGTCACATATCAGCGACAACACACAATATCGTCGCTATAAAGTACTTATAGCGACGATTCACAATGTCGTCGCTAAACAGTTAATAACTTAATATAAAATCCTATATGTTATTATTATTTTAGTCACGTATCAGCGACGACACACAATATCGTCGCTATAAAGTACTTATAGCGACGATCCAAAATGTCGTCGCTAAACAGTTAATAACTTAATATAAAATCTTATATTTTATTATTATTTTGGTCACGTATCAGCGACGACACACAATATCGTTGCTATAAAGTACTTATAGCGACGATCCAAAATATCGTCGCTAAATGGTTAATAACTTAATATAAAATCCTATATGTTATTATTATTTTGGTCACGTATCAGCGACGACACATAATATCGTCGCTATAAAGTACTTATAGCGACGATCCAAAATGTCGTCGCTAAACGGTTAATAGCTTAATATAAAATCCTATATGTTATTATTATTTTGGCCAAATATCAACGACGACACAAAAATCGTCGCTAAATAAAGTATATTAGCGACGAAAATAATCGTCGCTAATATAAAATCATATTTGTTATTATTATTTTTGCCACAACACACAATGTCATCACAAATAAATAACAATTAACGACGACTATTGTCGTCGCTGATATAAAAAAATAATTTGCAACACCAATCTTGTCGCTAAAAAGTAATTAGTCGTTGCAAATAGATTTTTCATTTTAACATCTATCGTATTAACAACGACCTATAGCGACGACTTAAAAAGTCGTCGCTATTGTTAATTTGTTTTGAAAATTAGCGATGACAATATTTTGTCGTCGCTAATGCTTACTTATTAGCAACGATTGTTAGGTCGTCGCTGAAATTTTGGTCACTAAAGGCTAAATTTCTTGTAGTGTGGGTTCGATCCTCCACTTATACAAAATTAGTGTAGTGTGGGCGTCTGTATTTCTATCATCAATTCAAAAAAAAAAAAAAAAAAAAATTCTAATTTAAAAATTCAAAAAGGAAAATTGAAAAATAAAAAAAATAAAAATTATACATGATACACATTATATACTCAATAAAATTTGGGTCCTAGAAGAGATCTCTTTGTGCCAAGTGTACCTCTGTATTAAAGAATTTTGATTTGACTAAACTTAGAAATTAATATGGGTTTTATAAACTGTGATTACCTCAAGTGACTACTCTCTATTTGCACAAGCTTTAAGAAATTTAAATTACTATTTTATTAAAACTTAATTAACAAAGGTTTTAAATAATACACAATTTTCTGCTCACTTCACTCACTTGTTTCTTACTAGTGTCACTCTTGAATCATTCTCATTCTCAAAACAATGTCATTGACTTCAAGATTCTCAAACTCTGTCTTTCATCATCTTTCTTGAACTGGCTGAAACTCAGGTTTATACATTGAGTATGGATTCGTGGAGAAAAGATTGAGATATGGGTGGAGTCATTACATTTAAGTGGGCCATCTACTTATTTTATATCTCATTCACCCTCTATATTTTTTAATGGAGCAATGCACTCTATAGCACTGTGGCGCTTCTATGAATTTTTTCCAGTAGGTTCATTAAAAAACTTGAATATATTAACATCACAAAAAAAAAAAATGCAAATGCACATACAAAAAAAAAAAATACACCATATCATCTACTAGTTCTTTCATACATTCAAAGATTCATCATGGACAGTACATAAACAAATGAAAAACAAATAAATCCTCAAAGACATGCTAAGGGCATAACTTCAATGGGTCAAAAATCTGTAATTTTTATCATAAAAAGAAATTAAAGAGTGATCTTGCTTTTTAATTTATCTCATAATACAAGCAAGTGATCAATGCATACCCCATAAAACAAACTGAAAATTTTTCTTATAAAATTAAAGAGTTCAAAAATCGAGAGAAAGCTGTGGGCTTTTGGAGAGATTTTTGTGTTGATTTACCTTCACATGTCTCGTCAGAATTGTGTTTACTTCATAGGGAAGTCGTAGAGGAAGATGCTTTCACTCAGAGAGAGAGAGAGCATTGAGAAAAAATTGAAGAAAACAAAGAAAGTGACAGAGAAAAACAATAAACAACTGAGTAGGCTATTGAATGTAGATCTTGTTTTTTAGGTATAATATTAGTTATATTTTAGCTGAAATTGGGTTTTGACTAAACCAATGGGGATGCTCTAAAATAAGTGAATTTAGTTTTTTTTGTTTTTTATATAAAAAAAATAATTAATTAAACGAAATTTGATTGGGCTGGCTAAAGAAATTAGCCATTGATAATCAGTTATAGTTATTCAGACAATTTTTGTTATTGTTGAAAATAATGCTCGCTCATAACTAAAAAAGTTGTCATATGTTCTCAAGAGCACAAATTCTTTTGGACTCATTAGTAATGCAAAAAGGCTAATATACGTTTTGAAGGGAAATAAAAAGGTTGTCATATGTAGTAGGAACTTGTAAAATTTGTGTGTATACACATTTTATCAAAACACACACATTGGGTCAATGACAAACTTGTGTTTTTAGAGAGCCCAAATAAATGGGAAATTATAGTGTAGTCCCGGAGCACAAGGTCAACAAGCTGACCTTGTACTCCGGACCAAGAAATATGCCAATTCATTTATAGTGTTGACATCACTTAAATGAATATGTAAGCAAACAAAAGTTGATGCCGTTAGTGTTAGTTCATGAATCTGTTAAGTGATGCTAGTCATAAATGATGTGGGGCCCGTGACATTTGAAAAGAAAAAAGTGGGAATGAAGGAAATGAAAGCTCATTTGGTATTGCAGTAAAAGTGGCCTGTAGAGAAGGACAAAATCCATTGTTCCACCTACTGTAGAATGTAGAAAATGTCAAAAAGTTTGAAGTGTTGCTGTTAACGTTTTGCAAAAAGTTACTGTTACACAATTTTGTTTTACAAAGAAAATATGGATGAAGCACAAGGCTGCGATAGTGAAGAAGGTATATTTTCGTTTATTTTGTTTTGTTTTATTTTTTGATATCTGTAGTGATATGGTTGTTCTCAAATAAAATATATAAAAATTTCTTAAATTTGTTTACATATACAACATGAGCTTAAGAGTTTTGTCATGGAAAAATATCATAAAAATAATTGTTTATTTTATTTTTTACATATACATGCTTTATTTATTATTATTATTTTAGTTTATTTTGTTTTGAGATTTGTGGTGATATGTTTGTTCCTAAATAAAATATACAAAAAAATTCCTTGAATTTGTTTACATATACACATGGCATGCAGGGGCGAAGCCAGGAATTTATTTTAGGGTAGGCTGAAATATCAAGTAAGTAAATCTTGACGGTACGAGAAAATTTTATTAAATAGAAAGAAAAATACACCTAGTCAGAGGGGACATAATGAACCTTATCCTTCAATGCATATTCTATACATAAGCAAAAAATAATAATAATAAAATAAAATAAAATAAAAATATGCAATATAAATACAATAGATACTATCCTAAATAAAGCAAAAAAAAAAAAAAAGATACTACTTAAGTAGTGTCCTGCAATAAAAGTCTAAAATATAAAAGTTATTAATAATCTAAAATAATTAAATAAACCAAGTGATTGATAGTCACATAGTATAATCTGTACTGTGATTACTGAAAGTCTGAAACAATGAAATAAGTAAAACTGTAAAAGAATAAAAAGAAAACAAATTGCACTTATCAAAAAAAAAAAAAAAGAAAACAAATTGTTGTACTGCCTGTACAGTACAGCACTACAGCTGTTAAGAATTTAAGCTGTAGATAATAAGTAAAACTGTACAAATTGCACTTATCAAAAAAAAAAAAAAACTGCTGTACAGTACAGCACTATAGCTGTAAAGCACTACAGCTGTAGGTAATCAGAAATAAGAGAGAATGAAAGGGAACTATAGCTGTAGATAATCAGAAATAAGAGAAAGAATGAAAGGGAGAACCGGAGAACTGGAGAAGAAAGAAGAAAAAGAAAGAAAGAAAGAAAGAAAAAAAGGGAGAAGAGAGAAGAAAAAGGAAAAAAGAAAGAGAGCTAGTGGTCGGTGTGGCCAGCGGTCCGTGGTGGCTGGGTCACGCACGACAGTTCACAGTGAGTTTGTTTTATTAAATGGTTTTTTTTTTTGGAATTAATTGGGAATATTATGTTTAGATGATATTGAAATTGGAATTAATTGGGTTATGGTCTGATTGGAGTTGCTGGCTTGATTTTTTCTTTAGATGATTTTGGGTTTTAAATTGGAATTGCTGGGCTAGTGTATTGGACTGGGCTAGGGCTGGGATTGTGATTGAAATTTAGACTGGATTAAGGGCTAGTGTATTGGACTGGGCTAGGGCTGGGATTGTGATTGAAATTTAGACTGGATTAAGTACACGACTATTAAAAAAAAAAAATTACCTATGAAATTAAAAAAAAAAAAAAAAAGCTTGACTGGGCTATAGCCCAGTCTAGCTTGTACACAGCTCCGCCTCTGATGGCATGAGCTTAATATTTTTTTCATGGAAAAATATCATAAGAATAATTGTTTATTTTATTTTTCTATATACATGCTTTATTTTTATTATTATTATTTTGTTGTTATTTTGGCATTTGTTCTTTTCCTTTGGGGTTATTGAGATTGGAAACAATCTATTGGGTGACTTGGTTCGCCATAAGAATATGTCTAAGACAACCTAATGCAACCATTGGTTATGGTTTAGTTCCATGAAGCTATTTGGTATTCTTCTTGTGGTGGTTTTCTTGAGTTTTGGATATTTTACTATTTTCTAATTTGTGGCTGGGTGTCCCACCTTGCATTTGTTTTATTTACTTATGTTTATTTGATACACCTTCATTTCAATAAAAGTTTCTACCTTTCTATCCAAAAAAAAAAAATTATATTGCTAATGTGATGTTTTAATTTTTTTTTTTTTTGATGATAATGATAGAACTATATTGATGTTGGTAGAATAAATACACCGTAATAATTTTTTTTCTTTTCTTTTGATGATAATGATAGAACTTGATTGATGTTGGTAGAATAAATACACAGTAATAAACATGACCCCCATAATAGGGAGCCACCATCCTTGCTTACATAGATATGAGCCATGAGCAGAAGACACACAGTTGTAAAAAAAAAAAATAGTTTGATATGATTTTTGTGTCAAACATATATATTTGTGCCTAGATGTTATAATTTTTTATTCAATTTCTGCCTAGTTGTATGAAAGTTTGCGAGCCTTTAATAACATGTATTAAATTACATACATAATATAATTATTTCATTTAACTTTTTTATTATTTTGTTTCTAACAATTGTATTTGTCATAAAAAATTATGTAGTTTTTTGAAACCCAAGTGATGCTGAAAGAATTGAAGAGGATTGCATGTTTGTTGCACAACAAAAACATGGTAGGTTGGATTTATCAATATTATCATTTATTTCTTGTTCTCCGAATGACTTAATTTATACACTTTTTTTTTTTTTGGTAGTATGTTTTAGGTTGACCATATAGAAAAGCTACAAAAGTAAGACATGGGCAATGCAAAATACTACTAAATGAGAGAGTTCCAAAGGTATAATTGATTATTTTATAAACATTTTTTTTAATGAACAAATTAGTTTTTCGGTGTTATTGAATCAAAACAAAATAATTAAAATATGACAATTGTGAATGCTAACGTGTGTTATATTATTATTTTTATTTAATTCTAATTGCTAATGATGTTTTAAATGTTGCCAGAAGGAGTGCATTCAAGAAAGAAGAATCCTCAAAAGTTCACAAGACAAACTTGAAATTAAGATTGCATTTATTCTCTACCATCAATTTGTTTATTTTGAGAACTAAATTTATCCTTATATTTTGGCTTGGAACCAACTGGAAACACTTTCTCAATATTTTTTTTAATCACCATTTTCTGTGTTATCTATGACAGTTTCTGGTGGCATATTGCAAAAAATAGAAGAAATGCTTATGGTATATTACAAGCACAAATGTTTGTGGCATACTGTAATTACCATTTTCTATCAAGTTCTTACCTATGACAATGTTTGTGACATATTGCAAAAATTACATTGTACCCGTGCACCTAATAGGTCTCTGTTTTTTTTTTTTTTGTAATTTCTTCTTTATTGATGTGGAGTATCGTGAACTAGCTAATGCACAGCAACATAAATCTTGTACTGGTCGCAAACCGGTGCAATGCACGGGAAAATCTTTTTATAAAGACATAATATATGTGTGAGATCAGAATATTCATAATATTTATTTACTATAAAAAGAAAATCTCATTATATGACCTAAAATCCTTTGAGATACTGATGAGCATTTTCTAAAAAAATAAAAAAATAAATAAAAAATATGACTCAAAACTTGGTTTTAGTATGGTTCTATTCCTTAGTATTTGCATGCACAGAAGATATGGGTGAAGTATTATTGATAGCGTGACGAAAATCTATATGAACTAAATTAATTTAAAGGAAAGCATGAAGAACAACAAAATGTTGGATCCAAGAGGATTCAAAAGTTTATATGATAGTATTCATCAAAAAATAAAAAAGTTTATATGATAGTGATTGTGAACAATATATCTATATATATATATATATATATAAAATTCTTCCAAATGTCAAATTTATTTACAAAAGCAAAGCCCTTTGACAAACAACCTTCAAATGCACATAGAGACTTAATAGAACACGGTGGACTACTATGTCTCATGATTTACATGCAGTCATCTGTAGTATTCCCTAGTGGATTATCCTTCTAGTTTTTCGGATTGGGAGTAGTCAACTTGATTCTCTTAAAACTCAAAGTAGGATCCTTAGGTACCTTCCTTTTCAAACCAAGAACATCTTTCAATCCTGTGACAAAACCACCAAGCTGTTGGACCACAACTTATATTTTGTTGCATATACTTCAGTGAACAATGGAAATCAACCTATATTTTTTTGCAATGGATTGACATACTAAGAAAAGGTTCCTCGAACACGGATGACGTGGATTCTAAATCACCACAAGTCGACAGCTACAAAAGAAGTTAGTGTAATCATAAGTTCCTGAAACCTTGTAAGACAAAAAGACAGACATTGATTCTCTGAGAAGCCAAATTAAAAAAATGCAAAAAAGTGACATTAGTCAATCATATTCAAATATAGAAAAGTTTCTATGCTTTTCTTGAGCACAAATAAGAGGAACCAAAATTACTTGTGTAACTTTACACAATTCATAGTTAACTAAAGACAAAGTGCATACTGAAGTGTCTGAACTCTGAATAGCCGATTGGATTTGATGGGTAGGAGAAGAGTTGAAGTTAACAACATAAAATGATGTCAAATGATTGCCGACTCAAATACCACAATAAGGGCTTAAACCAAGACATAATCTTGACAACAAAGCCAAAAGATTTGTATTATAGCAGCTTACAATAGTTAATAAAGAATACTATGCACAATATCAAATATCATTTTGATAACATATCACGCAACAGAAAGCTTTGAGTTCAGTACCTCATTTTCTATGATGGCAATCCGCTTGCCGTGTTGAGATGTAAGTATATGATTAAGAATTTGAGTAATACCAACCACTACAAAAAAATCAGCATATAGAGGCGGTTTTGAAAAGCTCAAAACCGCGTCAATAGACTATCAAACCGCCTCAATAGACATGAATGCTCTATAGAGGCGGTTTTCAAACCGCCTCTAAAAATTTCAAAAGTGCCTTTATAAGTACTGCCTCAATAGACATGAATGCTCTATACTGCCGCCTCTATAGAGATGCGGTTTTGGTTTTCAAAAACCGCCCTATAGAAAAATATGGTTTTCAAAACCGCCTCCAGAGATCATATGTAAACCTTTATAAGTAATATGGATTAGGCGGTTTGAAAACCGCCTCTTTTACCTTAGATAATTATAATATTTATAAATAAAAAAAAAAAAAAAAATCTATTTTTGAAAGTTGTCTATTGAGGCAGTTTGAACCGCCTCTACCGCCTCTATAGATTTTTTTTTTTTAATTTGCTTTTGCACTGATTTGATTCTCCTAATACACAATACAAAATTCTAAACTAGAACAGAACAAATATCTATAATACCATCATCATATATGTATAACACAAATAAGGTATTGTCTAAAGAGTCTTCAAAACAATGGACAAACTAAAACAATATTACAATATTAAAAGTTTCAAATTATTTGATAATTTTAGTACAACACTTCACTTGAACATAAATGTTTCAAAAAACTAATTAGTACAACTAATCCTCAAAACTAGAATTCTCCTAAGTTTTCTGATTGATGAGATGCAACAGATGATCTTTGGCCAATTGGAGATTGTTGATCCGGAACACCAACATTGCCCTACATACAAATTAAAATAGTTTATAAGTTCCTATAATAGTAAAAAAGAACAACACAATGAAATTGACCTATCAATTGAAATTCAAACATATTTAAAGTCAGGTAATCTTAAATATTTAAACTTACCGGAGTAATTACTATGCCATAACGTGACCAAATAATTCTGGTGCAAGTAACAGCTGCACAACAGATAATAAGAATGAGAAAAATATAAGACTTGTGTAACTAATGTAACTCAATGCATAGCAAAGAATGCTTAAACTACTAATAGAATACTAACTTGATCTTGTATACACTGTAATGTGTGCATATATGTTTTAGATCGTGTGTGTGTGTGTATGTGTCTATAAGAGAGGAAGAGAGATATTTACATATACACATCATGATAATATATAAAAGCATGCGCATTCATAGTACTTTCCTTGAATCATTGCTGATTTACTCAGTACAAATATGACACAAAGCCATAATAAGTTTATCTTCAATGAAAATGTAGAGGATTATACCTTTGTACTACCGATAAAAGTGAGTGACGAAAATGACAAGCTACATAACATGAAAATGCAGAGGATTTAAATTAACATCAATTTAGGAACTAAATCATGTCTATAGAATAATTTTAACTCAATATAATCAGAGTAAAAAAATTAAACCAGAAAACATTAGAACAAACAAAGGTTACATAGTTCATACTTTTCATTTGGGTTTCAAATAACAAAACCAAGGCATGATAAAATTCACCCAAGTAGTATACATGCCAAACAATACTCACACCAAATTAAAACTCAAATCAATGAATCAAATTCAATAATTAATTCCCCAAAGTTCCAGTATTTTCAGCTTAACATTAAGCAGATTTCTGCAGATCAGTCATTTTATAAATTTTATTTGGAACACTTAAAGTTATCAAAATAACTTGAAATTTAACAGGGATGAACTCATATATATGTACAAGCTACCACAGAAAATTCAGATCAAGATAACATCTCTAGAATTTATTAAAATTCTCGTCATATGGTAAACACGAATCTGTACTGACAGATTTAGTGTCTCATAAGAAAATTAATAACTCTTTCAATATCAATCCAAATACTATAATTCTTGATTCTAAACTCAAGCCCTGTGTGTTAAATTTCATTATATTCATCTTTTGTATCCAGATTCCACATATATAAATTACTATGAATATTTAATCACTACAAACACAGACACTGTCCATTTGACAGATTTGTAGGATTTTCTTATAAATTCTCAAAAGGTATTCAAATAACCATATTTTCAAGTGAGATTTTAAACACTTATACTAGACATATAATAAATCAATCTTCAACAAACCGTTTCCCAAATTACATTTTACAAAAATCCCAGAATTTCATGCAACTTTCTGCTCACTGCAGAAAACAGAAACAGAGGGTATTCTTCACTGCAGAAAACAGAAACAGAACCAAGAAGAATATCAAACCCATAAGCAAACTCACATATAAACATAAAAACCCAGCAACTTCCATTAACAAAACTCAAAGATTAAACCCCCAATATCAAAACCCTAACTAAATTTCATCAATCAAACAATCTCAATCATGCCCACTTCTAAACCTTGATTAAAATCATAAGCTCTTACCTTAATTGATTATCAATCTTGTTCTTGCTGTGAGAATGGTGATTTCCATGAAGGAACTAAGATATTTTGGAGAGCAATTTGAGCAAGGAAATTCAGATGAGATAGTGTGAGATTGTGAGAGAGAATCCCTAATTTAATTTCATCAATCCTTACCTCAATTGATTCTCAATCTTGTTCTTGATGAAAAGTTGATTTCCTTAAGATGATAATGGAGATTTGGAGCAAGGGATTTTCAGGTGAGATTGAGAGAGAATCGGGTGAGAGAGAGCTAGTGAGAAATTGAGAAAGAGAAGAGTGAGAGAGAGCTAGAGAGAAATTGAGAAAGAGGAGGGGGGGGGTTAAAGTGTGATTCAAATGGAAAAAGGGAGGCTACGTGGGATTTATTTGGAATGAGAGAATAGTGACTCATTACTATTTAGTAAAATATCTATCTATTGTGGCGGTTTTATGGAGCTATTGAGGCGGTTTTTATTTCCACGCCTCTATATAATAATAATATTGAGGCGGTTTAATAAAACCGCCTCTATAGATTAAAAAGTGTAGAGGCGGTCAAGAAAACCGCCTCAATAGCTGTCTATAGAGGCGGTTTAGTAAACCGCCTCTGAAAAAACCGCCTCTACAAATCATGTTTTTTGTAGTGAACAAAGTTCGCATTATATAACAATTTTGAAACTATTAAGCATCAATATATGAAACAATATATGGGTCAGAACTTTCGTCGAACATATGTTGGGCATTATGCAACCAAATCAACCACCAATTTTAACCAAATCAAACACATAAATTTTAACCAAATCAACCACCAATTTTAACCAAATTAAACACATAACTTAAATGTTGCTGCTATTTAATTTGGACATATATGGGTTTTGTCAAACTGTACTGGTCCTTTTCACATTATAATGATCTAACAGATAACTATGGTCCTTTTCTTCAATCTTAAATGAACTGCAGAACCAAGGAGGTTTGTTCCCTGCATCAACTAATATGAGTACATATAAAAGTGGGATAATATCTCATGATGCAAGGGGTACAAAAGAAATAAAGAAAGAAAAAGTGTTCTAAGTGAAAGAATGTGCAACATTATTCGTGTCAATAATGCTCCCTGATAGAAATAAAAATTAGCTATGGTTTAAAATCATACAATTGTTGAACATGTAAATATCCATCATCCAATGTGCTATTGTAGCACACGATCCCTGTCCAATTTGATGAACACGGGTCTACTCGATCCCAGTTACTCAGATTCCCATTGGTATCTATTAAACTGCTAATGATAGCCTGCAATGCCTTCACTGTAAATTAATACAAATGTTAATCATCATTTCATCAACATTAACATTTACAAACTTTACAAGCTTTGCCGGCCCTTGTGTTTCTCTAACTCTAATTAAGAATTCCCTCAAGAACTTAATCGCAAAAAAAGGTTTTGAAAATAAAAAACTAAAGCAAAATCACCTTCATTGGGATTGGTAATCGGATTCTGAGCTCCGATAAGTAGTGAACAACAGCACAAACATGCAACAATAAACAATCCATACGACCAAGCTTTTGAGAGATACATCCGACTAACACATACAACGCTACAACTCTCAAATTTCTCTTAGTACCCAAGACTAGAATATCTGGTGGCATCCAAGTACTCCACCTTATAACAAGAAACAAACAATCAAAACTTAAGCAAGCAAATTCTAAAGTAGTTCAATTTATCTATTCCAGTAAATAAATAAATAACCAAACAAGTACAGAGAAAAAAAAAAAACCCTACAATTGAGAACAAAATAAGAGAATCAAAGCAGCCAAATTAAAATTGTGCATATTAAAATAAGTGGAACCCCTCCACTCCCCTCCCCTTCCCTCCCCCTCCAAATTCCCCAATTTGGGGGAATTATGCTATGTTTGGATGGAGGGGAATAAGGGGGGAGTAGAGGGAGGAAAGGGTAATGAACCTTGTTTGGGAGTTTTTTTTAAGTGGGATGGGAAGGATTTGAGGGGATTACAAAGGGTAAGATACCCCTTCAAACCATCCATTTTTAATTCCCCCAAATTATATGATCATATAACTTCCCTCTCCTCCCCTACAACGTCCAAATAAAGGGGAGAGATATCTATTCCCCTCTCCCTTAATTTTTAAAACATCCAAACAAAGGAAAGGGGTAACCATTCCCCTTCCTTCTCCTCTCTTTCCCCCCCTTACCCTCTACTCTCCTCCCCCTCCAAACTTTCAAACACACCATTAAAATGGGGGGTTAGGAGGGTGAGGTACCCTCCAAATTCCCTCAAATCCTTTCTTCTTCCCTCTAAAAAACATTCAAACAAAGTTCATTAAACCATCTCATCCCTTTCCCTCTACTCCCCCTTACTCCCCCTCCCCTTACAAGTTACAACAAGCAAACAAAGGGGAGGGATATCTATTCCCCTCTCCCCTACTTAATTTTAAAACAACCAAAGAAGGGGAAGGGGTAACCATTCTCCTCTCCCTTCAAACTTCTAAACATAATAGTACCCAAGACTGAAATTTCTAGTATCCAAGTACTCCACCTGATAACAGGATACAACTATCAAAACTTAACACAATGAAATTCAAAAAAGCAATTCAATTTACCTGAAAGAGATAAATATATCCTTTACACTAGTTGTTTTACCGAATATTAAAAAGACTCCGTAAATTAGAGAAAGCTCCATGAAAGTGGACTTGGCATTGGCGATATTGGCTTTGTCCTTTGTAGGGAGGGTGAGTAAGGGAACAGGGAGAGCTGACAAGAAAATAAATGCATATTTTGGAGCATTTGCCAAATGAGCATGGACATGGACTTGGACTTGGAAGTTGGAACGTGCAAATACAACAAAATGTGCATATTAAGGTTGACAAAAAGGAAAAAGCTGAGAAATCCTAACTAACCAGAATAAGATTGAATCGTTCAATATTAAATCAGAATGATGCAAGCAGATATGATAGACTACAATTGAGTATTAAATGAGACCTTATGAACGGCGGTGTTATCTTGGTGACCAAGTCTCCATAACGAGCGTTCAAGAAATTTTTAGGGATGGTAGTGATGATAGCCATCTCTTTCGGTTTAGGTTGTTTTCTGCAGAGACTTTGTTGCAGTTGATGCTTTATGCAGAGAGGTGATACTCCACCTAATAATCGAGAACAATGGTATTCAAAAGTAAAGTACAGTGAAAATCTCCAACAACTATGGGAATAAAAGAAGAGAATCAGTCAAGGTTAAGAATAAACAAAGCAGCCAAATTGACAGGACATTGTGCATATATAAGGTTAAAAAGAGAGAGAAATGGTTACCAATTACGAGGATAAGATTGAATTGTTGAAAAAATGAGAATGATGCAAGCAAGGAAGAAGTTAATAATGCATACTATTGTATTTAAAAAGGCCCCAAATTGACTTCTTCTTCGTTTTTGATATCAAGCTAAACAAATGCAATACAGTGAAACACAAAATCTCAACTATCCCATGTTTATCAAGTAAAATTAACAAACTGCAGAAGCAACTTTTAATGCATACTATTGCATTTAAAAAGGCCCCAAATTTACTTCTTCTTCTTTTTTGATATCAAGCTAAACAAATGCAATACAATGAAACACAAAATCTCAACTATCCCATGTTTATCAAGTAAAATTAACAAACTGCAGAAGCAACTTACACAAACATACCAGATAAACACAGCATCAGCATCAGCATTTCCAGTAGCAGCACCACTTGTCATTGAACCACTATCTGAAATCTCTAGCTCCATATACAAACGAGCTCGGAAAGCAGAAAGATGGGCATAGTACGCAGGGGACACTACAGAATTAATAGCGACAGAGTGTCTCTGGCTCAGGTATGGTTTAATCGAAAATTTCATGATTTGTTTGGTTCCAGAGAAAACGAGGGAAAGTGGTTTTATTTAATCCACAATCAATTCATATTATTGGATTCATTATTCATTTCACGACATTCTGAACTTGTTTGACTCATGTAAATACATTTTAATACTTATGTCTATAAATTCTTTGTTTCATTTTATTTTTCTTAGATAGTGTATTTTTAAATTTGGACGAAACTTTAGTGGGTGGAACTTAAATGAGAATCTTAAATTATATGATATTAGTACTTTAATTAATGTATTATATATAGAATGAGGTAAAATTAGTTTTAGATAGACTTAAATAGTTGTAAATAAGTTAAAAGTAATATATATTCAAAGTTTTACATAGAAGCATGATAAATTTCAATTAAGTCTTTTTATGTTAGCATCAAATTAGAGTGCAATTATAAAGACAATTGGCACAAAATTAGAGTTCAATTAAAATCTAATTTATTTATTTTTTGGTAATTTGATAGTTGGGAATAGGGATTTAAACCATAATTCCCCTCATAAAAGAAACCAATTAATGAATATTAAGCTACATGACTCTTGGCAATTAGAATATAATTTAGATTCTTGATTGAGCTTCCACTTTAACATATTATATAAGATAAAATGTACTAACAAAATATGTCAATCCTTTTGGGTCATATTTTTTAAACGGTTTGAAAGGGGTTTGAAAGGATTTGTGTCTGTCTCAACCCATCACAACCTATTTATCAAACAGGTTAAGATAGGTTGTATCTATGTTAACCATACTTTGCCTATTTATTAAACATGTTACATAGATCATGCCTTGACAACCCGCTTAATAAATTGATCGTGTTAGGATTGAGAACACAATTATTAAAATGTTAGGGTTAACAGGTTTTGACACGATTATTAATTAAGTTGTGTTTAAGTTAGCCCATGTAGTCAAATACCCCTAACTCGACACAACGTAAACTTGACCCGAAAACACAAATTGCCACCCCTAGTTGTTGCCTGTTCCTCCTAGAGTATTAAAGTAATTCACACTTTACCCCCTTACCTCTTTCTAAGTTAAACCATGTTAAAGCTTGACATAGAATATTCATTTGAAAATAAATATTCCCCATAAAACCAAAGCCAGACATCGCAAACACCTTTTTTTCTTTCTTTTTTTCCATTTACAATAAATACTTGGGATATTTGTTATTAACTAATCACAAAAAATATTTTTGTCATAACTTCAGGAGAATCAGGACTGCTCAGTCTCCCATTTTGTCAAATAGACATTGCATTCTCCATAAACATATTAATGATAGAATTATGTTTCTTATTAATCATATTTCGCTATCAATGAACTCTCTTTGCTATAAAGTACAATGCTAACTATGTTACTTTTCCAAAACAAAATGTAATGAAGATTGAAGAGTGTCCTAACCAAAAAAAAAAAGATTGAAGAGTTAGAGACTTTACACAACATCAACAACCAAGATGATCATAAAGACCATTTCCCAGTTCAAATTTTACATGACAATAGCAACCTCAGGTTCGGATACAACCAACACTTTCTATCTGGGCACGATGGATGGAACGACTCCACTAACAAGATCACTGCCAGATACATCTGATGACACATAAGGATTCTTCACCATAGAGGATGATGATGGTGGAGTCATTACCTTTTCAGCATCAGAACTCATAGCATTTGTTGTTCTAATGTCAGAATCAGGCATCATAAGCCATATACCCTCAAGTTCTCGGGTCACCTCTGCCATTGAAGGTCTAGCATCCGTCTCTTCTTCGCAACACTTGAGAGCCAAAGTAAAAAATTTCACCACACATTCAGAAGGATAAGATCCCATTCGATCATCAACAAGTTCATAGATCCTACCAGTTTGCTGCGCAATACTAACCTGAAACGGATAAAAACCCAAAAAAAAGAAGGAATAATAAGAACATTATGACAAAGTGATCTTAACTGTATAAAAGTTAATGGTCTGTTTGACATAGGTCTCACTTAAGGCGGGAAGTCAAGATTGTAAAAGGAATACAATGTTTTTTTTTAGGTTAAAACTAAAACTTGCAATTCAGGATCTCTCTTTTGACTATTTAGGCCTAGTATAAAATGAAATATGGCAGAGGAGAGAGTGAGAAAGAATAAGTGAAAGATGTTTTCGATTTTGTTATATTTTGAACTGCAAGAGTAAAATAGATTGCAGAACAACAATTTTCTTATCAAATCCAAGGCAAACAAGTCTATAACGTTTTACCTCTCTAACAATGTTTTTGCCATGTGAGATTGGATGCATCCCAGTCAGGAGTTCCAGAAAAACAACTCCAAGGCTATATACATCACTCTTGTCTGTCAGTTTAAGAGTTAAGAAATACTCCGGATCTAGGTAACCCTGCAAATTTAATACACAAAATGAGAAAATAAAGAAACAGATATCAGTCACAACTACTATGACATACGATTAAGTCTATTTCATCTAGTTTGAGTTTCATTTATTTATTTTAATAAAAATACAAACTGTTGTATGAATTTATAATTTAAACAAAAATGGAAATGGACAACACTATTATCAATTCATTTTTATTGTTTTTCCAAGAAAGTTCAGGAGCCCAGGCTAGATTGTCAAATGTCGAAACACATAAAAATTATAGGCACATAACATGTGGCACATGTGCCACAATCTGGAGAACACCGATGACAAAATCAATGATATGAGGTGGAAAAATTCACTCATACCTAGGCTCATGTGAGGTTTATAATTCTACAAGGTAAATGTCATGAATAAGAGTCTTACTGGTGTTCCCTTCACAACTGTGGATACATGACCAGGCGTAGTCCCTTCAAGATCTGGAACTGGTGCAAGTCGCGAAAGTCCAAAATCAGCAACTTTTGTCGTATACTTAGAGTCCAATAATATGTTGCTGGCCTTGATATCTCGGTGAAATATTGGGGGATCAGCTTCAGTATGTAGGTAGAGGATTCCCTTAGCTGACGCCAGGGCAATTTTCAATCTCATAGCAAAACTCAGAGGTTCTTTAGACTTGTTAGCTGTATTGTTGCATACATGAACCACAGATAAGCTCATTTGAACGGAATGTAGAATTTGAAAAGTAAAATTGCTCAGTTTAGCTCAAAAAAGGCAGAAAATAAGGTTGGGGAGGGGAAGTTTATACTTGCAAAAGATAAATTGCAATATTCACATGCAGAAAAAACTGTAGTGAGATCAATAAAAGGCAAACTTAAAGGATGTATATAAGGTGTACCAGAAAGGTGATCCCTCAGAGTACCATTTGGCATGAACTCGTAGACCAACATCTGCATCCACAATAATACCCATATGAAGCTATTTCTAAGTAAAATTTTCAAACAAATTCAGCAACAGAGAACAAGAAAAACCAGTCCTTAAGTGTGACAGCCAAACAATTTTGTGGAGAAACATACTGCTCATGAAGAAGAAAATGAAGAACAGTACTATAGAAAGTTCATCGTGAAAGGAGATATTAAGTTTTTGATGCATTTTCTAGAATCAAATCATCCTTAATTTTACGAAGAATCTGCATATGCTTCTACATTATTAACAAAAAAAAAAAAAAAACTTGGCAGCACCTCATCTGTAATGTCTCAAGATTGATTTCAATTTCTTCTATTGTTTGCAATATTCAAAGCAGTTATGGTTTTACATGTTTCATTTTGTTTTGCTCTGACGACTTTCATAATCTTATGATTTAATTGCATTAACTTCCTAAGTTGATGGGAATCATCTCCTCGTGTATCCAATCTTATGTTGATTCTTTTTACATATATTCAGTCAAGATAAGAAAAAGCACCTGTTCACCCTCTTCATCACAATATCCAGTCAAAGACACAAGGTTTCGATGATGTAACCTTGACAACAATTCTATCTCTGTCAAGAACTCCCTTTCACCCTGTAAAGATCCCACTTGTGCACGTTTTATGGCCACAACTGTACCATCAGCTAGAATGCCTTTATAAACCATCCCATACCCTCCTTGGCCAACCTGAGCAGAGCTGTTAAAGTTGTTTGTAGCCAAAGCCATTTCTCCGTAAGTGAAAGCCTTCACACCATCAATTTTTATGGAGGTCATAGATGCTGCATATTAAATACAAGTCCAACGTTAAAAATGAAAGATGTTGTGCTCATTTTTTTTTATAATAATTAATAAAATTATGTATATTATCAGAATGCTTAATTGTATATTTATATATATTGCGTCTTATAAGTAAATGACATTGTGAACATGATAGCTGACTGGTTATTGTTCGTCTTTGAGTCGGTTCGAGCCAGCATGCAACCAAGTCTGATGATATTTTTCATTGAAAATTTTCATCTCTAAATGATGTTGCCATTCACGGCCAGCCCACACTTGGTTGAGCTTGGACAAGTGTCAGCCTGGCAAGCTTAACAGGCCTAATCAGAATGTAGAATAGAAACAATTATAGGGAAAGTGAAAAATCAGGATATGTCTACCAAAACATCCAAACTTCATAAACATAAGATACTCACGATTATGTCGTCTTGAAACTACATGGTGCTTCCTCATGTGCACTCTCAGTATCAAAAGAGTAACAACAGCAGACAATGTAACTGCACCTACAATGGTCCCCAGTACTATGCCAACCAATGAAACTTTGCTTAAACCAGACCTTGAAGAGGTGGAAATCCCTGTGACATTAGTGAAAGTTATTAGCATAAAAATTCAAAACTATCCAACAGTATTTATCTCATATATGAATATATAAAAGAAAGTAAGATGTGCCTGACACATAGTTCATCTATGCTTGGGCTGAAGAAATAAGTGACATCAGGTGTGAATTAGAAGCTGCCTTTTTGGCCAATATAGAACACAACTTAATTGCCCAAAAAAATGAAAATCCTCTTGAACTGAGGATTGCAATTATTCACTTGTGTGCAGGATCACAGGAGTGCAACTGTATTTGCTATACCATTGAACATAGCATAACTATGGTGAAAGCACTAAAACTTCCTAGATCAAGCCTATCTTCAACATAGTTGGCAGCAATAGAGAAGGTAATCTCCACTTAAATGTGCCACCCACAGACACACGGTTGCTTTGAGTGACAAGCATAGGCAACCTTTGTGTGAACACAACAAACACAGGTATTACCACTAACAGAGAACAATGCCACAAGCCTAAGATTATCTTTTAAGTATAGAGAGGACTTCAGGGAATAGGTAAATAAATTAGAGAAGACAATTGTATATTTTTCAACTGGTAAAATAGGCATAAGTTCGAACTTCAACAATGCTCTGTTGTAAAACATATCAGACAGGGGTTTCAATACAAACCACCTTTATAAATATCCAGTAGAGTGTAGTTGAGAAGTTCATAAGGTCCAAATATGTCACTAAGATTAATTTGCACTCCTGTGAACATTCCTGTGATTCGCAGAACCTCACTACTATTGAAGGTATTGTTTATAGGAAAAAGCTTCAAATACATTCTCAGTCGAGGTCCTTCTTCCCATGCAAACGAATTAAGGTCCAGTTGATTTAGAGATAATTCAAGACCATCTGTCAAGTACACTTCAAACTGATCTCTGTACGGACGAAAATCTGCGAATCCAGGACTTTGCAACCGATATCCAAAAAATAGAGGGGCAGCACAGACACAACGTTGAGCAGATATGGAGGAACATTCATAAGGGGGTGGGCATGTTGGAATGAGAGAATCAGAAGTGGTATTTGTTGAACTATGACTGTTATTTTCAGATTGACAGAACTGTTGAACTAGGTTGGCGTTCGAGCATAAGGGATTCCCTTGAAGCCTGAAATTTAATAATCAAAACAAGTGACATGATCATTACATTAATGTGCTATGTCTATTACACCTCCAAAATTAAAGCTGAAAGGAGCACATCTTAACAAGTAATCACATTAATTTAGAAGCATTTTGTTAAACATGAAGTTACATATGAAACTAATTAAGAAATATAAATTGGGAAGCAATTATAGAAGCAAACCAGACAGTGACATTCGGAGGTAGAACAATACTGCCTGTAATATTTGAAAGCTCATTATTCTGCAACTCCCTGCAATACCAAGGGCCATAAGCATTAGCTTAGAAAATCAAGTATGAGATGCTTGTGAACTTATTGAAGTCAACCCTTGATGTTACAACTTTGAATTTTACAAAAGAGTGTGTTGTAATCAGAAAAACGAATCAAAATATTTGTACCTGTTAAAATAGAGCTGATCTTTTATTCTTCTCCAATATGGAGGTATATAAAGCTATACAAGAGAATACAGAAAAGGAAAATAATTACAATTAACTAATACTGCTAATGTAATTACTAATTAACAGCTAATACAAAAGTCAAATAATCCCTAGCTATACATACATCAACACTCTCCCTCAAGTTGGTGCATAGAGATCTCAGATGCCCAACTTGACAAGTGTGGAATATAAAACTTGACTTGATACTGCCTTTGTTAAGATATCTGCTAACTGATCCTCATATTTCACAAAAGGCACACTAATAATCTCATTAGTCAGCTTCTCCTTGATGAAGTGTCTATCCACCTCAACATGTTTAGTACGATCATGTTGAACTGGATTATGTGCAATACTGATAGAAGCCTTGTTGTCACAGTAAAGATTTACTGGTTTCTCAAGATTGAAACCCAATTCCCCCATCAAGATCCTTAACCACAACAACTCACAAACACCATGCAACATGGCTCTATATTCTGCCTCTGCACTCGACCTAGCCACAACATTTTGTTTCTTGCTACGCCATGTGACTAAGTTTCCTCCAACAAATGTAAAGTATCCAGAAGTAAACTTCCAATCAGTAATTGATCCCACCCAATCAGCATCTATATATTCCTCAACCTCTAGATGACCATGTTTAGAAAACATTAAACCCTTACCAAGTGCGGATTTCAGATACCTTAGAATTCGATGAACAGCATCCATATGAACTTCATTAGGTGAATGCATAAACTGACTCACAACACTTACAGCATAAGCCAAGTCAAGTCGTGTGTGAGACAAGTAAATCAATCTCCCAACTAACCTTGGTACCTCTCCTTGTTAGTTGGAACCTGATCAACACGATCATCCCCCAATTTGTGATTCTGCTCAATAGGAGTATCAATAGGTTGGCAAGCTAGCATTCCAGTTTCGATTAGTAGGTCCAAAACGTACTTTTGTTGAGATAGAAAAATACCATGCCTAGATCGAGCAACCTAAATGCCCAAAAAATAACTTAGTGCACCCAGGTCCTTCATCTCAAACTCTTTTGCAAGATAATCTCGCAGCCTTCTAATTCCTTCTTCATCATTATCTATAACTACCATATCATCAACATATACAATCAAAGTTGTAAGTTTACCTCTATCGCATTTAAGGAACAGAGTATGATCAGCTAGACTTTGTTTGAACCCATAATTCTTCATAGATTGACTGAACTTGCCAAACCATGCTCGTGGAGACTGTTTTAGCCCATATAAAGATTTGTTCAACTTACAAACCTTTCCAACATCAGAGGCTGTAGTAAAACCAGGAGGAAGATCCATGTATACTTCTTCCTCCAATTCCCCCTGCAAAAAAGCATTCTTCACATCAAATTGCTGCAAGGGCCAATCCAGATTTGCAGCTAAAGACAGAAGAACCCGAATAGTATTAATCTTGGCCACAGGTGCAAAAGTCTCATGATAGTCAATTCCATAGGTTTGTGTATAACCCTTGGCTACCAACCAAGCCTTATACCTTTCCATAGATCCATCAGCTTTATGCTTCACCGTGAAAACTCATTTGCAACCCACAGTTTTCTTGCCTTCAGGTAGTTCAACCAAATCCCAAGTAGAGTTCTTTTGGAGTGCTTCCATTTCCTCAACCATAGCACTTTTCCACTTTGGATTACCAAGAGCATTCTGTAAATTATCAGGGGTGGATACAGAAGACAAATGGTTTGCAAAAGCTATATAGGAATCAGATAAACGATGAGATGATACATAGTTCGAAATGGGATATTTATATTTTGACTGACAAGTACGAGACTATCTCCTCAAAGCAATAGGTAAATCATCCACTGGATCAATAGAATCTATAGAAACACTAGACTCTATTCGAGTATCAATTGGGGAAGAAAGTTTAGGAATTACCTTAGGTTCGATATTCTCCGGTTAAGCAGCTAATTGGTCTTGTTCAAGAGTGGGGTCTGTCTGACTATCCTGAAGAGCATCCTGATCCTGGTTTTTCTTCCTTCTTGCATATACTCTCAATTCCCTTTCTTCAGGTAATTTAGATGGAGTTGGTGGAGTGATCTCCACTCTTGACACAATTGGTATTGTCATTTCATTCCAAGACAACTTCTCTTCTTCCTTACTTCCAATCTCCCCCTGAAGAGAAGTGTCAGAAGCTCCCCTTAGAAAATAAGCTTCTTGTTCAAGGAAGGTAACATCCATAGATACAAACACTTTTCCAGAAGGAGGATGATAACACTTGTACCCTTTCTGAGTAGCAGAATAACCCACAAAAAGACACTTACGGGCACAGGTATCCATCTTACCACGTTGATGTTGATGAACATGAATATAACAAGTACACCCAAAAACTTTTGGTGGGATATTGAGAAGAGAAGGAAGAGAATGATGTTGAGATAGAGTACGGAGAAGGGTTTTGAACTGGAGGACACGAGGCATACGATTTATAAGAAATGCAGCTGTGAGGATGACATCACCCCAAAAATGTTTTGGGACATGCATAGCAAAGCATAAAGATAGAGCCACTTCCAGGAGGTGACGATTTTTACGCTCGGATATACCATTCTGTTAAGGGGTAGTTACACAATAAGTTTGGTGAATGATGCCATTTTGTTGAAAATAGGCATTGAAACCCTTTTTTGGGTACTTCCTCCCGTTATCAGACCTGACAACTTGCACTTGAGCATTAAACTGGGTACGAATCATTTGATGAAAAATTTGGAAGATAGGAAAGACATCACTTTTAGTTTTCATCAAATATACCCAAGATACCCGTGTGCAATCATCAATAAACGAAACAAACCACTGAACACTAGTATATGTAGGAATTGGAGATGGACCCCAAACATCAGTATGAATTAAAGAAAAAGGAACATCACTTTTATTGAAACTTAAAGGAAATGAAACACAATGATTCTTTGCATAAATGCAAGGTTCACAATGAAAATTAGAAACATTGACTTTAGAAAACAAAGATGGAAAAAGATGCTGCAAATACTGAAATGAACGATGTCCTAATCTCCTATGCCATAACCAAATCTTCTCCCTAGCCTTAGACTCTTTTGTTCCCACTTGATACACATGGCCAGCCTCTAACACGGGTGCTTCTTTCAAATCCAAGTAATACAATCCCCCACGTTCTCTACCAAGACCAATCAGCTTCTTCGTAAGAATATCCTGAAACAGACAATGAGTAGAGAAGAAGATTGCACAACAATTAAGATGTTTAGTAATTTGGCTGATTGACATTAAATTATTAGAGAGACTAGGAACATGTAGAACTGATGAAAGAGACAAAGATGATGAAAAAGGAATAGAACCAGCCCCAAGAACTAGGGTAGAAAGACCGTTGGCAACCTTAACAGTATTTCTAGGAGTAGTAGTATAAAGCGAAAATAGTTTTGAGTCATTGGTCATATGATCTAAAGCCCCTGAATCAATGATCCAAGGTTTATTACAAGGAACAGAAGTTGTACTCTCAATGAATCCAAAATTACCTGTTTTGCCTAAGGAAGTAGAAGCATTAGCCAAAGAAACTTGTTGAGCAGATTGATCTACCTGAGAAGGAATAAAAGCCTAAGAGCCTGTAGAGATGTGATGAGCCTGGGGTCTAGAATTATTCCCCTTTGTTTGAGTTCCCTTCTTCTGAACAAACCATTCTGGATACCCATTCAATTTAAAGCATGTTTCTCGGATATGATTGGTACTGTAACAATAGGTGCCCTTCCTATTGCCAGAAATTTTGGACCCAAGAGATACTGATAGAGGTCGAGAATTACCGAAAATCATATTTGGGACCATCGGTAGAGGCCGAGAAGAAGCACCAGCTACCATAGCAGACCCATCATGAAATTTTACAGCCATCATAGTAGCCTGACGAAGCTCTTCACGGCGTACAAAGGCAAAAGCATTACGAACACTAGGAAGAGGATCCTGAGCCAACACTTGACTCCGGACTTGGTCCAAACTAGGATCAAGACCAACCAAAAAATCATATAAATGATCCTCCTCAATCTCTTTTTTCTAAACAGCAGAATCTGCCAAGCACGTCATTGCACTCAAACGAAGGTAGTCCAATTCCTGCCAAATAAGTTGAAAAGCACCATAGTAATAAGCCAAAGACTTACCATATTGGCGTGTCTCATGAGCTCGACATCAAAGTTCATACATTTGTGAAGCATCCTTGCCAACAAAATAGGTTTGAGAAACCGCATCCCAAACCTCATGAGCAGTAGGGAGACGAAGAAAAACTGCCCTAACATTAGAAGTCATTGAATTAAGAGGCAAAGATTTAAACATGATATTCTCCTCCACCCATTTTGGGTAAGCAGCATCTGTTTCAACTGGTTTGGGTTTTTTTTTCCAGTTAAATACTACACTTTTCCTCTTCCCACGATATACATCTCCACACTTTGAGACCATGTGGAATAATTCGAGCCATTCAATTTTTCTGGAGTGATTTGTAGAGACATGTTGTCTTGTTGTATAGTCATAGTAGTAGGGGAAAGGGTAGCATCGCCCATATTGAAAAATAATGGGAAGAATAGTAGTAATCAGCAGCAGCGGTGGCTGGACCAGCAGCAGCAATGGCTGGAACAGCAGCAGCGGTGGCTGAGTAGCTTCCAGCGACGGTGGCAGCGGAAAAAGTTATAGGTATATTAGGGTAAAAGTCGCCGGAAAAAATAGGGTAATATTATTGGATCAATGCTCTGATACCATGTTAATATAGAGTTGATCTTTTATTATTCTCCAATATGGAGGTATATAAAGCTATACAAGGGAATACATAAAAGGAAAATAATTACAATTAACTAATACAGCTAATGTAATCTATAATATAAATTAAAACTCGAAGCAGAGAGAAAGTGTTTGCCCTCCTCCAAACACTGCCACGTCAGAATCCCTGCACCCACAGGAGTCTAAGTCATCCTTCTCTCTCTCACGCCTAACGCTAATTGATTTCAGATAAATGCTAATTGATTCTGACGTTTAACTATTGCCCTCTCACCTATTAATAACCAATTTAAACATCCCAAAAATCATTCTGCCGTTTTAACCTCTTCATTATCATTTAATAAAAGTTGTCTCCATTGTCTATCTATTCATCTTCTTCTTTAATGCTTCTAGACTTTCCAGCTTCCCTATAGCTTTCTAACGCCTCTAACTCTCTGCCACTCTCTCTCACACCTTTTTAGTTACGGCTATTCACATCCTTCAATTGATAAATGGAAGAAAAGTAGTTTCTAAGATTGTATGGTTTTTTTTCATCCTTCCCATTTAATTGGATACCATAACTGCTCTGTTAAAATCAGCTCTTCATCTTCTTCAGTTGCCACATCCCTAGAATTAAAAATATAAAATCACATTGTCCCCAAACATCTCTCTTCACACACACACAAACACTAATCTTTTTTGTTCTTTGTGACATTTGTTTCGTGTGGCAGACCACTCATTGAATGTTTAGTAGGCAGCGACCCAAGGTGACTGGAACCTATCAAGCATTCAATACCACACCCGGTTTGTTGCTTGCTATATTGGAGGAATTCTCAATCTTCTCTTGAATCTTTGGTAATCTAATTTCTTTTATGTATCAGTATTTTTTTTTTTGTTTAGGTGATTCACAATGCTAAATTCTCACTTAATTTTTGTTTGTAATGCAAGCTCTAATTACTTTTTGAATGCTTAATCGTTTTATGACCAAATGCTAATTTGCTCACCACATGCTTGATGTTTTGTTTCTAAGAGGTAGCAAACCAATTAGGCTAAGTCATATTGAGATATTTATTATCATACTTCTCTGTTTTTTTATTCAATCGCCAAACGAATTGCTAGCCATTATTTGGCATTAGTAATTACACTAGAATCTGCATATGCTATATACTGACTTAGCAATTATACAAATGTGAATCTTAAGGAGAGTATTTATAAGAAGTTAATTCCTTATCTTAGAAAATAGTTATCATGAAATTAATAAACTACTCTCTTTATTTGTGGAGAAATCATGGTATTAGTAGCATATTTTGATAATTTTTTGAATTGGGGTTGGGGCCTCGATCCATGGGTAGTTTTCCTTAAGTGAATCTATTTGCCTATATGTGCCAAAGGTGTAATAGACATTGTGTCTCAGGCATTGCTATATAAAATTAATGTGCTGCCCAAGGTGATGTACATTTTAGAATGTTAATTTCAAGTTCAAAACTCTGGTAAACAATTTTAGATCTATATTGTGGCTATTTATGCTTTTTATGTTGGTGTTCCAGCTCTGCTTGAAATTGTAACAAAGGTTTAATTTTAGAGATCTGGCAAGCCAAGGCTTTGCATTTGGATGGTATAATTTCTAATTCTTTTTCTCTACTTGGGATCTAAACATTTTTATTTATATTAGATCTTCTTTATTATACTTTTGATATGGAATTGTTGATGTTTTCTAGGCAAAAGTTTGATTCAGGATTTGTGTATCACTTTCCATTTGGATGATCCTCTATTGAGTAAATTCATAATATTATTATGTTCTTCCAGCAGTCTAAGAGCCTTTCCAAGCATAACTGTCATACACTAAGCATGTAGATTCCTTTATTATAATGTTATCTTTAGTGCAACTACTCATTTGTTTTAATTCCATTACTTTTAGATGAATTGCGTGAGGTTGATTAATGATATTTCTCTATATGTATTTCTTACCTATGATGATCAAAGTTTATTTTCAAGTGGCATTGTGAGATTAACATTGTAACTTTAACCAAAATAAATATATGTTATTTGTATTTAACTATCCCGTGCATCGCACGGGTTAACGACTAGTTACTAATTAACAGCTAATACAACAGTCAAATAATCCCTAGCTATACACACGTAAACAGTACCAATACAAGATCAAGATGTCTGAGAGCATGAATGTGCACACACACACCTACACCAACAGAAAATTATGCTTATAACCAAGGGAAATTGCAACATTGTTTCTCAGATCTTACACTGTAAAGCTTTCCATTCCTCTCAAAGTCCTATGTTGCCAAATGGTGGATGGAACTGAACCGTTTAATGAATTGTTTGCAATTGACCTGCCATACCAAATAAAGCCATCTATTTATTAAAAGTTTAATTTATTGATTAATAACAACTAGTAACTTTCAAAGGAATGGTTGAGATAAGTGGAAACTCAAATTTAGACAAATATGAAATGATTTACAATTACAATGAACCATAGAAACAAAAGGACGAAAAGGCAAGTGGGGGACTACTCACAGTTTCTGAAGAAGAGGAAGACCCGAAAAGTAGGTGGGAATTGTTCCAATAAGATTGTTGTCAAATAAATAGCTGAGCATATTGTTTGAATAATTGATATCAGGAGTCAAGGGAATTGCTGGTGTAAATTATGTTCAAAAACTGAAAGACACATATGTGAATATTTTGTAATTCTGTAAAGTAAATTAAACAAACACAAAAACTAGGCAGATGACATGTCATTGAGAAGATGGAGAATCTTACATAGTCGTGATATTCTTCGAAAGTCCATCTGTAGGTACGGATCCATTTAGCTGATTTGAACTGAGATCTCTGAAATTTATATAAATTAAAAATCAACAAAGTATAAGTAGCTAGCGGAGTGGTCTTTGATAAAGTAAAGAGAAAATTTTATTCAGCCTGGTGCATTTATCTTTCTGATTCAAAAACTCATTCATGATTAGCATCAAATAAATTAAAAAGGAAAAGAGAATAAAGGAACTAACAGATAACGAAGGTAAGGTATTCGGCTCAAATCAGGAATTGGTCCTTGCAAACTGCAGTTCCTAAGGCTCCTGGAAAATCCAACCAAAACACAAATGTTATCAATCTTGCCATGAAATATCATGTGACACGTGAATGTGCATACTCTTTATTTTAGTTTTTCATTTTATGAGGGATATAAACATTCAGCCTTACACTTCAAGGCTAGCACATTGCTCCACCTTTACTTTTGGAACCTAGTTACAAACATACGATAATAATATGAACTTACAACTTCACCAATTTAGACATTTTGCTATAAGAAGCTGGAATTGTAGTCCCATTGAAGTTATTGTTATCCAATTGACTGCAAAACAAAGAAAATGAAAGTGTTGAGAAACTTGAAAAAAGATTACTTGAGTAATATTACATTGTAGAAAAAGGAAAATTTAGAAATTATAACCTTGTTCAAGATGAAAAGCAAAAGAAACAAAAAATAAATTCACAAATTTGAAACGTAAAGACATTTATGTTCTAAGAAAAGTAGAAACCATACAGGACCCGTAAATTTGGCAGTTCAGAGAACTCTGGTGGAAGATTCCCTGATAAGTTGTTATTTTCAAAAAGGCTGCAGGTGCCAAGTTGAAGATGGTCACTGATCTCACAGAATGTACTCACAGATGACTCATATGAAATATAAGAATATAAGCAAATACCAACTTACAAGGTGAAGAAGATTTGTTAATTTGGATAGATCAGGTGGGATTTGCCCACTGATTGAATTGTTGTTCATGTGACTACTCAAAAATAAAATAAAAAGAAGTAGGAGGGTTAGTCATAGTAGAACTGATTTTAGACAATATAGCATCAGAAACACACTCACAAGTGCTTCAATGAGGTCAAGTTTGCAAACGATGTAGGTAAAGGTCCTGATATTTGGTTTTCGTCAATTTGTAGTATGTTCAAGTTTGGAAGATAACCGAGCTCCTCAGGTAAGGGACCTGTTAACTTGTTTCCATTCAGTAGCCTGGAAACAAACAATATTACATATAGAATTAGAGACAAAGAAAATGTACTGCAAGATTAAAATACCAGGAATTCAGAAAAAAAATGCTGACATATAAAGTAAGTTTGTCCAGACATAAGGATTATCTCCTATATTATTTAGAAATCAAAGCCTTCAAATGCATGGACTAGTAGCATATCAGCATTTCTTAACAGTATAAGCATATAATCATCTAATAACAATATCGAGTATCTATCCTATTCAGCAGAGAAGCTGATCAACTTACAAGAGTTTCAAAGGCGTAATACTGCCTATCTCCCTTGGTATACTCCCACTAATGTTGTTCCACATAAAATCCCTTCAATAGAGTAGATAGAGAAAAATATATCAGGAGGATAAGTAAATCAAATGCTACCATGGGATTCCAAAATAACGAGTGAAAGAGGGCTCCAAAAACTGTAATTCAGATAAAGATATTTGTAGTACAAAAAATTAGCCTTCAGATATTCTTTGCCTTACAATATTGTCAAATTCGATAAGCGGCCAAGCTCTGGTGATAAAATTCCTGACAAATTCATACCTAGTAGTAGCCTGCAGAGAAGCAGACCGAAAGAAATTTATTAAAGGATCATTGCTAAATCTTCATAAGAAAAGGTACACGCC
>OU015766.1:9043839-9128297 GCA_907173295.1 Fagus sylvatica | reverse complement strand
CAAAACTCAGAGGTTCTTTAGACTTGTTAGCTGTATTGTTGCATACATGAACCACAGATAAGCTCATTTGAACGGAATGTAGAATTTGAAAAGTAAAATTGCTCAGTTTAGCTCAAAAAAGGCAGAAAAGAAGGTTGGGGAGGGGGAGGAAGTGTATACTTGCAAAAGATAAATTGCAATATTCACATGCAGAAAAAACTGTAGTGAGATCAATGAAAGGCAAACTTAAAGGATGTATATAAGGTGTACCAGAAAGGTGATCCCTCAGAGTACCATTTGGCATGAACTCGTAGACCAACATCTGCATCCACAACAATACCCATATGAAGCTATTTCCAAGTAAAATTTTCAAACAAATTCAGCAACAGAGAACAAGAAAAACCAGTCCTTAAGTGTGACAGCCAAACAATTTTGTGGAGAAACATACTGCTCATGAAGAAGAAAATGAAGAACAGTACTATAGAAAGTTCATCGTGAAAGGAGATATTAAGTTTTTGATGCATTTTCTAGAATCAAATCATCCTTAATTTTACGAAGAATCTGCATATGCTTCTACATTATTAACAAAAAAAATAAAAAAAACTTGGCAGCACCTCATCTGTAATGTCTCAAGATTGATTTCAATTTCTTCTATTGTTTGCAATATTCAAAGCAGTTATGGTTTTACATGTTTCATTTTGTTTTGCTCTGACGACTTTCATAATCTTATGATTTAATTGCATTAACTTCCTAAGTTGATGGGAATCATCTCCTCGTGTATCCAATCTTATGTTGATTCTTTTTACATATATTCAGTCAAGATAAGAAAAAGCACCTGTTCACCCTCTTCATCACAATATCCAGTTAAAGACACAAGGTTTCGATGATGTAACCTTGACAACAATTCTATCTCTGTCAAGAACTCCCTTTCACCCTGTAAAGATCCCACTTGTGCACGTTTTATGGCCACAACTATACCATCAGCTAGAATGCCTTTATAAACCATCCCAAACCCTCCTTGGCCAACCTGAGCAGAGCTGTTAAAGTTGTTTGTAGCCAAAGCCATTTCTCCGTAAGTGAAAGCCTTCACACCATCAATTTTTATGGAGTTCATAGATGCTGCATATTAAATACAAGTCCAACGTTGAAAAAATGAAAGATGTTGTGCTCATTTTTTTTTATAATAATTAATAAAATTATGTATATTATCAGAATGCTTAATTGTATATTTATATATATTGCGTCTTATAAGTAAATGACATTGTGAACATGATAGCTGACTGGTTATTGTTCGTCTTTGAGTTCGGTTCGAGCCAGCATGCAACCAAGTCTGATGATATTTTTCATTGAAAATTTTCATCTCTAAATGATGTTGCCATTCACGGCCAGCCCAACACTTGGTTGAGCTTGGACAAGTGTCAGCCTGGCAAGCTTAACAGGCCTAATCAGAATGTAGAATAGAAACAATTATAGGGAAAGTGAAAAATCAGGATATGTCTACCAAAACATCCAAACTTCATAAACATAAGATACTCACGATTGATGTCGTCTTGAAACTACATGGTGCTTCCTCATGTGCACTCTCAGTATCAAGAAGAGTAACAACAGCAGACAATGTAACTGCACCTACAATGGTCCCCAGTACTATGCCAACCAATGAAACTTTGCTTAAACCAGACCTTGAAGAGGTGGAAATCCCTGTGACATTAGTGAAAGTTATTAGCATAAAAATTCAAAACTATCCAACAGTATTTATCTCATATATGAATATATAAAAGAAAGTAAGATGTGCCTGACACATAGTTCATCTATGCTTGGGCTGAAGAAATAAGTGACATCAAGTGTGAATTAGAAGCTGCCTTCTTGGCCAATATAGAACACAACTTAATTGCCCAAAAAAATGAAAATCCTCTTGAACTGAGGATTGCAATTATTCACTTGTGTGCAGGATCACAGGAGTGCAACTGTATTTGCTATACCATTGAACATAGCATAACTATGGTGAAAGCACTAAAACTTCCTAGATCAAGCCTATCTTCAACATAGTTGGCAGCAATAGAGAAGGTAATCTCCACTTAAATGTGCCACCCACAGACACACGGTTGCTTTGAGTGACAAGCATAGGCAACCTTTGTGTGAACACAACAAACACAGGTATTACCACTAACAGAGAACAATGCCACAAGCCTAAGATTATCTTTTAAGTATAGAGAGGACTTCAGGGAATAGGTAAATAAATTAGAGAAGACAATTGTATATTTTTCAACTGGTAAAATAGGCATAAGTTCGAACTTCAACAATGCTCTGTTGTAAAACATATCAGACAGGGGTTTCAATACAAACCACCTTTATAAATATCCAGTAGAGTGTAGTTGAGAAGTTCATAAGGTCCAAATATGTCACTAAGATTAATTTGCACTCCTGTGAACATTCCTGTGATTCGCAGAACCTCACTACTATTGAAGGTATTGTTTATAGGAAAAAGCTTCAAATACATTCTCAGTCGAGGTCCTTCTTCCCATGCAAACGAATTAAGGTCCAGTTGATTTAGAGATAATTCAAGACCATCTGTCAAGTACACTTCAAACTGATCTCTGTACGGACGAAAATCTGCGAATCCAGGACTTTGCAACCGATATCCAAAAAATAGAGGGGCAGCACAGACACAACGTTGAGCAGATATGGAGGAACATTCATAAGGGGGTGGGCATGTTGGAATGAGAGAAATCAGAAGTGGTATTTGTTGAACTATGACTGTTATTTTCAGATTGACAGAACTGTTGAACTAGGTTGGCGTTCGAGCATAAGGGATTCCCTTGAAGCCTGAAATTTAATAATCAAAACAAGTGACATGATCATTACATTAATGTGCTATGTCTATTACACCTCCAAAATTAAAGCTGAAAGGAGCACATCTTAACAAGTAATCACATTAATTTAGAAGCATTTTGTTAAACATGAAGTTACATATGAAACTAATTAAGAAATATAAATTGGGAAGCAATTATAGAAGCAAACCAGACAGTGACATTCGGAGGTAGAACAATACTGCCTGTAATATTTGAAAGCTCATTATTCTGCAACTCCCTGCAATACCAAAGGGCCATAAGCATTAGCTTAGAAAATCAAGTATGAGATGCTTGTGAACTTATTGAAGTCAACCCTTGATGTTACAACTTTGAATTTTACAAAAGAGTGTGTTGTAATCAGAAAAACGAATCAAAATATTTGTACCTGTTAAAATAGAGCTGATCTTTTATTCTTCTCCAATATGGAGGTATATAAAGCTATACAAGAGAATACAGAAAAGGAAAATAATTACAATTAACTAATACTGCTAATGTAATTACTAATTAACAGCTAATACAAAAGTCAAATAATCCCTAGCTATACATACATCAACACTCTCCCTCAAGTTGGTGCATAGAGATCTCAGATGCCCAACTTGACAAGTGTGGAATATAAAACTTGACTTGATACTGCCTTTGTTAAGATATCTGCTAACTGATCCTCATATTTCACAAAAGGCACACTAATAATCTCATTAGTCAGCTTCTCCTTGATGAAGTGTCTATCCACCTCAACATGTTTAGTACGATCATGTTGAACTGGATTATGTGCAATACTGATAGAAGCCTTGTTGTCACAGTAAAGATTTACTGGTTTCTCAAGATTGAAACCCAATTCCCCCATCAAGATCCTTAACCACAACAACTCACAAACACCATGCAACATGGCTCTATATTCTGCCTCTGCACTCGACCTAGCCACAACATTTTGTTTCTTGCTACGCCATGTGACTAAGTTTCCTCCAACAAATGTAAAGTATCCAGAAGTAAACTTCCAATCAGTAATTGATCCCACCCAATCAGCATCTATATATTCCTCAACCTCTAGATGACCATGTTTAGAAAACATTAAACCCTTACCAAGTGCGGATTTCAGATACCTTAGAATTCGATGAACAGCATCCATATGAACTTCATTAGGTGAATGCATAAACTGACTCACAACACTTACAGCATAAGCCAAGTCAAGTCGTGTGTGAGACAAGTAAATCAATCTCCCAACTAACCTTGGTACCTCTCCTTGTTAGTTGGAACCTGATCAACACGATCATCCCCCAATTTGTGATTCTGCTCAATAGGAGTATCAATAGGTTGGCAAGCTAGCATTCCAGTTTCGATTAGTAGGTCCAAAACGTACTTTTGTTGAGATAGAAAAATACCATGCCTAGATCGAGCAACCTAAATGCCCAAAAAATAACTTAGTGCACCCAGGTCCTTCATCTCAAACTCTTTTGCAAGATAATCTCGCAGCCTTCTAATTCCTTCTTCATCATTATCTATAACTACCATATCATCAACATATACAATCAAAGTTGTAAGTTTACCTCTATCGCATTTAAGGAACAGAGTATGATCAGCTTAGACTTTGTTTGAACCCATAATTCTTCATAGATTGACTGAACTTGCCAAACCATGCTCGTGGAGACTGTTTCAGCCCATATAAAGATTTGTTCAACTTACAAACCTTTCCAACATCAGAGGCTGTAGTAAAACCAGGAGGAAGATCCATGTATACTTCTTCCTCCAATTCCCCATGCAAAAAAGCATTCTTCACATCAAATTGCTGCAAGGGCCAATCCAGATTTGCAGCTAAAGACAGAAGAACCCGAATAGTATTAATCTTGGCCACAGGTGCAAAAGTCTCATGATAGTCAATTCCATAGGTTTGTGTATAACCCTTGGCTACCAACCAAGCCTTATACCTTTCCATAGATCCATCAGCTTTATGCTTCACCGTGAAAACTCATTTGCAACCCACAGTTTTCTTGCCTTCAGGTAGTTCAACCAAATCCCAAGTAGAGTTCTTTTGGAGTGCTTCCATTTCCTCAACCATAGCACTTTTCCACTTTGGATTACCAAGAGCATTCTGTAAATTATCAGGGGTGGATACAGAAGACAAATGGTTTGCAAAAGCTATATAGGAATCAGATAAACGATGAGATGATACATAGTTCGAAATGGGATATTTATATTTTGACTGACAAGTACGAGACTATCTCCTCAAAGCAATAGGTAAATCATCCACTGGATCAATAGAATCTATAGAAACACTAGACTCTATTCGAGTATCAATTGGGGAAGAAAGTTTAGGAATTACCTTAGGTTCGATATTCTCCGGTTAAGCAGCTAATTGGTCTTGTTCAAGAGTGGGGTCTGTCTGACTATCCTGAAGAGCATCCTGATCCTGGTTTTTCTTCCTTCTTGCATATACTCTCAATTCCCTTTCTTCAGGTAATTTAGATGGAGTTGGTGGAGTGATCTCCACTCTTGACACAATTGGTATTGTCATTTCATTCCAAGACAACTTCTCTTCTTCCTTACTTCCAATCTCCCCCTGAAGAGAAGTGTCAGAAGCTCCCCTTAGAAAATAAGCTTCTTGTTCAAGGAAGGTAACATCCATAGATACAAACACTTTTCCAGAAGGAGGATGATAACACTTGTACCCTTTCTGAGTAGCAGAATAACCCACAAAAAGACACTTACGGGCACAGGTATCCATCTTACCACGTTGATGTTGATGAACATGAATATAACAAGTACACCCAAAAACTTTTGGTGGGATATTGAGAAGAGAAGGAAGAGAATGATGTTGAGATAGAGTACGGAGAAGGGTTTTGAACTGGAGGACACGAGGCATACGATTTATAAGAAATGCAGCTGTGAGGATGACATCACCCCAAAAATGTTTTGGGACATGCATAGCAAAGCATAAAGATAGAGCCACTTCCAGGAGGTGACGATTTTTACGCTCGGATATACCATTCTGTTAAGGGGTAGTTACACAATAAGTTTGGTGAATGATGCCATTTTGTTGAAAATAGGCATTGAAACCCTTTTTTGGGTACTTCCTCCCGTTATCAGACCTGACAACTTGCACTTGAGCATTAAACTGGGTACGAATCATTTGATGAAAAATTTGGAAGATAGGAAAGACATCACTTTTAGTTTTCATCAAATATACCCAAGATACCCGTGTGCAATCATCAATAAACGAAACAAACCACTGAACACTAGTATATGTAGGAATTGGAGATGGACCCCAAACATCAGTATGAATTAAAGAAAAAGGAACATCACTTTTATTGAAACTTAAAGGAAATGAAACACAATGATTCTTTGCATAAATGCAAGGTTCACAATGAAAATTAGAAACATTGACTTTAGAAAACAAAGATGGAAAAAGATGCTGCAAATACTACAATGAAGGATGTCCTAATCTCCTATGCCATAACCAAATCTTCTCCCTAGCCTTAGACTCTTTTGTTCCCACTTGATACACATGGCCAGCCTCTAACACGGGTGCTTCTTTCAAATCCAAGTAATACAATCCCCCACGTTCTCTACCAAGACCAATCAGCTTCTTCGTAAGAATATCCTGAAACAGACAATGAGTAGAGAAGAAGATTGCACAACAATTAAGATGTTTAGTAATTTGGCTGATTGACATTAAATTATTAGAGAGACTAGGAACATGTAGAACTGATGAAAGAGACAAAGATGATGATAAAGGAATAGAACCAGCCCCAAGAACTAGGGTAGAAAGACCGTTGGCAACCTTAACAGTATTTCTAAGGAGTAGTAGTATAAAGCGAAAATAGTTTTGAGTCATTGGTCATATGATCTAAAGCCCCTGAATCAATGATCCAAGGTTTATTACAAGGAACAGAAGTTGTACTCTCAATGAATCCAAAATTACCTGTTTTGCCTAAGGAAGTAGAAGCATTAGCCAAAAGAAACTTGTTGAGCAGATTGATCTACCTGAGAAGGAATAGAAGCCTGAGAGCCTGTAGAGATGTGATGAGCCTGGGGTCTAGAATTATTCCCCTTTGTTTGAGTTCCCTTCTTCTGAACAAACCATTCTGGATACCCATTCAATTTAAAGCATGTTTCTCGGATATGATTGGTACTGTAACAGTAGGTGCACTTCCTATTGCCAGAAATTTTGGACCCAAGAGATACTGATGGAGGTCGAGAATTACCGAAAGTCATATTTGGGACCATCGATAGAGGCCGAGAAGAAGCACCAGCTACCATAGCAGACCCATCATGAAATTTTACAGCCATCATAGTAGCCTGACGAAGCTCTTCACGGCGTACAAAGGCAAAAGCATTACGAACACTAGGAAGAGGATCCTGAGCCAACACTTGACTCCGGACTTGGTCCAAACTAGGATCAAGACCAACCAAAAAATCATATAAATGATCCTCCTCAATCTCTTTTTTCTAAACAGCAGAATCTGCCAAGCACGTCATTGCACTCAAACGAAGGTAGTCCAATTCCTGCCAAATAAGTTGAAAAGCACCATAGTAATAAGCCAAAGACTTACCATTATTGGCGTGTCTCATGAGCTCGACATCAAAGTTCATACATTTGTGAAGCATCCTTGCCAACAAAATAGGTTTGAGAAACCGCATCCCAAACCTCATGAGCAGTAGGGAGACGAAGAAAAACTGCCCTAACATTAGAAGTCATTGAATTAAGAAGGCAAAGATTTAAACATGATATTCTCCTCCACCCATTTTGGGTAAGCAGCATCTGTTTCAACTGGTTTGGGTTTTTTTTTCCAGTTAAATACTACACTTTTCCTCTTCCCACGATATACATCTCCACACTTTGAGACCATGTGGAATAATTCGAGCCATTCAATTTTTCTGGAGTGATTTGTAGAGACATGTTGTCTTGTTGTATAGTCATAGTAGTAGGGGAAAGGGTAGCATCGCCCATATTGAAAAATAATGGGAAGAATAGTAGTAATCAGCAGCAGCGGTGGCTGGACCAGCAGCAGCAATGGCTGGAACAGCAGCAGCGGTGGCTGAGTAGCTTCCAGCGACGGTGGCAGCGGAAAAAGTTATAGGTATATTAGGGTAAAAGTCGCCGGAAAAAATAGGGTAATATTATTGGATCAATGCTCTGATACCATGTTAATATAGAGTTGATCTTTTATTATTCTCCAATATGGAGGTATATAAAGCTATACAAGGGAATACATAAAAGGAAAATAATTACAATTAACTAATACAGCTAATGTAATCTATAATATAAATTAAAACTCGAAGCAGAGAGAAAGTGTTTGCCCTCCTCCAAACACTGCCACGTCAGAATCCCTGCACCCACAGGAGTCTAAGTCATCCTTCTCTCTCTCACGCCTAACGCTAATTGATTTCAGATAAATGCTAATTGATTCTGACGTTTAACTATTGCCCTCTCACCTATTAATAACCAATTTAAACATCCCAAAAATCATTCTGCCGTTTTAACCTCTTCATTATCATTTAATAAAAGTTGTCTCCATTGTCTATCTATTCATCTTCTTCTTTAATGCTTCCAGACTTTCCAGCTTCCCTATAGCTTTCTAACGCCTCTAACTCTCTGCCACTCTCTCTCACACCTTTTTAGTTACGGCTATTCACATCCTTCAATTGATAAATGGAAGAAAAGTAGTTTCTAAGATTGTATGGTTTTTTTTCATCCTTCCCATTTAATTGGATACCATAACTGCTCTGTTAAAATCAGCTCTTCATCTTCTTCAGTTGCCACATCCCTAGAATTAAAAATATAAAATCACACTGTCCCCAAACATCTCTCTTCACACACACACAAACACTAATCTTTTTTGTTCTTTGTGACATTTGTTTCGTGTGGCAGACCACTCATTGAATGTTTAGCAGGCAGCGACCCAAGGTGACTGGAACCTATCAAGCATTCAATACCACACCCGGTTTGTTGCTTGCTATATTGGAGGAATTCTCAATCTTCTCTTGAATCTTTGGTAATCTAATTTCTTTTATGTATCAGTATTTTTTTTTTTGTTTAGGTGATTCACAATGCTAAATTCTCACTTAATTTTTGTTTGTAATGCAAGCTCTAATTACTTTTTGAATGCTTAATCGTTTTATGACCAAATGCTAATTTGCTCACCACATGCTTGATGTTTTGTTTCTAAGAGGTAGCAAACCAATTAGGCTAAGTCATATTGAGATATTTATTATCATACTTCTCTGTTTTTTTATTCAATCGCCAAACGAATTGCTAACCATTATTTGGCATTAGTAATTACACTAGAATCTGCATATGCTATATACTGACTTAGCAATTATACAAATGTGAATCTTAAGGAGAGTATTTATAAGAAGTTAATTCCTTATCTTAGAAAATAGTTATCATGAAATTAATAAACTACTCTCTTTATTTGTGGAGAAATCATGGTATTAGTAGCATATTTTGATAATTTTTTGAATTGGGGTTGGGGCCTCGATCCATGGGTAGTTTTCCTTAAGTGAATCTATTTGCCTATATGTGCCAAAGGTGTAATAGACATTGTGTCTCAGGCATTGCTATATAAAATTAATGTGCTGCCCAAGGTGATGTACATTTTAGAATGTTAATTTCAAGTTCAAAACTCTGGTAAACAATTTTAGATCTATATTGTGGCTATTTATGCTTTTTATGTTGGTGTTCCAGCTCTGCTTGAAATTGTAACAAAGGTTTAATTTTAGAGATCTGGCAAGCCAAGGCTTTGCATTTGGATGGTATAATTTCTAATTCTTTTTCTCTGCTTGGGATCTAAACATTTTTATTTATATTAGATCTTCTTTATTATACTTTTGATATGGAATTGTTGATGTTTTCTAGGCAAAAGTTTGATTCAGGATTTGTGTATCACTTTCCATTTGGATGATCCTCTATTGAGTAAATTCATAATATTATTATGTTCTTCCAGCAGTCTAAGAGCCTTTCCAAGCATAACTGTCATACACTAAGCATGTAGATTCCTTTATTATAATGTTATCTTTAGTGCAACTACTCATTTGTTTTAATTCCATTACTTTTAGATGAATTGCGTGAGGTTGATTAATGATATTTCTCTATATGTATTTCTTACCTATGATGATCAAAGTTTATTTTCAAGTGGCATTGTGAGATTAACATTGTAACTTTAACCAAAATAAATATATGTTATTTGTATTTAACTATCCCGTGCATCGCACGGGTTAACGACTAGTTACTAATTAACAGCTAATACAACAGTCAAATAATCCCTAGCTATACACACGTAAACAGTACCAATACAAGATCAAGATGTCTGAGAGCATGAATGTGCACACACACACCTACACCAACAGAAAATTATGCTTATAACCAAGGGAAATTGCAACATTGTTGCTCAGGATCTTACACTGTAAAGCTTTCCATTCCTCTCAAAGTCCTATGTTGCCAAATGGTGGATGGAACTGAACCGTTTAATGAATTGTTTGCAATTGACCTGCCATACCAAATAAAGCCATCTATTTATTAAAAGTTTAATTTATTGATTAATAACAACTAGTAACTTTCAAAGTAATGGTTGAGATAAGTGGAAACTCAAATTTAGATTCAAATATGAAATGATTTACAATTACAATGAACCATAGAAACAAAAGGACGAAAAAGCAAGTGGGGGACTACTCACAGTTTCTGAAGATGAGGAAGACCCGAAAAGTAAGTGGGAATTGTTCCAGTAAGATTGTTGTCAGATAAATAGCTGAGCATATTGTTTGAATAATTGATATCAGGAGTCAAGGGAATTGCTGGTGTAAATTATGTTCAAAAACTGAAAGACACATATGTGAATATTTTGTAATTCTGGTAAAGTAAATTAAACAAACACAAAAACTAGGCAGATGACATGTCATTGAGAAGATGGAGAATCTTACATAGTTCGTGATATTCTTAGAAAGTCCATCTGTAGGTATGGATCCATTTAGCTGATTTGAACTGAGGATCTCTGAAATTTATATAAATTAAAACATCAACAAAGTATAAGTAGCTAGCGGAGTTGGTCTTTGATAAAGTAAAGAGAAAATTTTATTCAGCCTGGTGCATTTATTCTTTCTGATTCAAAAACTCATTCATGATCATAGCATCAAATAAATTAAAAAGGAAAAGAGAATAAAGGAACTTAACAGATAACCGTAAAGGTTAAGATATTCGGCTCAAATCAGGAATTGGTCCTTGCAAACTGCAGTTCCTAAGGCTCCTGGACAAATCCAACCAAAACACAAATATTATCAATCTTGCCATGAAATATCATGTGACATGTGAATGTGCATACTCTTTATTTTAGTTTTTCATTTTATGAGGGATATAAACATTCAGCCTTACACTTCAAGGCTAGCACATTGCTCCACCTTTACTTTTGGAACCTAGTTAAAAACATACGATAATAATATGAACTTACAACTTCAGCAATTTAGACATGTTGCTATAAGAAGCTGGAATTGTACTCCCATTGAAGTTATTGTTATCCAATTGACTGCAAAACAAAGAAAATGAAAGTGTTGAGAAACTTGAAAAAAGATTACTTGAGTAATATTACATTGTAGAAAAAGGAAAATTTAGAAATTATAACCTTGTTCAAGATGAAAAGCAAAAGAAACAGAAAATAAATTCACAAATTTGAAACGTAAAGACATTTATGTTCTAGGAAAAGTAGAAACCATACAGTATCCGTAAATTTGGCAGTTCAGAGAACTCTGGTGGAAGATTCCCTGATAAGTTGTTATTTTCAAAAAGGCTGCAGGTGCCAAGTTGAAGATGGTCACTGATCTCACAGAATGTACTCACAGATGACTCATATGAAATATAAGAATATAAGTAAATACTAACTTACAGGTGAAGAAGATTTGGTAATTTGGATAGCTCAGGTGGGATTTGCCCACTGATTGAATTGTTGTTCATGTGACTACTCAAAAATAAAATAAAAAGAAGTAGGAGGGTTAGTCATAGTAGAACTGATTTTAGACAATATAGCATCAGAAACACACTCACAAGTGCTTCATTGAGGTCAAGTTTGCAAAAGATGTAGGTAAAGGTCCTGATATTTGGTTTTCGTCAATTTGTAGTCTGTTCAAGTTTGGAAGATAACCAAGCTCCTCAGGTAAGGGACCTGTTAACTTGTTTCCATTCAGTAGCCTGGAAACAAAGAATATTACATATAGAATTAGAGACAAAGAAAATGTACTGCAAGATTAAAATACCAGGAATTCAGAAAAAAATGCTGACATATAAAGTAAGTTTGTCCAGACATAAGGATTATCTCCTATATTATTTAGAAATCAAAGCCTTCAAATGCATGGACTAGTAGCGTATCAGCATTTCTTAACAGTATAAGCATATAATCATCTAATAACAATATCGAGTATCTAACCTATTCAGCAGAGAAGCTGATCAACTTACAAGAGTTTCAAAGGCGTAATACTGCCTATCTCCCTTGGTATACTCCCACTAATGTTGTTCCACATAAAATCCCTTCAATAGAGTAGATAGAGAAAAATATATCAGTAGGATAAGTAAATCAAATGCTACCATGGGATTCCAGAATATCGAGTGAAAGAGGGCTCCAAAAACTGTAATTCAGATAAAGATATTTGTAGTACAAAAAATTAGCCTTCAGATATTCTTTGCCTTACAATATTGTCAAATTCGATAAGCGGCCAAGCTCTGGTGATAAAATTCCTGACAAATTCATACGTAGTAGTTAGCCTGCAGAGAAGCAGACCGAAAGAAATTTATTAAAGGATCATTGCTAAATCTTCATAAGAAAAGGGTACACGCCATTAATAGCCAACTTTTATTAATTTTCTTCACAAATGAAAAGATCATGAAGATAGATTTTACACTCATTAAGTGTCATGACCAAAGGGAGGAGCTAGCCACATCTGCACTTATAAGCCAAAATAACTAGTCAAGTTACAATTGGGACTCCTCGTAATCACTTATATACCAAAGATCCACCTAGTAAACACTTGAAGTGGGACTCAGCACACGCCCGCACAACACACACTCAGACAATCTAATCCAATCAAATACACACAATTTGGGTATCACATTAAGTGATGCTGGCGATCATTTGGAAACATGTGGATAATAGATCCTATTCTAATAAATTTATTTTAATCTCAAATAAAGTTTTGTTCCCTGCACCAACCAATAAGAGTAGATATAAAAGTGAAATAATATACATCTCATCATGTGAGGAGGACAAAAGAAATCAAGTAAGAAAAAGTGTTCTAAGTGAAAGAAAATATGCAACATTATTCATCTCGATAATGCTCTCTGATAGAAATAAAAATCAGAAAAGGTAAAAATCATACAATTGTTCAACATGTAGATATCCATCGTCTAATGTTGTTTTGTAGCACACAACCCCTCTCCATTTTGATGTACATGGGTCTCCTCGATCCCAACTACTCAGATTCTTATATGGATCCATCAAACTGCTCTTGATGGCACGCAACGCCTTCACTGCAAATTAATACAAACGTTAATCACCATTTCATCAACATTACATTTACAAAGCTCATAAACTTTGCTGGTCCTTGTGTTTTTATAATTCTAGTATCATGGTTTCTGCATTAAAGAAAACAATGATATCTTGAAAATATGCATCAATGTTGTTATCATCCACAAATTCGAGCATACACAATCAATGAATCAAATAACAACTACAGCTCAACTATATGCAACACTAATCACTCCCGACTTGGGGGAAGCGAATACTTGACATGTGAAGTTACTATAAAATGACTTGTTAGAGAGCTCATGAGTAAAATTTCAGAAAACCAGCATACAACAATAAATCATCCATACATGCAATAGAAGCTTGTAAATCATAAATTAAAAAATCACCTTCTTCGGGGTTGGTAATCAGATTCCGAGGATTAGGATTCCGAGCTCCGATATGTAGTGAAGAACAGCACAACCATGCAACAACAAATAATCCATACATACAACCTCTTGACATATACATCCCACAAACGCATAAAACGGCACAACTCTCAAAATCCTCTTAGAACCCAAGACTAGAAATTGTGGTAATATCCAAGTACTCCACCTGATAATCCAAAACAACAATCAAAACTTACGAAATCAAAGTCTAAAGCAGTTCAATTAATCTGAAAAAAACAAATAAACAAATAATTTTAACACTAGTAAATAAATGACCTGAAAAGTAAAGTACGGCAAAAACTCCAACAACTAGGGAATAAAATAAGAGAATCACTCAAGATTGAGAATAAACAAAGCAACCAAATTGACAGTACATTGTGCATATTTAAGGCTAAAAAGAGAGAGAGAAAGAGAGAAATCGTTACCAGTTACGAAGATAAGATTGAATAGTTAAAAAATTGAGAATGATGCAAGCAAGCAATCAATGAACAAGATAAAATGAATAATAACCAGAGAAAGAAAAGTACGGAAAACGAGACCTTGTCAATAGTGGTATCCTCGCGACAAGGTCGCTATAACAAGCGGTGAAGTTGCTGATGGTGGTGACACCCATCTCTTTCATTCGTTTTTAGTTTAGGTTTTTTTAGTTTGAAGTGAATAATGCAGAAAAGAGGAAGCTAAATGAGAGAATGGGTGGTCTATAAAAGTCAGCATTTCCATTCCCACCTCCACTTGCTATAAAGTCTCAACCACTTCTCCAATGGGAGTTAATACACGAACATCGAACATCAAAGTGGTCCAGGGTTGAGCATTCAAGAATGGGTTTAGCACTTTTAGTAGCGTCAATGTGGAACAGCTATTGTTGTTTATGTTTGTGAGAGTTTACTCTTTGTATTTTTACTGAATGTTCTGCCTTGCCTAAATCAGGTCAAGGGATGTAGTATATTTATATTGACAAAACAATGATAAGTACAATAGATGTTGAGATAAATACAAAGTCAAAACTGAGCTCCTATTAATCCGGTTGTTATCTGTTTGTTGCTGCTTGAGGAATATCTTCTGTTGAGGATTGCTTTTGAGCTTTATCTTTAACACTCCCCCTCAAGCCCAACGGTATAGGGAGAACGTTGAGCTTGGTCCGAAGTAAGGCAAACCGAGAGGAGGAGATAGGCTTGGTGAGCAGATCAGCTAGCTGATCCTGACTGGAGATAAAGCGAACTGAAAGTTGCTTGGCAGCAACCATGTCTCGAACAAAATGGAAATCAATCTCCACATGTTTGGTGCGTGCATGAAAAACCGGATTTGAGGATAAATAGGTGGCACCAATGTTATCACACCAAAGTACAGGAGTAGACCGAAGTGGTAAGTCCAAGCTCATGGAGTAAGGACTGAAACCACTTTATTTCAGCAGCAGTGTTGGCAAGGGCTTTATACTCGGCCTCTGTGCTAGATCGGGCAACAGTGGCTTGCTTCCTACAGCTCCATGAAATGAGATTTTTGCCCAAGAAAACACAAAAGCTGCCAGTGGAGCGACGGTCATCCTTGTTGCCAGCCCAATCAGCATCAGAAAATGCTTGAAGATCTAAGCATGAGGATTTGAATATTTGAAGGCCATAGGTGAGAGTATGCTTGAGATACCGCAAGAGACGTTTGACTGACTGCCAGTGGAGAAGAGTGGGCTTGTGCATGAACTGGGAGAGCTTGTTGACAGCGAAGGCAATGTCAGGACGTGTAAGTGACAAATACTGGAGTGCACCAACAGTACTACGGAAGAGAGTCTGATCTGGAAACGGTTCACCTTCATGAGCAGATAAGCTTGCAGAGGATGCCATGGGAGAACTGACAGGTTTGGCCTCAAGCATATGTGTGCGTGTGAGAATATCCAAGATGTACCGTTTTTGAGACAAGAGAATTCCAGCAGTGTTTCGAATGACTTCGATGCCCAGAAAATAATGCAGTGATCCCAAATTTTTAACAGCAAAGTCATGTTGTAGAGATGACAGTAAATTATCAATAGCAAGGGTACTAGAGCTAGTGATTATTATGTCATCAACATATATCAGAATGAACATTGTGTAGATACTGGACTTGTAGATAAATAAGGAAGTATCAGAGAGAGAACCATGAAAACCCAATTCAATCAGACGAGTACTTAACCGAGAGAACCAAGCCTGTGGGGCTTGTTTGAGGCCATAAAGAGCCTTTTTCAATTTGCAAACATGATCTGGGAATGAAGGATGACTGTACCCAGGTGGTTGATGCATGAAAACTTCCTCAGACAAGTTACCATGTAAAAATGCATTCTGTATATCAATTTGCCGAATTGGCCAACCCGCAGAGAGAGCAATAGAAAGAACAGTACGTACCGTAGTGGGTTTGACGACCGGACTGAAAGTCTCACCATAGTCAATACCCGGTTGTTGGTGAAACCCTTTAGCCACTAGGCGAGCCTTGTATCGCTCGATGGAGCCGTCGGCATGGTGTTTGATCCGATACACCCATTTGCAGCCAATTAAATTTTGGCTCGGTCTTGGAGGAGTAAGAACCCAAGTGCCATTTTTTATGAGGGCATCAAATTCGGCATTCATAGCACACCGCCAGTGAGGGTTCTTGTTGGCAGTGGTAAAACACGAGGGTTCAACGGTGTCGGGGTCAGGATGGGCTTCGGCAAGAAGGGCCCTGGGTATGGGATAACGGACGGTGCCGTCGGTGAAGTGTTTGGGCTGGGTTATGTTGTTCTTGGAACGGGTAGTCATGGGGTGAGTAAGTCCAATGGGCCTAACTCAATCTCAAAAGACGCCTTGAGAAATGAGGGATGCCCATGGCTTATAAATTGCACAACCCAAGAATACTTGGTCAATGTGGGACAAGACTCTCACTTTAATAGTTTAATCGTAGAAAACAAGGGGGACTGATTTGTTGAAGAGCAACTCCAAAGCCACTGTAAAACCTCACTCTATCTCCACAATTGAAGTGTAAAATAGAGATAAAGTGCTTCAACACTACTCTATTTTACTCTTCAAACGCCGGAAAAAAACACAAAGTGTACAGTAGCTCTTCACAAATGAAAAGCTACTGTACACTTTGTAACCGAATTTTTTATTATTTTTGAGTCCGCCTATTTAAGCTTTCTTTTTTCCTTTTTCGTTCATTTTGCCCGATATTTTCTCTCTCTCCAATTTTTTTTTTCCTCTTCTCTCCCTCTCTTCTCCGTTCTCTCCCTCTGTTCTCCGTTCTCTCTCTGTTCTCCATAGCAAGAAAGAAAAAATCGGACTTGGGTAGAACACGGCGTGGCTTGGGGTTGACGGAGAGGCGCCGATCTAGGCTTGGCTGTGCTCGGCGTGGCTTGGGTTGACGGTCCCGGTGCCGATCTAGGCTTGGGTGTGCTCGGCATGGCTTAGGTTGACGGTCTCGGCGCCGATCTGGGTGTGGGTTTGCTCGGTGTGAGCCTGGGTGTCACTCATCTCTCATTCATTTCCCTGGTAAAACCTTAATCTTATTCTAGTACTGATTTGCATTGAAACTTTCTTCACTGAGATTTTATGGGATCTTTCTCATTTTTTTGTACTTTTTTTTCTTTCATTTTTGAGCATTTTTTTTTCATTCTTGATGTTCCAATTATTCCTTTTGGGAATTGAGACTTTTGTGTATTTTGGTAACAGAGTAATACTCTAATGGTTTGTATTGATTTGTCAAATGCTTCAACAATCTGTTTTAGTTTATTGTGCAATTTGTTTACTGGTTTCGGTTGATATGCATGAATTTGTAGAGATATATGTTACTTGTATGAACTGTTTTTATTAGTTCATCTTTCTTTTGTCTTGGAAACTGTTAAGTGCTAAGTTCTGTTCAGCCTTGAGCTTATCTAGTTTCTGTGTGTTTCTTTGATGTTAAATATAACTAATATGAGCTATAATGCCCATCATAACTATGAAACTTATATTTTGTATGTGTTTGCAGTAAGTTCTTGGACATGTGTTCATCAATAATCCTTAATTTTCTGATAAGCAGCTTATCTTTGTTTATTCATTCATAGTGAAACACTGAATCTCTGTATGAGAATCTAATGCATGCCCAAAATCTAGTTTTCATCAGTTAAGTAGAATAGCCATTTTAAACATGTCCTTTTTCACGAAAATTAGTTTCCATATTATGATTGCTGTGGAAATATTGAAGTATTAATGGACATGTTGTATTGTATTTTTATTTAGGAATGGATTCTCAAAATGGAACCCCCAATTTCGTTAATCTTCTAGAAGATACGTACAACGAATATATGATGCAAACCCCAAATTTAAGTGATCATAATAGTACTCCGTATACTCATGGAACCCAAATGTGTCCACCCTCAAGAGAGTTACCGGATAGGTCTCCATCCCAAGTTGAATCCACTATGAAGTCTAAAACACGTCAATCCAATTTTACTATACAAGAAGACTTGAATCTTGTATCTTCTTGGCTTGCTATTAGCCAGGATCCGGTGCAAAGCAATGAGCAAAAATATGAAGTATTGTGGACGAGAGTTCATGAATATTATCATACTCATACGACCTCTGAAACTAAGCGAACTAAAGGTTCTCTTTAGAATCAGTGGTCAATCATTCACCTTTCCTGCAATAAATATTTTGGGTGTTTGGCAAAGATTGAATCAATGCATCAAAGTGGTATGATTGAGGAAAACAAGGTACATCTTATTAACTCTTCAAGTTATGTTAATGCATCAATTTGTTTTAACTATTGAAGATATTAATTGTTTTTATTTGTTAATTTTTTAAATTGATAATGTAAAACAAATGTATAAAGAAACACATCCCAAAAAGCAAAAATTTTTGTTTGAACATTGTTGGAATGTGTTGAAGCACGCTCCAAAATGGTTAAATAGTCATCAAAATGAAACACCAAGAAAAAGGAGAGGAGAGACAACATCTTCGATAAATTCGATAAATTTAGAAGATGAAGATGTCGCAAATGATTCCAACATAGAGTTGGAGAGAAGACCACTAAGTAAGAAGGCCGAAAAAGCTCGATTGAACAAACAAAAGAGCAACGAAGGTTCTAGTTCAAATGTGGAAGTGATGTTGAATGACATGGTGGAAGAAAAAAAAAAAAACCTTCAATGAATTGAGAATGGAATTTCTTGAGAGGGGTCGTATTGACTTCATGGAGCTAGAGAATAAGCGTATTTGTATTAAGCAAGAAAAAATTGAATTGGCAAAAAGGAAAGAGGAAAGGGAAAGAATGCAAGAGGAAAGGCAAAGAATGAAAGAGGAGAGGGAAATTATGACAATGGAATTAGAGACATTGCCTCAAGTGCAACAAGAATATTTTCGAGCTCTTCAATTGGAAATCCTTGCAAAAAGAAGAATTGGTAATTAGTAAATAGTATTGTATTATATTTATCAATGCTCTTGTGTTGTATGAATTAAGAGAATACTTTGAACTTTTGTTGTTATTGAATGTCCTTTGCTATTATGGTTGATAACATAATTTATTACTTTGAACGTTAATGTGGTAAAGTATATAGCATTGGCTTTACAAGTTATATGTGTTAATATATTTTTTATTTGATAATGGAATTTTAAAAAACTTTCACAAGACTAATATAAATTTGATAAACTTCAAATTACAATAAAGAGTAACATAAATAAATAATGAAAGCATGAAAATTAAAACTAGATAATCTTATGATTGGCCATGTAGTTGCCACAAGTGCTCCACAAGATTAGCTTAGAGTTGAGAATGAGTTTCTCTATCTCTAATGCGAATATGGGATTGAATGAAATTCTGAACTTCAATTGTAGGTTCTCGTGACACGGGTGTAGGGATGTTTTCAGGCACTTGGTCGTAATCGTCATCTTGTTGTACTCCATTAGGATCACGCTCATCTTCAATAATCATATTATGTAATATTATACATGCTTTCATAATATTATTGAGAGTTGCTTCATCCCAAAAGCGCGCAGGCCCACGCACAATTGAAAATCTTGCTTGAAGTATTCCAAATGCACATTCCACATCCTTCCTACATGCCTCTTGAACTCTAGCAAAGTGTTTTTTCTTTGCTTCTAGTGGAGCTGAGATTGTTTTTACAAAAGTTGACCATTGTGGATATATACCATCAGCAAGATAATATCTCATTATATAATCATGACCATTGATTGAGTAATTCACTAGAGGAGCATGCCCTTGAGCAAGCTCCGTAAATACAGAAGAATGCTCTAGTACGTTGATGTCATTATGAGACCCAGGTAGGCCAAAAAATGCATGCCATATCCAACGATCATATGAAGCTATTGATTCCAAAATAAGTGTTGGTTCACGAGAATGACCAGTATACTGACCTTTCCATGCTGTCGGGAAATTTTTCCATTTCTAATTCATGCAATCAATGCTCCCCAACATTCCTGGAAATCCACGCTTTTCGTTAACCGATGTCATTGCTATTTGGTGACCTCAAGTACTCTTCAGAAAAAATATTAACCACCGCTTTAACAAATTTTTTTAGACTCTCTATTGCAGTGCTTTCTCCAATTCTCACATACTCGTTAGTAGAATCAGCTGCTACTCCATAAGCGAGCATCCTTAGTGCAGCAGTCATCTTTTGAAGGGAAGACAAACCAAGCATTCCAACAGCATTTCTTTTTTGGATGAAATATGGATCATGCGCTTCTAGTGCAGATTAAAGACGAAAAAAAAGTGGACGACTCATCCGAAACCTCCTTCGGAATAAATGAGGAGGAAAAACCGGATCCGGTGCAAAATAATCACGAAAAAGCCTTTCTTGGCCTTGCAAATAATCGCGCTTGATGACCTTGTGGCCAAGAATTGAACCACGACGTGATGTTGATGCTCGCTCTCTTTTCAATCGTTCTTCTTCCACTGCAAAAATTGAAAGTATCTCAATTTCATCATCAGAATTGGAGTCAAGAAGAGTTATTTTCATTTCCTTCATTTGATAATCACGAGCCTTCATTCAATAATTATGATAATTATGAGCCATAGTATATGAAAGAGAAATTTGGGTTTGATAATGAAAGATAAAATTGGGTTTGATAGTGAGTGAATAAACTGAGTTTGAGATTAATGAAAGAGAAAATTTGGTTTGAGGTGAATGGAAATTAGAGATATGAAATAGTCCCATTTATACTAAAAAAATATGACCGTTGGGAAAATATGACCGTTGGAATATGACCGTTGGGATTTTTAAATATTGAAAAAGAAAGAATAAAGAAATGATAAAGAATGAATAAAAAATATAATATTTAAATGGGATAAAAGAATAAAGAAATGATATTTAAATAGAATAGAGATAGAATAGAGATAAAATAAAGAGTAGTGTTGGAGAGTATTGCTCTTCAAATAAATAAAAAGTTGCTGAAATAGAGATAAAATAGAGAGTGGCTTGGAGATGCTCTAACTATAGACAAAATTTACCTACAACTTTTGAGGAAATTGCTGCAAACTGCACCGGTGGCATTATTAAAAAAATTGACATGTGTTTGTTTCTTCCAAAAAAAAATAATAAAATATATACAATTGACATGTGTCTTAGTCATGCGCCAAAAGGTCTTTAACAACTCCGTTAACTTTTTTCAGAATCAGAAACTCGAATCTCAAATTTCCAGGCTTCAACCTGTCGTTGGGAGTTATCAAAAGTTGTAGAAACATATTAATCAAACTCGTGTCATTTACCAAATTCTCCGAGTGATTTTTTTTTAAGGTAAAACTTAGGTATTCCTTAGGTTACGTACATTAGATTCTCCAATTGAATTCAAACACATAGTTGCATTAACCAATGAAACACAAATAATATTATCTTTTCTAAGAATAATTTTAATTTATGGTATTTTAATTCAACTAGAAATTTAATGTAATTGACCTAAGAAAACTGTACCTAAGTTTTACTATTTTTTTTAACTATTTATAACATAAAATAATTATTTTCTCAACAAAAAATAAATAAATAAAATAAAGGATTATTGATTTATTGGATCTTCCTAATCTTTTCTCACAATGAATGTGAAACTTATCCATGGGACGGTTCCCATTTATGAGAGGGTGTTTCAACCCGAAGGGTCCAATCAATTTTTGTCAGAGGCGAATGATTGACACTGACAGTGAACAACTTTGTCAAACACCATTTATTGCGGATTTGTCAAATGGATAATTTTGTGTGGATCTATTTTAACCCTCATTTATTATGGTAATTGATATTCCCGCACTCATAATTGATATTTCCACACCAATTTAGAAATTTGTATTGGTAAAAGACCAAATACCCCTCATTGTGTTATGCAAAATGGTAAGAGAAAAAGTAAAATACAGGGGCATTTGGTTTTTTCACAGCACAAATTTCTAAGTGGGTGTTGAAATATTAATTATGGGTGTGGAAATATCACTGCCCTTCATTATTCGTATCAAACATGGTCTCGTATAAGGAAAATTTCAACTCTTTAGTAAATGATACCAATTGAGCGACAAGATCCTTGGCAAATAGAATCTAATTTAGATTCTTATTGAGCTTCCACTTTATCATATTTTATAAAATAAGATGGGTTAACAAAATATAAAAATATTTCAATATTTTTGGTCATATTTTTAAATGGGTTGAAATGTGTTGTCTCAACCCAACACATGTTTATTAAACAAGTTAAAATGGGTTGTGAACTTGTGTTTCAATTACTCGAACTCAATCTACTAATTAATCATGTTACCTATACCATGACAACCCACTTAATAAACGAATCATGTTAAAATTGAGGACACGATTATTAATGAATCGTGTTAGGGTTAAGAAGTTTTGACATGATTATTAAATGAGTTGTGTTCAAGTTAACCCATTTAGTCAAATACCCCTACCTCGAAACTACACAAACTTGACCCGACAACACGAACTACCATCCCTAATTGTACAAAGTGGCTTTTATTAGTAATTAGTTTCATGTAATCATTGAGGTTAAATTTTGGGATAAATTAAACTAACACCTCTAAGTTATAGGGAAATTAAATTCAGTATACTAGATTTTCCCAAAATAAATGACATTGGCTTCCTAGATTCTAAAAATAATTGACACTCTAACCCCTTAACCTCTTTCTAAGTTAAACGATGTTAAAGCTTGGCATGGAATATCCATTTGAAGAGACATTCCCCATAAAACAAAAGGTCAAACATCTCAAACAATCAATCTATATATAAATTAAAGCAAAAGACGTTACCATATTTCTGTCACGTGGCATTTAAGGTAACGTCTTCTGCTTGACACGTAGCATCTTAGGTGGCACATGAATTAAATAAACTAAATTCAATACCCACTACCCCATAATAAAAACTACATCATTAATAAATTAAATGCCTACTACCCAATTATATGTTCCAATTAAATGGTTTTATTAATTAATTCAAATATAAATAGATATATTCAAACAAAATCTATTAAATACAATATATGTTACTTCAAATATGCATTTAAATTACAACTTGGGTATTCGTCCCAATGGTCATTCCTCTCCCTAAAAAGTCTCACCCCTTTGTGAGGGCGTGGGTTCGATCCCTGGGATGCCCAAATTTATTCCTCTTATTTTCTAATATTTAATATTTAAGTGAAAATAAGAATTTGGGTAAGATAAAGTTTACATAAGTATTACCTTCATTTTTGTAATTTTGTTTAGATTATAAACTGCTACAATTAGGTTGGGTTTTTTTCCAAGTTGAATGCTAAATAGCTATAAATACTTGCAGATACGTCGAAAAATGATACTTTTATTATATATGTTATTTGGCTATAAAAGTTTCGTTTCCCTTTTGCATTAAAAGTTAAATCAATGATGTTAGTCATTGTATGATAATATACCTTCGTGAAGACTGAAAATGAGGATGAGGCAAAATCTCATATTTTTAAAATATTCATTTGAATTATTATGTGAAATTCTTACGTGAGTTATTTAACTCTAGCTTTAATTATGTAAAAGGATGTTCTTCTGTTATGAGATACCTTAATGAATTGATCTTAAAGGGTGGAGTAAAACGTATTTTATTGTTATTAGCAATCTCAATTGATTTTGATCATATGTTTTTTTTTTTCATGCATGCAGATGCATTAGCTGAGTTGGTCTTGAAGAGAGTGGAGGATATAGTTAGGATAAGTTTTTCTACGCAATAACTTATTGTATATCTTACATTCGAAGTATTTTTGCTTGGTTAAGTTGTAGTCCTCTATTTTTTGCAACCAATATTTTTTTTTTTTTTTTTTACAATTTCTTAATACTATTTAACTGCATATAAAATTTAGTTTGACTTGATTTTTTTTTTTTTATACAATTGGATATATTCGAAGTATTTTTGCTTGGTTAAGTTGTAGTCCTCTATTTTTTGCAACAAATAATGCTTTTTTTTTTTTTTTTTTTATTTTTTTTACAATTTTTGATACTATTTAGCTGCATATAAAATTTAGTTTGACTTGATTTTTTTTATTTTTATACAATTAGATATATTCGAAGTATTTTTGCTTGGTTAAGTTGTAGTCCTCTATTTTTTGCAACAAAAAATGTTTTTTTAACAATTTCTGATACTATCTAACTGCATATAAAATATAGTTTGACTTGATCATATTTTTTTTTTTTTTTTTTTTTTTTTTTCATGCATGCAGATGCATTAGCTGAGTTGGTCTTGAAGAGAGTGGAGGATATAGTTAGGATAAGTTTTTCTATGCAATAACTTATTGTATATCTTACATTCGAAGTATTTTTGCTTGGTTAAGTTGTAGTCCTCTATTTTTTGCAACCAATAATTTTTTTTTTTTACAATTTCTGATACTATTTAACTGCATATAAAATTTAGTTTGACTTGATTTTTTTTTTTTTTATACAATTGGATATATTCGAAGTATTTTTGCTTGGTTAAGTTGTAGTCCTCTTTTTTGCAACAAAAATGCTTTTTTATTTTTATTTTTATTTTTTTATTTACAATTTCTGATACTATTTAGCTGCATATAAAATTTAGTTTGACTTGATTTTTTTTATTTTTATACAATTAGATATATTCGAAGTATTTTTGCTTGGTTAAATTGTAGTCCTCTATTTTTTACAACAAAAAATGTTTTTTTAACAATTTCTGATACTATCTAACTGCATATAAAATATAGTTTGACTCGATCATTTTATTTTTATACAATTGGATATGCTAAATAGCTTGACAACTATCTGTTTAATATATTTTTGGGGGTACGTGTTAAGTATAAATTATTTTCCAATACTAATATTAGAACTGATGAGACAACATTCAAATTATCTAAGATTTAGGATATCAATGGACTATCATTTTAGAGATAACCAAAAGAGGCAATTGTGTAGATTTTTTTTTTTATTTTTTTTTTTTTTCTTTTTTTATGTGTTAAAGTTTCCTAAGAGATACGTTTTAGACTTAAGATGACATTGTCATTTTTATTTTCATGGACCAATTTGTTATATGATGGACTTATAAGGTCACAAATATTGTTTATGTGATTATTTATAAGTGATAAATTGCTAAAAAAAAATATGAAAAAGAGAAATAAAAGAAAGTAAAAAAAGGTAAAGATGGGATAAATATGCGACAAATTGTATTATTTATTTGTACTATCAAAATGTTGTAAGTTAAATAAAAATGAGAAACCTCTGAACATTTAGAATCCCTATATGGAACAATTGAGGTTCACGAAAGTGATTGAAATTCACAAACGATGAGAAGTGAGTTTTTTTTTTTTTTTTGCTTAGTGAATACAACCCCGGGATATAAACCCCCATTGAAAGGAATTGATACAACTAGGTTAGAAAGTTATTGGTAGTTATCTTTATAGACTTAGTATAATACATTTGATGAAATATAATAAAAATCAGTATAATACATTTGATGAGATATAATAAAAATGATCATTTCTATTTTTAAGCGTAAAGAAAAATTATTTACATTTTCTATTTTACACTTTTCTTTTCTTTTCTTATTTTTTTTTTTTTTACTTTTCATTATTGTTATTATTTATTCCTTCTTCTTAGTTAAGTTGCTTTGTTAGAAACATATTTTTAGAAAAATAATGAAAAAAAGCTACGCACCGCGCGGGTTATAGTCTAATATAAACTAAAACTCAAAGTAGAGAGAAACTTTTTTGGCTCCTCCAAATCCTGCCACATCAGACTCTCTAGATTAATCCATCCCATTCCCTTAATGACCTCTTAAATTTTCTCCTCCTCCTAATTGAATCAGCATTTTTCCGTTATTCCACTAATTAATACCCCACCAATTAATATCCTAATTGTTTTGGAATCCACATATTAATACCCCACCAATTAATATCCACCTATTAGTGATTGTTTTGGAATGCCATTTGTCAAATGAAATTTAATTATAGTGTGAATGAATGATAAATCCACCTATTATTGCAGAAAATGAAATATATTTGTAATTTGCAATCTAAACTAAAACTCAGAGCAAAGAGAAATTTTTTTGCTCATTCAAATCCTGTCACATCAGACTCTCTATCTCCATAAAAATCCACATCATTCCAAATTTGTTTCCAATTTTAATTCCTTCTCATCTAGATTAATCCATCCAATTCCCTTAATGGCCTCTTAAATTTTCTCTTCCTCCTAATTGAATCAGCATTTTTTCGTTATTCCACCAATTAATACCCCACCAATTAATATCCTGATTGTTTTGGAATCCACGTATTAATACCCCACCGATTAATATCCACTTATTTGTGATTGTTTTGGAATGCCATTAGTCAAATGAAATTTAATTATAGTGAGATTGAACCTATTATTGTAGAAAAGGAAATATATCTATAATCCACAATCTAAACTAAAACTCGGAGCAGAGAGAAACTTTTTTGGTTCCTCCAAATTTTCCACATCAGACTCTCTATCTCCATATAAATCCACGCCATTCCAAATTTGTTTCCAATTTTAATTTCTTCTCATCTAGATTAATCCATCCCATTCCCTTAATTGCCTCTTAAATTTTCTCCTCCTCCTAATTGAATTAGCATTTTTCTATTATTCCACCAATTAATATCCTGATTTTTTTGGAATCCACATATTAATACCTCACCAATTAATATCCACCTATTAGTGATTGTTTTGGAATGCCATTAGTCAAATGAAATTTAATTATAGTGTGATTGAATGATATATTGTAGAAAAAGAAATATATCTATAATCTATAATCTAAACTAAAACTCAGAGTAGAGAGCAATAACTTATTGTATATCTTACATTCGAAGTATTTTTGCTTGGTTAAGTTGTAGTCCTCTATTTTTTGCAACCAAAAATGTGTTTTTAACCATTTCTGATACTATCTAACTGCATATAAGATATAGTTTGACTTGATTATTTTATTTTTATACAATTGGATATGTTAAATAGCTTGACAACTATCTGTTTAATATATTTTTGGGGATATGTGTTAAGTATAAATTATTTTCCAATACTCATATTAGAATTGATGAGACAACATTCAAATTATCTGAGATTTAGGATATCAATAGACTATCATTTTAGAGATAACCAAAAGAGGCAATTGTGTAGATTTTTTATTTTTTTTTTTATTATTTTTATTATTTTTTTTTTTTTTTAGGGTTAGAGGGAATAACATCTTAACATATATATTTTTTTTTTTCTATGTGTTAAATTTTCCTAAGAGATACATTTTAGACTTAAGATGACATTGTCATTTTTATCTCCGTGGACCAATTTGTTATATGATGGACTTCTAAGGTCACAGATATTGTTTATGTGATTATTTATAAGTGATAAATTGCCTAAAAAAATATGAAAAGAGAAATAAAATAAAGTAAAAAAAGGTAAAGATGAGATAAATATGCGACAAATTGTATTATTTATTTGTACTATCAAAGTGTTGTAAGTTAAACAAAAATGAAAAACCTCTGAACATTTAGAATCCCTATATGGAACAATTGAGGTTCACCAAAGTGATTGAAATTCACAAACAATGTGAAGTGAGTTTTTTTTTTTTTGCTAAGTGAATACACCCGAGATATAAACCCCCATTGAAAGGAATTGATACAACTAGGCTAGAAAGTTATTGGTAGTTGTCTTTATAGATTTAGTATAATACATTTGATGAAATATAATAAAAATCAGTATAATACATTTGATAAGATATAATAAAAATGATTATTTCTATTTTTAAGCGTAAAGAAACTTATTTACATTTTCTATTTTACACTTTTCTTTCCTTTTCTTATTTTATTTTTTTTACTTTTCATTATTGTTATTATTTATTCCTTCTTCTTAGTTAAGTTGCTTTATTAGAAACATATTTTTAGAAAAATAAAGAAAAAAAGCCGCGCATTGCGCGGGTTATAGTCTAGTATCTATTATCTATACTATAATGTAAAACCGAAACTTTTTGACTTTTAGTTGACCTCATCATGTTGCACCACATAAGCTTTTGAAATCTCACAATTTTACACCACATTATTTTAATATTAATTTTCTAATTGAATTTTATTCTATTATTAAACCTTCCATTAGAATTTTGACACATCATATTTTCTTTAATATAAGAATATATTATTCCATATATAAAACACAATCATAATTAATGTCTAATACTAAAATATATTCCATATATAAACACAATATAAATATCTTTTAATAATAATCATAATTATCAATTTTCATCAAGATTTTTAGAGTTTCTTTTTTTTCTTATGTATTTCATTTAATTTTGTTGCTGGCAATGGAGAAAAATGGATGGATTTATTATAATGAAATCATGTGAGCTTGAAATGAGTTATGAAAATTATTTAGGTATGATCATATAATCATGTGTTCATGTATTTATTTGTCCTTCTTCTTATTTTAAGTATCTTTTATTTTATTTTTGGATGGAAATATGATCCACATGGTAAATATAAACAAGAATCGTGTTTTATAAAAATTGGACTATATTCAACTTATGCCAAAAGAAAAATTACATTATATTAAATTTTAATTATCCTATGGTAAATACTTTTTTAGTTATTTTTTTAAACCAAAAAGTAGGATCTATCCTAAATCCAATTCGTAAAGTCTCTTTATTGATCTTGCCTACAACATTTTGAACTACAAAAAAAAAAAAAAAAAAAAGTAAAAGGAATCAAAATTAATTTAGATTTTATTTTCAATAATTTTCCTGTACATTGCACAGGTTTGCGATTATTAATATATTAAAGCAGAAGACATTGCCATATTTCTGCCATGTGCCATATATGACAATGTCTTCTGAATAACACGTGGCACTTTTCTTAATATACTCAAATCTGTGTTGACAAAAATTGCCAAATGGCAGAAAATAATTTGTGCATGTCATTTTTATTGACAACCTATTTGCCATGTGTGATGCCTCAATAATAAATGTATCTTATTATTGAATTAGCTTTAAATTCTTATATAAGTATGCCCTGAAATGCTACTATTATCTCCTTAAATACATATATAATCTTAAGGGGCACGGTCCATGTTTTATTTTTTTCCTCATTTAAAAAATTCCCACCAAATATATGTCAATCATCTATTAATAAATATTCTTAAATTATTCCTAAATAAATTATCATAAGTTCAAACATTCAATAAATTTTCCCCATTTAGATACTCCTAAAAATCCTCCCAAATTTTCGATGGGCTCTATGGAGTTTGTTTTATTTGGGTTGCCTAATTATGGAAAATCTGATATTCAAGGTTTTATTAAATATTTTTTCATTTTCTTTGCAGCCAAACAGAGGCATTGAGAAATTGAATAGATTTTTTGCTGCAGTGGGTATCAAGCATTGAAATTCAGTTAGCTGATTGGTAAATCTATGTTTTTAAGGTATTGAAATTGGAAACATATGTTTTTTTTTTCCTTTATGAGTTTGACTTGAGATGTGTAGAGGGCTGGTTTTTAAAGCCCAAAAACAAATTAGCTCCCATTGAGTAATTGGGCCCAAACAATGTAAGCTACTGCGGAAGCCCAGCAAGTTCAGCCTGGAGTATTGGCCCATTTCCGTTCCTATCCACTGACCATCTTAAATGGGCCTCAAATACTGGAAATTAAAGATTTTTTTTGTTAAATAATATTATTTTAATATTAATTATGTAAAATATTATTGTCCCGAAATAATTTGTAAAAATTGCCTGTTTAAAAATCGTGTTTCCGTTACACGATTTTAAGAGCAGAAATCGTGTTTCCGTTACACGATTTTAGATGACGTGGCACAACAATTTAAAAAAAAAAATCCACCTGGAAATCGTGTTTGCCAAACACGAGTTATAGTTTTATATACTTGAACTCTTTACCATTTTTATTTCTTCACAGTACCGCCTCCCTCACGCCTCTCCCTCACGCCTCACGCCTCCGCCTCCCTCACGCCTCTCCCTCACGCCTCACACCTCCGCCTCCCTCAAGCCTCACGCCTCCCTCACGCCTCTCCCTCACGCCTCACGCCTCCGCCTCCCTCACGCCTCTCCCTCATACTAATAATAAAACACATATAGCAACTAGAGCAAATATATTACCTTTTATCACTCAAGTGTTGTGTTCCTAGTAGTGGAAAAGATGAAAATAGAGGAAGAACCGGAAGAAAATCATGCAGCAGAATTTTTTTCCCAAAAACAACGTGAAATGATTTTAGTTAACAGATATGTGTATTGTGTTTACAGCAGATGTGTATAGGTGGGGTTGGGTGAGGTGGATGGAATGAATTAATGTGGTGGTTTAATGGGTAAAAGACAGAGGCATAAATGCACGGCGTTTTTTTTTTTTTAAATCTCTTTAAAATCGTGTTTCCGTAACACGATTTCAAGGTGGCCGTTTTTTTTTTTTTTTTTTTTTTTCCCTAAAATCGTGTTTCCGTAACACGATTTTAAGCAAAATGTAAAATCGGGTTTCGGAAACACGATTTTAGGGAAAATTCCGAAAAAAAAAAATTTACAGGTCAGGCGCCACGTAGGTTAAAATCGTGTTACGGAAACACGATTTTAACTGCCAAAATCGTGGGTTCAAGACACGATTTTAAAAAAAGGCTACTTTGCTCAATTATTTCAAAACAATAGCATTTTAATAAATTAATATTAAAACAGCATTTTTTGACAAAATCCCTCGGAAATTAAATGGATTATTTAGACTTGGTTGAGTCCAATTAAAGGCCCAGCCCAAGAAGTTCCCGCTGTCAGTTCTAACAAGCCATTTTCGGGCCTAAAGAGAGAGTGTTTAATGAGCAACTAAGGCCCAAGAGCAAGCCCAAGGCCCAAGAGCAAGCCCAAGGCCTTTACCCAGCTTCAGTCAGCTGAGACAGCTGTCCATAGGGCCCCACAAAAGTCAGAACAGTTTTAAATAAAAGCTGAACAAGTAATGGCTCTCTCTTGGGACCCACATTTCTCTCTCCTCCTTTTCAGAAATTGGAGAATGAGCTTGTCTCCCTCATTTAACTCACTCCAAACCTGAAAAGCACAAAGAAGCCCACCGATTGGACCAGAAATGCAGCTGGAAAATCACAACTATTGGCTGCATGCCCTGCAGCAGTAACCTGACGGCACACAAGCTAGAGTTAGCTTAGCCCAAAAGTATAAAAGCTTACTTAAACAAGCAAGTTATCATGATGGCATATCTTCCTTAGACCAATGAAGCTTTGAACCCATAGATTGGCCGCTTGAACAGTAATCATGACAAGGATTCTGATCACCATTGGCCACCAGATGCGGCAGTAATCCGTGACAGAACAGAAAGTCTTATTTTATCTTCACCATCATGACATAGCCAGCCAAAGAAGGCTGAGGAAGTGACCCCTACAGTCCAGCTCTGTGCTAGGTTCACTTCTCCATTTTTGTATGACTTAGGGAGTTTGGTTTGGAGGTGGCGAATTAATCCTATAGGTTAGGCTTCCACCAAAATAATGACTCAAGGCTTACTAGGGGGCAGAGCTATTATTTTCCTGGAAACCAAGGCCAAGGAGCATGCATAACCAGCCCATACCACCATGAAACCTTCTATAAATGGAACCCTTGAACACCACCTAAAGAACAACTCAACAACCTAACTTAGCACAACCTAACCACAACTTAGCCTAACCCAACATAACCCAATCACAACATAACCAGCTTAAGCCAAGCCTAGACATCACCATTTTTTACTATCCCAAGCACTGACCCACGACCAGATCTAAATACCATGGAGATTGCAAAGGTAGTCTGAAACTCATTGCAGCAATAATCAGGCTATTCTCCTCTAAGTGCATTCTCTAGTACACGTCCTCAAGTACGGGGTTCTAAGGTCATATTCAACCTTAAAACTCTGTTCCTAAACCCCAAACACTAACCCAGGCCTAAGACACCATGATTTGAGCTTACATCCCCAAAAGTGCCTCTTGGCAGATATTTGGGTTACAGCAGTAAACACCACATTAAGCTCTTGGTCTTCTTCAACCTTGAGGTTCATACCACAAAAGCCAAAACACTTTTACCTTAACCCATGCATGCTTCATAGGATTAGTTCTCTCCCGCTTAGTCAAACTCTTTTTAATCCCTACAAATTCATTGTTATGAGTTCGATTTATTGCAGCAGATATTAGTGATGAATTCATGCCTTAATGATTTTGAGTTCATGTGGGGTTCAAGTTGTTATACTTTGAGTCCAGATTCTTTATAGAACAGTGAGAGCACTAGTCCATTGTTATTTTGGGCCTTCATTAGCAAGACCCCATTTTGGGGCCATTTGGTTATTGTTACTATTGCTGTCCACTTAACTTGGGTCTTGGCAGATTTGGTTTTCATTTCTTTAAGGAAGGTGCCCCATTAGCCTCTAGGCCTACTTTTGGGTCTTGGGTTGAGTTTTGGGTTCAACTCCTATACCCTTGAAAGTTCAGCCCACGTTCCAACCGATCTTGTTGCGACACGTGGCGTGACACGAAAAACCACCCCTCACAAGATGTTAACTGGGGATGTAGTGGAAATGATTGTTTCCTAATTGATGCAGCAAAAACACAGCAATCAATCACTCATGTGATCATAATTCATTGCCATCATGTGACTACCATCGACAACGGTGATAATACCAATGATGATGATGATGACGATGACAATGACCATGAGGATGGTGTGATGATCCAATTATAAAAGAATCACTTGATTGTAGTTCCTCTGGATAAATGTACTTATTTTTGGATTTTAAGTGGATGACATGAAAGATTTTAGTTTTTAACAAATGACTATTGTGTCTTTCTTATGCAAAGTGGTTTCATGAATCATGAGTAAATTTATCAAAAGTTATGATTTTTTAGGGATTATTGTACTGTTTATTCATTTCTTGGTTATAATTGATATAGAGCAAGCACGGGAGACCGCAAATGGGAACTTGATCTCTTGAATAGCTATACATTTTGACATCTCAAGCCACTAGAAATACCTTGAATTTTGAGTATGTTACTGAGTGGACATAATTATAAAATCAATTAATTTTTAAGACACTATTTACCAGGCAATAAAAAACGTTATTTATGAATCAGAGTTAAAAATGGAGAATGAATTGTTTGAACTGGATCTTTTTGTTGTTCAATACATATTTAATACTCAATTCTTTTTATATATTTGATACTCAATTCTCAAAAATGGAGAATGAATTCTTAGAATTGGATCTCTCTCTTCATTTCTTAACTTTTCCCCTAACCCGTGCATTTGCACGGGTTATACGTACGCTAGTATAGATGATAGGGGAGAGCTGATGGGGGAGAGAGAGCTCGTTACGATGATATTGCTTGTTATAAGGGAAAGTTCTACGCTGTGAAGATCATGGGGTTGGCTATCTTTGTTGATGCCTCTACGTTGAAGACCAAAAGGGCGCTTCCCGTGCCTCGTTATTGGTCCAGACATGGTGGACAATTCAAGTATTTGGTGAAGTACCCAGAGGAGTTGTTCATGGTGGACAAGTACTATGATGTGGAAAAGGAAATGTTTGGGGATGTGGGTGTGGATTCTGAAGAAGATGGTGGTGATTAAAATCCATAAATTTTTAGTTTTAACCGAGTTTAGTTTTTAATGTTTAATTAAAAATTCATAAATTTAATTTTAAAATAAAAACTAACGGTGTTAACAAAAATTAATAGAAAATTGTCAATTGAAACATAATGAAATTTAGAAGACTGAATTGAAATGGTCAAAACATAAAGGATTGAATTGAATTTTTTTTTTTTTTTTTTTTATATGATAGAAATTCTAATTTAAACTCATACACATGTATATTTGGAAAATCTCAGGGTTCGAATCCACACCCTCATAGAGGAGTAGGGTTTTTTTTGGAGAGATAGATTATCACTGGACCGAATACCCAAGTGACGGACTGAATTAAACTTTAACCAAACATAAAGAGTGTAATGTATAATTTGGCCTAAATTAAATGTTTGTTCTTCAAACTTTTGCTACCATAACAGTACTATATTGAAAATAAAAAATAAAAAATAGTCTATAAGTCATGTTCCTTAAAATGTCACGAGAGTATTGATTGATATGTGACATGGTTTACCAATAAACCGTTTTTGTCAATTGATATATGGCACAAAAAAAATTTGTTTTGTAACAAGTAGCACTAGAATTAAGCCCTGCTCCTGCTCCTGCTCCTGCTCCAGCTCTTCTTTTTTTTCTTTTTTTCTTTTTATTTTATTTTATTTTTTTTATTTTCCATTCATTTTAACTTATCAAAGATATTACAGTTTCTTAATTACATGTTCTCATTCCCATCTTCTTCGTTTCTTTCTAGAATCCCTCTTTATGGTGAATTTACATGCCAGAATTAATGTTTGGCTGAGCGCTTTATTAAAGCAGGTAGCCGGTATGTATCCAAAGCATATCTAGTTCTTTGGGATACTACTTTAAACCAAACATCAATTTCCAGTCAGTGATGTCTTCTGTCTCATTTATGTTTAGGTGCTTTAGTATTGGAGCTTCAGTAAAAAAAAAAAAAAATTGAATGTATCTGTCAATTTTGTTTATTAACTTCAGAGCTGAAGTGTGGTTGAGCTGAATTACTGAATCTGGAAGCCCACCCTTGTTTAAGTTTGTGTACTGCTTCCTATTTTGTTTTAAGTCTGGAGCAAACTTCTATGTATTAGTAAAAATGAGAATACCCAACAGAAACAGTACTTCATATTACTTAAAATACTAGCAATATGTTTTAGAAGTTAAAAAGTAAATTATTGTTCTGGCCTCTGGGACCAGAAGCATCCTAAGCATTTCACTCATATCACTTTTGAATACTGCTTCTAGAGTCCATAAGAAGAGGAGCATGTGTTGAGAAATTGTAAATCATGAATTATATTCTCGAAGTTTGTTTATTTTTCAAAATGAAATTGATAAAGAAGAGTGTATACAATGTTAAATGGGAAGCAGCAACAAGCTGGGCAATTCACAAAAAACCAAATCTATCCCAAATACTAACCCAAAGCTAAACAGCAACATCTCTTCTTACTACCCCAGCAACACTAATACCCCGGTTACAACAGAGAATTCTATTTAAAATGTTATCTCTGAAACCATTCTTGCTATGAAGCCGATTCTTCTCATCTCTCTTGATAATATTGAGGAGTTGATCTTCAGATTTAATCTGTCCAGCACAAGCATCACTTCTGCTGGCAGCATCATACACAACTCTATGCCCATACTTGAGATACAAAATCCCATCAAGGTGCCAATGATCATGCCACAAAAAGATCTTCCTACCATCTCCAACTTCACACTTCAGAAATAACCTAGCATCCTCCCTCAATTTTAACAAGGTTCTCCATCCCCAGGTACAATCTGAAGTCTTCTTTACAGTCCAAGAGCATTTATCTTTGATTAAATGTCTATGAATCCAAGCCACCCACAGAGAACCTGATTGGGTAAAAAGGCTCCAAATGTGTTTAAGGATGGCAGCCTATTCCAATCCTCTACTCTCTTCAAACCAAGCCCTCCTTTCTTTGGAAGACAAACTTTATCCCAGGCAACTCTTATTCCACCCCTGCCAGTACATTTTCCTTGCCAAAGATAGTGATTGAAGTAATATTCTATAGCTTTAATCACTTTCTTAGGCAAGATGAAGATACTAGACCAATACATTGTTGATATTCAAAATATCTTAAAATGTAATCTGCTGCACTCAAAAGAGAGAAGCTTTGTATATATGTACAGTTGATACAGAATGGGCCTAGCTTTCTAAAAGCCCAAGAAAGCCCAAGTATACATAAAAGCCTAAAAGCCCAATTTAATACAATTTAATATCCAACATACATCTGAATACTATATAGAATAGACTGAATTAACTGTAACCTTCCAGCAAATGAGAGCACTGGTATTTGTAATTTAGTTAGGCACTGTGTCATTTCCACCATAAGCAGATATTGCAGCTTCTTGCAGATATTGCAGCTTCTTGCAAATATTGCTCATGTGCATTCTGAAATGTTAATTTGAGGTTCAAAACTCTTGAAGACAAGTGGATCTAAAAAATCTTTTTTATATTTTTTTCTACAATATTTTACATCTATATTTTGACCTTTTTTCTTAAATCAATGATTGTGTTCTAATGCTTAAACAGATTGAAATTTAATTAATATGGTGTATTAATGAAATACTCTTGAACTAGAGAAGAGCTAAAAACAAATTATAGTTATATATACTAAACTGCAGCTTCAGCTTTGTATCTTAGAGAAGAGCTGCAGTTTTTATTTTAGAGAAAATCTGAAGCTATATCTTATATGCTCTAGAACTATTGATATGGTAACAGACCGCCACTCTCGTAAGCAAGAGAGAACCTTAAAATCTCTATTATGGACAATGGATCTCAACACATGTCAGGTATGTACCAAGATCCAATCATTCTGTAAAACTTCCTTTACTTTGGTAAAAGCATATCTGTTGTGTGCACTACAAGCACTATTTTCAATTGTTCCCAATGATATGGTGGCTTTAGACTTCTCCAACCTGAAGAATTCATAGTCCACTGCCACAGTGCACCCTTCAGTTGAGGGTTAAGATATATCATCACTGTTTTTAAATGAAGAATATTCACTTAAAGAACTCTTTCAAACAAGACACTGAGAATTGGAAGGCAAACAAGCAATATTTTACAATAATTCTTCATGTCAGTGTATGGCATATCTATCAACCAAACATATAAAACTTAATCAGTACTCTATCAGATTGCATTGGTTGGATGTATGCCAATTTCAAACATTGAGAACCACATTGAGAATTGTAAGACAAACAAGCAATATGTTACGATAATTCTTCAAGTCATCATCATATGGCATCTATCAACATTAAAAACCTAGTCAGTACCCTATCAAACTGCAATGGTTGGATGTAGACATTACAGATTTTTTTGTTCATTCTTTATAAAAGCCTTATTAGCTGCTTGTTATGTATCTTATATGATAGGGAATCTAAGGATGGCACAGCTGAAAAGTATGAAAGCACAATTCAGAACAACATATGATTGGGGAAGTTGCACATTGTCACTTCCTACTCACATGGTCATACCGGACACATCATACTAAAGAAAATTTAGGAGAGGAAACACCTGTTAGTAAAAAGATCATCTCTCGTAGCAAGAGAGAAACTTAAAATCCCTATTATGGATAATGGATCTGAACATCTATCATGTAGCCATATCCAAACATAATAATGATAAAATTAGAGAGGAAGTCTATACCTTCAAGTTGACTTACAGCTCCTTAACCATCAAAACAAGTTTCCCACAATCCTTCAATTCCTAAGCTCCTTTGCTAACAATCCAATTGCCCAAATGGCCAAAACCTCATCCACATTTCCATCCAATTCAAAAACACCATCAAGCAATCCAGTTTCAACCCACCACACATCCATTAAATTAAACCCTTCACATGGAATTTATATCCCACCAATCTTCATGTTACCCAATTCTGGTGCAAACCTCATAGAACCATTGTATACCCAGTTCAGCCCTGTGAATAGCTGATGACAATCACCAATTCTGGTGCAAACCTCATAGAACCATTGCATACCCAATCAGCCCTGTGCAAACCTCCGAAGTTTCCAAAAACTTAAGCATCCACTTTCTAGTTTCTACTAAAGTCTTCCATCACCTTAGGTTGAATCATCTAGCCTTCAAATGCAGCTTTATTCCTGAAAAACCAGATAGACCATAAAACACCCACCAATCACAACCTCAAAAAAGAATTACCAGTGTTAGCTTCAACATAACCATTAAACCAGCATTCTAAGCAGACACCAAACTACTCTAGCAATTGTGCATGAGAACAAATGATCCACATTGTTCTCAAATTCACCACAAAATACACAACAAGTAAAAGATAAGACCTGTCTTCTACACAACTCACCTCTCACAGGTATAGCATCGTGCCCATAGAAAAATAAAACATTTAAAGGGTAATTTCATTTCCAAAATCCTGACCAAAAGGAATTCTGTCCACCAGAAGATGCGGACCCAACTTGAGATTCCAGACTCTGATTTCTAAAAAGGTAGAACCCTTTTTAATTCTGATCAATCAGATCAGCTAAACACTGCACAGAAGCTCTTGTCTCGCAGTCCACCCTTCCTTCAGCTTGAACCAAGCAAGATGATCAATACGAATAGACTTACACATTCCCAATGAGCCATCTCGCCTCAGTCAAAACCGTGTTTCTGCAGGAGAGTGTTCCTTTCCAGCCCCTAGAGTCAGAAGACTTTACCCTCACACTGAAAATGCTATCCTTTCTACATTAAGCCCTTATATAAATACTGGATCAATTTCCACCATTTCACTTTAGAAATTTTGGTCTATTTTTGCTCCCAAGCTGATTTGCAAGAGAATTGCAAAGTTTAGTAGATTTAATAAAGCTGAGTACTTCTTATAAATATGATTAATCTCACTATCTCCTACTCACAACACGGTTCAATGCATTATATTTTTTTTCTTTAATTACAAGGGAACATGTAACTGCACCTTGAAATCAAATATTGAAGAAAACTAACTAATTCCATACCAACTATTGCTAGAAAGGAAAAGAATAGAAAAAAAGCTATGATAAATGAAACCTTCCTTTATTAAAAAAAGAAAAAATACAGTGATACTATATCTATACCTTCACCCCACTTTCATACATCAAAACTTGATTTTTGTTTTTCAATCAAAAAGTTACCATACTCACTGCACCTTGAAATCAAACATTGAAGAAAACTAACTAATTCCATACCAACTATTGCTAGAAAGGAAAAGAATAGAAAAAAAGCTATGATAAATGAAACCTTCCTTTATTAAAAAAAGAAAAAATACAGTGATACTATATCTATACCTTCAACCCACTTTCATACATCAAAACTTCATTTTTCGTTTTTCAATCAAAAAGTTACCATACTCACATTCAATATAGACAACAAATCTATAATAACAAAAATCTAAAAGATATTCCAAAGTTCCAAAGGATGGTCATCTGGTTACATTAGTAATTCAGGAAGAAAAAAAAAATCAAAATCTATCCGAAACCAAAACAAGAACTCAAACTATCTCATCAACAAACTAATTGATTCCAATCTTCAGGTATGGGTGGCAGATCAGCAAAGAATGCAGCAAGCTCAGAATCAACATCATCAGTATAGGTACGACTTTCCGCCAAATCATCTAGTTCCTCAAAAATAATCTCCAGATCAAGAATGTCTTCAGATGGTGAAGAAAATAGTACTGGTATCGGCATATCAAGTGCAGGCTCAGGCTCAGGCTCAGGCTTAGGCGTTGGCTAAAGTGCTTGAAATTCATCTGGTTCGGAACAATACCTCATCCTTTTACTGTGTTGTTGGGCTCCTTCATCTAAATCTGACTCAGCAGCAACAGTGGAAGAAGAAGAAGATCTTTTGAGAGGCATCTTTGCTGCAGCTGCATCCTCATCTTTGCTGTGGCTCAGCTTATAGATCACACAGAGAACCACATTGTTGCAACATTGCTGATCTGTTGGTGCAGACAAAGAAAGAGCATCAGGAAGAGATAACTCGTGCATTGTCCAACTAGTCTTCTTTAATATCCCGGAGTCATCCTTTTGCTTAAATGACAACATCTTGTTGAACCCAATATGGTTTCCATCAGCATCATATATTTTTTTGGTGTTGCTTAAATGCCAGGTTCCAGCAGCGACAGTCCTAGACACACGATTATTGCCGATTTTGTTCAATGTACTGAAAACATAAAGTTTGTTTTCAGTTGTGTTTTGTTGAGGATGAGAATAAAAAATTTCCCAAGGGGGTTTTTTGCCATAAACCTCACAGTCATGTATAATATCACAAGGTAGCGCATCTCCCCTAACCCTCTTCACCAAATAGTCCTTTATCAGCTCTTTGTCAATGTTAGAATATAAGCCCAATGGGTTTTAGGCCCAATACATTGTCTTGTATAGCACTCCTTTTACTTGTGCATTACTCATACCTCTGCCTATATAAAGGCTCTCTCTTGTACTACATTTGACATATAATATAATACACAGACTTTCAGTCTTTAACATGGTATCAGAGCTAAGGCTCTAATTTTGTGCAGTTCTAAGTCCTTCTAGGCGTTATTCCGCTGCCTCAGCTATCTCCGGCACCTCTCCTGTCCGAAATCCGGTCGTCGCGCTGCCAAGAAGCTGATTCATTGTCAAAAGGACCCACTGCCACCCTCAAATCCGCCGTTCCCGGACTCCGATCAAGACACCGTCAATACCATTGGAAAGATCTCGAGATTCTTGACTCAACGGCATAAAAAACGGCGGCTTTAGACACCGGACGCACCCTCACGCGCCACCTGAAGATTCGGTGCGCCGCCACTCTCCTGCACGCGCCCCCACGCGCCAAACTTCTTCACTGCCACGTCAGCCCTATTTCCACGTCAGCAAGTGCCACGTCAGCCCTAGTTGACTGTTGACTGTTGACTTTGACCGTTGACCAGCGTTGACCGTTGACCAGCGTTGACCGTTGACTTTGACCGTTGACCAGCGTTGACTTTTCCGGAGTTGACTTTTTGCAATTCAGGTGCTTTCTACCCAGTTTTTCGCGCTGATTTCATTTTTGTGGTCTGTTTTTGCAATTGAGGTTTCATTATGACTCAAAATGAAATTTCTAAGCCTATTCACAAGCGATCCAATCAGAAGAATTATCATCTTATTTGTGCCTTTTGCAAACATCGCGGTCACACTATTGATCGATGTAACATGCGTGCCGGCATTCTTCAGCGCTCTGCAGCCTTGACTGCCTCTGAGTCTATACCATCATCCGATGCTGCATCTCTTGATCCTGTCTCATTGACTACACCTACTTACAGCATAGCAGATCTGCAAGCCCTCTTCAGTCAGGTTCAAGCTTTGTCTTCCAGTGCATCCAATTCTACTCTTTCTGTGACACCAGGTATCTCTTCTGAATGGTTCTTAGATTCTGCCTGCTGCAATCACATGACGGACAATCCTCACCTCACAAGTGCGCACACTCCTCCTGTCTTTACCACCTTCTGCTGAGTCAGTTAACAAGTGCCCACAAGTTTAGTGCTCTCACTGCAGTGTACACCATCAACCGATGCTCTTCACCTGTCATTCAAAACACAACACCATATGAACGGTTGTTTGGCACAGCTCCAAACTACAGTCTACTCAAGGTCTTTGGTTGTGTCTGTTTTGTTCTTCTTCAACCACATAAGCGCACTAAACTTCAACCCCGCTCCCAGCTATGTTGTTTTCTTGGCTATGGCCTTGAAGAAAAGGGGTACTGATGTTATGATCCAGTCGCCAAGCGTCTTCGAGTCTCTCGGCATGTGGTATTCTGGGAACACAAGATGTTCTATTCCTTACCTTTATTTTCTGCAGGTAATTCTGATTCTCAGGCTGATCCTCTACCAAATCTCTTCCCTGAGATTCCTTCCCCTTCTACTGAGTCAGTTAATCCCATCTCCGACGAGTCTTCCCCTGCTGATCCCTCTTCTGATGAGTCTCCTACAGCCGATCCTACCTTCGACGAGTCTCCTCTCTCTGCCCCTGCTGAGAATCCTGTCAACACTACTACTCCTGAGCCTCGTCGCTCTCATCGGGTAAGTACTCTTCCCTTTCATCTTTGTGACTTTCACTGCTTTTCTGCCTTTGCCACCTTACATGAACCTCACACCTTTCGTGAGGCCTCCTCTGACCCTTTATGGCAGCAAGCTATGAAAGAAGAATTGGATGCATTGTTAAAGACAGGTACTTGGGATCTAGTTGACTTGCCAGCTGGTAAATCTGCTATTGATTGCAAGTGGGTGTACAAGATCAAGACTCGATCAGATGGTACTGTTGATCGCTACAAAGCTCGTCTCGTTGCCAAGGGATTCACTCAAGAGTATGGCATTGACTATAAGGAGACATTTGCCCCGGTGGCTCGCCTCTCCTCTGTTCGTACACTTATCGCAGTTTCTGCTTCCCGACATTGGCCACTTTTTCAGATGGATGTGAAGAATGCCTTTCTTAATGGAGAACTAACTGAGGAAGTCTACATGCAGCTCCCTCCTAGTTTCTCCCAACCTCCAGGCTTTTCTCCCAAAGTGTGTCGCTTACGTCGGGCACTATATGGTCTTAAGCAAGCTCCACGAGCTTGGTTTGCCAAGTTCAGCTCCACCATTTCTCAGCATGGTTTTTCAGCTAGTTCATATGATTCAGCTCTGTTCTTCCGACGCTCAGATCATGGTATTACCCTTCTCTTGTTGTATGTAGATGACATGATTATTACTGGTGATGATGTGCAGGGCATCCAGGATCTTAAGCGCTTTCTTGGTCAGCACTTTGAGATGAAGGATCTGGGTCCTCTCAGTTATTTTCTTGGCCTTGAAGTCTCTTCCTCCTCCGATGGTTACTATCTCACTCAAGCCAAGTACACATCTGATCTTATCTCTCGAGCTGAAATCACGGACAGCAAGATCGTTGACACACCCATTGAATACAACAATCGCCTGAATACTCATGATGGAGAACCACTTCCTGAGGCTACCCTTTACAGACAGTTAGTTGGGAGTCTTGTTTACCTCACTGTCACTCGACCGGACATCTCCTATGCCGTTCACATTGTTAGCCAGTTCATGGCTGCACCGCGGTCTCTCCATTATACAGTTGTACTTCGGATTCTTCGGTATTTGAAAGGCACCTTATTTCATGGACTTCACTTCTCATCTCAGTCGTCGCTCACTCTTCAGGCTTATTCTGATGCCGACTGGGCAGGGGACCCTACTGACCGTCGTTCCACTACAGGGTACTGTTTTCTTCTTGGTGACTCCCTCATCTCTTGGCGCAGCAAGAAACAATCTGTTGTTGCTCGTTCTAGTACTGAGGCAGAATATCGAGCACTTGCTGACACCACTGCTGAGCTCCTTTGGTTACGTTGGCTTCTCCAGGACTTAGGCATTGATTGTTCTACTGCAGTTCCGATCCATTGTGACAATCGAAGTGCCATCCAAATTGCCCACAATGACGTCTTCCATGAGCGTACCAAGCATATTGAGATCGACTGTCACTTTGTTCGTCATCACTTACTACAGGATACTTTGCAGCTCCGTTCAATGTCTTCTCAGGACCAGTTAGCTGACATATTCACCAAACCTATGCCTCCAGGCCGTTTTCGTGATCTTATTTCCAAACTCAAGTTGGTGTCTGTTCACCCAACATGAGTTTGAGGGGGGGATGTTAGAATATAAGCCCAATGGGTTTTAGGCCCAATACATTGTCTTGTATAGCACTCATTTTACTTGTGCATTACTCTTACCTCTGCCTATATAAAGGCTCTCTCTTGTACTACATTTGACATATAATATAATACACAGACTTTCAGTCTTTAACAGTCAAAGGGGGCAAAGCGCCAACCCACGAGGGGCCACATTATGCTTCTTTTGAACCAAACAAACCAGTCAAACTTTGTTTATGTTTCTTAGAAGGACAAGAAATCCCTCAAACAAAACCCCACACAGGACTGAACTCCCTTGATAACAAAAATGATTATTACGCTGCAAATTGAATGGTAAAATTAAAAAGATGTTCGCATTAATTAGCATACTAAAATACTAATTAGCCCACCAGTACAGCACTATTCAACAATGAATTAATGATTACAACATGTTGAGATATATATATATATATACATTCAAGATTTGTGTATATATAGAGAGAGAGAAAAGAATTAAAAATCAGTTTCAGTTTCAGAGTAATGAGAAGATGACTTACACACAGAGAGAAATTTCAGAGCAATTTGCGAAGAATCCTGATAAACAAAACCCCCACGGAAAGAAAACCCCTTCTTTCTTCCAATGATAAACCACAAAAGCCTTTCTTCAAATCTCGGAGAACAACAAGAATTTCAATTTCAAATTCTGAACTGGGTCTGTGTTTCAACAAAAATATGACCGTTGGTTGGATAACAAAGAAAGAAAGAACTCTTAGACTTGAACTCAACGCAACTCAATTCCACTCCGCGGCCGATTTATAAATATGACCGTTGGGACTTGGAAACACTTTAACTTCCCTTTCTTTATGCTTCATTTAATTTTGTAATTTATTTTCCTTATTTCATTATGTCTACATATAGTATTATGGGGACTTTTCTGATAATTTTGCAATTCTAAAAATTATTTGTGGATTCAAATTTATTATAAATTTAATTTAAATTTCTTAAGTTAAATTATTAAATATTGAGGTTTATTATAGATTATTTTTTATTAATATTAATTATATTATTTATGATGTCACATACTACCAGTAAAACTCTAAGTGGATCACAAAACTATGAATCACTCCGTACAATTCACAGGATAAATCAACAAATTAGAGAATTTTTAAAAGAAGAAAAAAATCATACCTAATTTAATTATAAATTGTTTAGAGAATATCAAATATAACTTAATTCAAAACTTGTTTAATATTGGGTTTTTATCCAAAAAGATGATAAATTTAAGTTAACAGAATTTAACACTATTTTTAACTCTAAAAACCAAATATATTAGAATGATAGGGGTGGAAAATGTGTGTTCTCAAAAACTTAAAAGAAAATATTAGAAGAAGCCAACAAAAAGTCTAATGCTTTTATTTTATATTATTAATAGTCGCTAACCCGAGCACCGCAGGAAAAAGTTCAACAAAAAGTATTTTTACATTATACATATTATATTAAAAGTAGTAATAAAAGAATCAAATTCATTACACAGTTGGCGTGGTCAATGGATGCCTATAAAAACAAATATTAAATGAATACTTTTGTTATGTCGACCACCGACCTCTAATGCTTAAAGTTTATGAACATGTTTTCATGAGAGAAAATAGTTAGTGATTAAAAAAAATGTCATACCTTGTTCATTAAAAAAAATGTCATACCTTGTTCATCGCTTCTTCTTCTTCTTCTTCTTCTTCTTCTTCTTTTTTTTTTTCTATTTTTTTTTTCTTATAAAGGTGTTTTGTAAATAATTAAGGAGTATCATTTTATTGAAGTTTTATTGTCATGGTTTATGAATTAATGGAGAATAATGGTCTATAATTGTTGGCATGATTCCCGAGTCAACTGGTTGTCACTACCCTATTTTGACCTCCTAAATTTCTCAAAACATTTCATGCAACCTGCGCTATAAAAAAAATTAGATTTTCACCAAAATTCTTATAGATCAATTTGTGATTGTGCTCGTTTACCCTGATCGGACATCGAAACAATGGATTGCATACATTTATGGGTTAACCCTAATTTTGACCAAGTCTGGCCGAATTTTGATCGAGTTTTTGGCCAAACTTTGAGTGTGTACTAAATTTGAGTACTATGTTTTTTCTTAGCATCTGTACAACCTCATCCTTACCCAGCAACGCCATAGCCATCTCCTACCTCACTTCTGTGCTCAGTGGCGTCTGGGTCTACCAATTCAGATTTTCGAGATTGGCTACTCACTAATAGTGAAGGTCCATGATCCACCATTGGCACGCATCACTTTTTATGTCCTTTGTAGATTGATTCTAGTCACCACAACTTTAGTAGGAGAAATTGGGCACCGCTAACATCACTGTCTTTAACCTATTATTCTCATTGCATCACATAACAAAAGTGCTTTGTTTAAAATCAAGGGAAGTGATGACTGCAATGTGAGGTTAGAAGCATAGTTATCAATTCCGTTTCATTCCGGCCGGAATTTCTAGTATCGGTAAGCAAACCGGAACAAACCCCCGTCCCCCCCCCACCCACATTCCATCTCGTCCCAAATTCCAATCCATTCCAACCCGTTTCGAAATTCGGCCAATCTATTAAAAAAAAAAAAAAAAAAAAACTCTCAAACAAATTGTAGTTTTAATAGTCTATATCTAAATAAAGTTCTCCTCATTTATTATGTGATAGTATTTTATAAAATAGTTGTAATTTTGTTTATATTTCTTATTTTATTTTGTTCTTTACAATTAGTATAGATGTGAAGTATATTATAAAATATATATGAAGCTAACAAAACAATAAATTGGATCTATCAACAAAACATATTAATAAAAAAAATACTCTTTTATCATAAAATGATTTTAAAAAAGTTTTAATACTTAGTTTTGAATTGATATGTTATAAATTTGATAAATAGTTAGATATATATATACTCATATTACTAATATAAAAATATTAGCAGTAAACCTAAAACGGAATGCCGTAATTGACCGGTACCTGAAATATTCCATTTCAGTGGACAAACCAGAATGGGCACCGTAACGGTATTCACAGCTATGGTTAAGAGGGCTTGTGACTTGATTTTTTTTGTTATAGTGTGTGTTTTCCTGTCCAAAAATTCTTCGCATTTTTTTTTTGGAATAATAGTGCTCATATTTGGATATCTAACTTTAATAAATTTATCATACATTCATACTACATATATTTTTATGTGTTAGTTTAAATTTCAAGGAGAGTATTTTTCATACTTTATTCACTAATGCCCAATTTCTATTTATCAATAGTTTTCAAATATAAATAAAATTTTTTTAAATCAACAGTTGAGAATTACAATCAATAGACTCTAATTAGGAATAAATTACGGATTTTTGTCTTTTAAAAAAAAATTTACATCCTATTAAATTAAAACTTTGATTTTATGTATAAATATTACATCTTATCATTTACATATATTTTTATGTGTTAGTTTAAATTTCTAGGAGAGTATTTTTCATACTTTATTCACTAATGCCCAATTTCTATTTATCAATAGTTTTCATTTTAAATATCTATGTATAAATATTACATCTTATCATTTTAAATTTTCTACAAAGATTACAACCAAATAAGAAAATTTAAATATGATGGGATTTTGCATCCCCATCATTTGTAACATTTTGTGTATTTAACAATATTTTCAACCAAACAAACTATATCTCCCATCCCTTCGTGTATAGTGCAAAGGGCTTTCAATCCTCTCTCTCTCTCTCTCTCTCTCTCTCTCTCTCTCTCTCTCTCTCTCTCTCTCTCTCTCTCTCTCTCTCTCAACAAGAAAAACATCGTTAGAACCATCTTTATAGCCAATGCACCTATGGCTGTGCCAGGCCAAAACCCTCGGCTGTATTTGAGCCAACTCGAAAGCCAAAAATCATTATCACTAAAAACCCAAAACCCAAAATTGCCACCAATGAAATTCCAAAGCCTTGCACTTCCACCTTTTGTTCTTGCACTTCCACATCTTGTTCCTGTGATAGGAATGGTGGGCTTTGAGTGGACAAAGAATATTTCACCTCCACCACAATCTCAGAAGCCGAAACCGATCCTAAAAGTTCAAAGATTCCAACACCATTGTGCTTGGAAATCATCAGCAACATCACCGTGGAGAAGAATTTAGATGACCTTTATTAAGATTTTCGGTAGGCTTCAAATGTGTTTGTCAAAGAGAGAGAAAGAGAGAGAGACAGCAGATCTGGAGAAAGAGAGAGATGAGTGGATAAGAAAGAGTGAGAGAGAGACAAAGAGATATGACCAATTTTGTTTTTGGCGGTTTGATTTTTTTTTAAATTAAATAAATTAGGTTTAAAATAAAATGCTCTGTCAACATTAGAAGGTGCCAGATAAGCACTTAACGGTCAACCTACAAACAAATATAGACGGAATGACTCGGTTGAAACATAAACAAACGTAAGGGACCAAAATGAAAACTTTCAAAGTTAAGGGGCCAAAATGAAACAATACCAAACTTAAGGGCCAAAAGTAGACTTTAGTCGAAAAATTTACATAAATTTCTTGGAAGTTGACTTAAAGATATGCAATTCAATGCATGAAATTGAGTCTATAAATGGATCAAACTCTTATTATTGCTGAAATAAATTGCCCATGGGAAAGTGCTGCTTTAAAAGTTAAAAAAAAGAGCGTGCTGTGGAGTCGATATATCTTTGGATATCATGACAGATGCTAAAGCAATTGAAGAAGAATGGAAAAGTCAATTTAGAGAAAACCTTTCAATTGACCCAATAATATCTGCATCGACAGTGCTATATTTACCTTATGATGCTACCGCATGTGATGAACCATTACCTTGGAACAAGTTTCAACCATTATCCTACAATAATCCCCATTTGGTGAGCAGCTTTTGGGTGTTTTGGGTTTTTACTTTTAGTTCATTTTTAATGTTATTTTTTCATTTTTAAAACAATGGTCATTGTAAGAGTGGCAAGACCGTCCTCATGGGTTCATTTGCAGTTCTTTGTGAATTCTTGCAAATCTATTATATTGTTCTGTTATGATTCCCATACTCTTTTAGATGATATATCTAAGTATGCTACAGTTGAAGCTTTCCTTGCCTATAAGATGGCATCCAAGATGTTGAGGTGTTCCTATTGGTAATGGCGGACTTTTAGTTAACATGTAGGATTTTGAGGTTAGGATTTTAGTTTAATTACTCAAGATTGTAATTTTATATTGTTACAGTTAAATATGTTATTGTTGCAGTTAAGTGCGTGTTGATGGCTTGGAGAAAATTGATTGCTTTGATAATCACAGAGCAGGCAGCTGCTTTACCATTAACCTCATGCTGAAGGTAATGAACTAATATAGTCGTGCCTTCCAATTATAATCTCTCATGCCAATTATATATAACATACGTAAACACACATATGTTCAAAACTGTCCAATGATCTCTAAAAATAAATTGTTATTCCACTATAGATTGACGGAGTTTATTTGACAACCCCGACAAAGATTGCTGTCATTGACCATGAGAAGAAAGAATCTTTGTACTGCAAAAGAATAGCATGCTAGATGCATGTTTTTATAATTAATGTAAAAAATTTGCGTTAGTATTCTATCTCATTTCCTTATCTTTTTCTTTTTCTCAGAAGATAGTGGCATTATTTTAGTGCATAGAATTAAAGGGGTGATTGGGAAATAAGATGTATAAAATTGTGAAACAACTAAACATGCACCAAGTTTTGTGTTTTGGTGCTCCTTCTTAGTTAATTGAAGAATGTGTTTGTATTGTTCAAAGTTGAGATGAAGTTGTTTGAGCTCCTTCTTAATTAATTGTTTGTATTGTTTCTAATTGAAATATGTAAGTTTTTTTTTTTTTCCTCTTTCTAATTTGACAGTTAAGTTGACATAACCACAATGGCTCTTCTACCTTGGAAATTAAATAAGGTAGAAATTAAATGCAAATTGTTTTCTCAATAGGTGATGTTGAGGCAGTTTTCTCTATTAGGTGATTTTTTTTTTTTTTCATTATGATTAAGAATATTTTATATGACCTTTGAAAATCAGCATATTGCCTCAAGATATAATTAGTTGATGCTAGAGCCTTGCATAATGCATATAATGACAATGTCCTTGCAACCCTATTACAGTCTTTGTGTACATGTTGAAATGAAACATTCTCACTATGCTTAAAGCGTTCTTTGATTCTTGAACTATGTGGGTGAAGCTTGGGTATGATCATTTTGCTTTCAAGTTTCAACAAAAGGAACAATTGTACGATTTAGTGCAGCGAGGGACCCAAAAAAATGTGACAACCATAATGATAAGCTGATGTGGTTTTTAATATAAACAAAAGGACATGTGGTTGGATTATGAATTTCAAGTCATAATGTTAATGTGAATTTTGACATTGAATTGTGGTTGCATTAAAGGAAGTCTTTTTTACTAATTACAGTCAAATTAGGTGTAACACAACTTTGGGAATATCCATAAATCAACTACAGTTTGTGTCCTTTTTTTTTTTTTTTGTTGCTAAATATCCATTTGTGCTATAACATATGTATGGAAGATAATAGAATAGATATTGATCTCATTAATTTTTTATTTATTTTTTAATTCATACCAGTTTGCTTAGTGGGTTAAGTAGTTAATTGAATTGATGAAATTTTAGGACTTACTAGCAAGTGGGTAATCTAAATTTTCTTAACAATTCATCAATGCCATAAAAAGCATTCTTGCTAACCAAATTAAATATATGGTTATAGATAATAAAAATTTAAAATAAGAATTAATGTTGTTTTGGTCATCTATCATCTATGTACTTGCATTTTTCTTTTTGCGCTAAATCGATGTGCATAACCACCATTGTCGAAGAAGTTCTGGATCAAACTTCTCCTATTTTTAGCTCTACAGCTTTGTTAATTTATTTAACCAGCTTTGGCCTCAATAATCACCAAATCTAATATGAAATTGAAAAATAATTTTTTTAAGAGATTTTTCATGCTGCCTAAATAGCTAATTATTTGGGAAGATGGCTACGATATGTAATGTCATCTGATAGATGGTTGGTAACGTCAGTGACAAGTATAATCCTTACACTAAAGAGCATTAAGTTGTATTTTTCAATATATTTTTAGATATTATTTTCAATAGCTGTCCGTGCATCGCACGGGTTTGCGACTAGTGTAGTAGTATTATGGGGACTTTTCTGATAATTTTGCAATTCTAAAAATTATTTGTGGATTCAAATTTATTATAAATTTAATTTAAATTTCTTAAGTTAAATTATTAAATATTGAGGTTTATTATAGATTATTTTTTATTAATATTAATTATATTATTTATGATGTCACATACTACCAATAAAACTCTAAGTGGATCACAAAACTATGAATCACTCCGTACAATTCACAGGATAAATCAACAAATTAGAGAATTTTTAAAAGAAGAAAAAAATCATACCTAATTTAATTATAAATTGTTTAGAGAATATCAAATATAACTTAATTCAAAACTTGTTTAATATTGGGTTTTTATCCAAAAAGATGATAAATTTAAGTTAACATAATTTAACACTATTTTTAACTCTAAAAACCAAATATATTAGAATGATAGGGGTGGAAAATGTGTGTTTTCAAAAACTTAAAAGAAAATATTAGAAGAAGCCAACAAAAAGTCTAATGCTTTTATTTTATATTATTAATAGTCGCTAACCCGAGCACCGCAGGAAAAAGTTCAACAAAAAGTATTTTTACATTATACATATTATATTAAAAGTAGTAATAAAAGAATCAAATTCATTACACAGTTGGCGTGGTCAATGGATGCCTATAAAAACAAATATTAAATGAATACTTTTGTGATGTCGACCACCGACCTCTAATGCTTAAAGTTTATGAACATGTTTTCTAAGAATGAGAGGAAATAGTTAGTGATTAAAAAAAATGTCATACCTTGTTCATCGCTTTTTTTTTCTATTTTTTTTTTCTTATAAAGGTGTTTTGTAAATAATTAAGGAGTATCATTTTATTGAAGTTTTATTGTCATGGTTTATGAATTAATGGAGAATAATGGTCTATAATTGTTGGCATGATTCTCGGGTCAACTGGTTGTCACTACCCTATTTTGACCTCCTAAATTTCTCAAAACATTTCATGCAACCTGCGCTATAAAAAAATTAGATTTTCACCAAAATTCTTATAGATCAATGTGTGATTGTGCTCGTTTACCCTGATCGGACATCGAAACAATGGATTGCATACATTTATGGGTTAACCCTAATTTTGACCAAGTCTGGCCGAATTTTGATCGAGTTTTTGGCCAAACTTTGAGTGTGTACTAAATCTGAGTACTATGCTTTTTCTTAGCATCTGTACAACCTCATCCTTACCCAGCAACACCATAGCCATCTCCTACCTCACTTCTGTGCTCAACGGCGTCTGGGTCTACCCATTCAGATTTGCGAGATTGGCTACTCACTAATAGTGAAGGTCCATGATCCACCATTGGCATGCATCACTTTTTATGTCCTTTGTAGATTGATTCTAGTCACCACAACTTTAGTAGGAGAAATTGGGCACAGCTAGCATCACCGTCTTTAACCTATTATTCTCATTGCATCACATAACAAAAGTGCTTTGTTTAAAACCAAGGGAAGTGGTGACTGCAATGTGAGGTTAGCATTGCCTTTTGTTGGTGGGTTTTTGTGTATGGTTAGGTCTATGCATGTCTCATGTGACTTGGTATCCATAAACCCATCATTGAGCCTCCTAGCAGACTTAATGACAGCAATCCATGGCCACCTAAATCTCGGAACTGACTCCCCTCCACCAAACCACACTCCTCAAGTCGGGTCAACATAAGGAGAGTAGCTTCCTCACGGGTCTGGGCCGTGGGAGCTACTCCCTGAGTCCCTTTGGGACCGGAATGGGCATGGTCATGGATCTTTCATCATGTTTCTTCATTTCCCATGAATTTTGGTTGCTGCCAGTAATCTTTGAGCTGTTATGCAGAAGCCTGCTGTGTGAACAGTACCAGAAATCATGGTTTCCAGTGGAGTGGAGAGCTGGGATGAGCTGTAGGGTCTTGAGCAATTTGAAAATGGTGGGTTGGTTGCTCTTGTCACGTTGGAGGGGATGGACCTGTTGCTGTCTTCCTCTTTTTTAGTAAAATAAGGCATAGCATGGGCTCTGCCAGCAGCAGACATGCAACTCCTCCTTTGTCAGCTTGGGTTCAGACCTCACGGGACCCACAGATTAGCTGTCACCAGCCTTTTCAGGTGCTGGGCTGACTAATGTTTGGGCTCCAACTGTCTTCCTCAATGAATCCAATAATGTTTAAACCCAACAATTGTAATATAAGCACACTTTGGTTTCATGGGTTTTATGTGGTTTTTCTTTGGGCTTGTGAACAGTACCGGGGCACTTAAAAATGGGCCCAAATGGTACTGCATGGGCGTTCTAGTGGATTGGGTTATATGTTTCGAGTTGTGGGCTTCTAGGATAAGCCCAAGTAATTTATTAGGGGCTGTTTGGGATACTTTATTGGACTTGGCTCATTGGGTTGGCTTATTAAATAATCAATTAAGCCCAAGTATTCTATTGGACATTGTTTGGTATATTTAAATGGGCTGGGCTTATTGGGCTAGTTTATTAAACAATTAATTAAGCTCAAGTATTTCATTGGGGGCCCATTCAAATTGTTTGTTAAAAAATGGGCATGTACACAAACCAAGCCCTCCTTTCTTTGGAAGACAAACTTTATCCCAAGCAACTCTTATTCCACCCCTGCCAGTACATTTTCCTTGCCAAAGATAGTGATTGAAGTAATATTCTATAGCTTTAATCACTTTCTTAGGCAAGATGAAGATACTAGACCAATACATCTGAATACTATATAGAATAGACTGAATTAACTGTAACCTACCAGCAAATGAGAGCACTGGTATTTGTAATTTAGTTAGGCAATGTGTCATTTCCACCATAAGCAAATATTGCAGCTTCTTGCAGATATTGCAGCTTCTTGCAAATATTGCTCATGTGCATTCTGAAATGTTAATTTGAGGTTCAAAACTCTTGAAGACAAGTGGATCTAAAAAATCTTTTTTATATTTTTTTCTACAATATTTTACATCTATATTTTGACCTTTTTTCTTAAATCAATGATTGTGTTCTAATGCTTAAACAGATTGAAATTTAATTAATATGGTGTATTAATGAAATACTCTTGAACTAGAGAAGAGCTAAAAACAAATTATAGTTATATATACTAAACTGCAGCTTCAGCTTTGTATCTTAGAGAAGAGCTGCAGTTTTTATTTTAGAGAAAATCTGAAGCTATATCTTATATGCTCTAGAACTATTGATATGGTAACAGACCGCCACTCTCGTAAGCAAGAGAGAACCTTAAAATCTCTATTATGGACAATGGATCTCAACACATGTCAGGTATGTACCAAGATCCAATCATTCTGTAAAACTTCCTTTACTTTGGTAAAAGCATATCTGTTGTGTGCACTACAAGCACTATTTTCAATTGTTCCCAATGATATGGTGGCTTTAGACTTCTCCAACCTGAAGAATTCATAGTCCACTGCCACAGTGCACCCTTCAGTTGAGGGTTAAGATATATCATCACTGTTTTTAAATGAAGAATATTCACTTAAAGAACTCTTTCAAACAAGACACTGAGAATTGGAAGGCAAACAAGCAATATTTTACAATAATTCTTCATGTCAGTGTATGGCATATCTATCAACCAAACATATAAAACTTAATCAGTACTCTATCAGATTGCATTGGTTGGATGTATGCCAATTTCAAACATTGAGAACCACATTGAGAATTGGAAGGCAAACAAGCAATATGTTACGATAATTCTTCATGTCATCATCATATGGCATCTATCAACATTAAAAACCTAGTCAGTACCCTATCAAACTGCAATGGTTGGATGTAGACATTACAGATTTTTTTGTTCATTCTTTATAAAAGCCTTATTAGCTGCTTGTTATGTATCTTATATGATAGGGAATCTAAGGATGGCACAGCTGAAAAGTATGAAAGCACAATTCAGAACAACATATGATTGGGGAAGTTGCACATTGTCACTTCCTACTCACATGGTCATACCGGACACATCATACTAAAGAAAATTTAGGAGAGGAAACACCTGTTAGTAAAAAGATCATCTCTCGTAGCAAGAGAGAAACTTAAAATCCCTATTATGGATAATGGATCTGAACATCTATCATGTAGCCATATCCAAACATAATAATGATAAAATTAGAGAGGAAGTCTATACCTTCAAGTTGACTTACAGCTCCTTAACCATCAAAACAAGTTTCCCACAATCCTTCAATTCCTAAGCTCCTTTGCTAACAATCCAATTGCCCAAATGGCCAAAACTCATAAACTCATCCACATTTCCATCCAATTCAAAAACACCATCAAGCAATCCAGTTTCAACCCACCACACATCCATTAAATTAAACCCTTCACATGGAATTTATATCCCACCAATCTTCATGTTACCCAATTCTGGTGCAAACCTCATAGAACCATTGTATACCCAGTTCAGCCCTGTGAATAGCTGATGACAATCACCAATTCTGGTGCAAACCTCATAGAACCATTGCATACCCAATCAGCCCTGTGCAAACCTCCGAAGTTTCCAAACAATTAAGCATCCACTTTCTAGTTTCTACTAAAGTCTTCCATCACCTTAGGTTGAATCATCTAGCCTTCAAATGCAGCTTTATTCCTGAAAAACCAGATAGACCATAAAACACCCACCAATCAAAAAAGAATTACAGTGTTACCTCAACATAACCAAAAAACCAGCATTCTAAGCAGACACCAAACTACTCTAGCAATTGTGCATGAGAACAAATGATCCACATTGTTCTCAAATTCACCACAAAATACACAACAAGTAAAAGATAAGACCTGTCTTCTACACAACTCACCTCTCACAGGTATAAGATCCTGCCCATAGAAAAATAAAACATTTAAAGGGTAATTTCATTTCCAAAATCCTGACCAAAAGGAATTCTGTCCACCAGAAGATGCGGACCCAACTTGAGATTCCAGACTCTGATTTCTAAAAAGGTAGAACCCTTTTTAATTCTGATCAATCAGATCAGCTAAACACTGCACAGAAGCTCTTATCTCGCAGTCCACCCTTCCTTCAGCTTGAACCAAGCAAGATGATCAATAGGAATAGACTTACACATTCCCAATGAGCCATCTCGCCTCAGTCAAAACCTGTGTTTCTGCAGGAGAGTGTTCCTTTCCAGCCCCTAGAGTCAGAAGACTTTACCCTCACACTGAAAATGCTATCCTTTCTACATTAAGCCCTTATATAAATACTAGATCAATTTCCACCACTTCACTTTAGAAATTTTGGTCTATTTTTGCTCCCAAGCTGATTTGCAAGAGAATTGCAAAGTTTAGTAGATTTAATAAAGCTGAGTACTTCTTATAAATATGATTAATCTCACTATCTCCTACTCACAACACGGTTCAATGCATTATATTTTTTTCTTTAATTACAAGGGAACATGTAACTGCACCTTGAAATCAAATATTGAAGAAAACTAACTAATTCCATACCAACTATTGCTAGAAAGGAAAAGAATAGAAAAAAAGCTATGATAAATGAAACCTTCCTTTATTAAAAAAAGAAAAAATACAGTGATACTATATCTATACCTTCACCCCACTTTCATACATCAAAACTTGATTTTCGTTTTTCAATCAAAAAGTTACCATACTCACTGCACCTTGAAATCAAACATTGAAGAAAACTAACTAATTCCATACCAACTATTGCTAGAAAGGAAAAGAATAGAAAAAAAGCTATGATAAATGACACCTTCCTTTATTAAAAAAAAAATACAGTGATACTATATCTATACCTTCAACCCACTTTCATACATCAAAACTTCATTTTTCGTTTTTCAATCAAAAAGTTACCATACTCACATTCAATATAGACAACAAATCTATAATAACAAAAATCTAAAAGATATTCCAGAGTTCCAAAGGATGGTCATCTGGTTACATTAGTAATTCAGGAAGAAAAAAAAAAATCAAAATCTATCCGAAACCAAAACAAGAACTCAAACTATCTCATCAACAAACTAATTGATTCCAATCTTCAGTCATGGGTGGCAGATCAGCAAAGAATGCAGCAAGCTCAGAATCAACATCATCAGTATAGGTATGACTTTCCGCCAAATCATCTAGTTCCTCAAAAATAATCTCCAAATCAAGAATGTCTTCAGATGGTGAAGAAAATAGTACTGGTATCGGCATATCAAGTGCAGGCTCAGGCTCAGGCTCAGGCTTAGGCGCTGGCTGAAGTGCTTGAAATTCATCTGGTTCGGAACAATACCTCATCCTTTTACTGTGTTGTTGGGCTCCTTCATCTAAATCTGACTCAGCAGCAACAGTGGAAGAAGAAGATCTTTTGAGAGGCATCTTTGCTGCAGCTGCATCCTCATCTTTGTTGTGGCTCAGCTTATAGATCACACAGAGAACCACATTGTTGCAACATTGCTGATCTGTTGGTGCAGACAGAGAAAGAGCATCAGCAAGAGATAACCTCGTGCATTGTCCAACTAGTCTTCTTTAATATCCCAAAGTCATCCTTTTGCTTAAATGACAACATCTTGTTGAACCCAATATGGTTTCCATCAGCATCATATATTTTTTTGGTGTTGCTTAAATGCCAGGTTCCAGCAGCGGCAGTCCTAGACACACGATTATTGCCGATTTTGTTCAATGTAGTGAAAACATAAAGTTTGTTTTCAGTTGTGTTTTGTTGAGGATGAGAATAAAAAATTTCCCAAGGGGGTTTTTTGCCATAAACCTCACAGTCATGTATAATATCACAAGGCAGCGCATCTCCCCTAACCCTCTTCACCAAATAGTCCTTTATCAGCTCTTCGTCAAAGGGGGCAAAGCGCCAACCCACGGGGGGCCACATTATGCTTCTTTTGAACCAAACAAACCAGTCAAACTTTGTCTATGTTTCTTAGAAGGACAAGAAATCCCTCAAACAAAACCCCACACAGGACTGAACTCCCTTGATAACAAAAATGATTATTACGCTGCAAATTGAATGGTAAAATTAAAAAGATGTTCGCATTAATAAGCATACTAAAATACTAATTAGCCCACCAGTACAGCACTATTCAATAATGAATTAATGATTACAACATGTTGAGATACATATATATATACATTCAAGATGTGTGTATATATATAGAGAGAGAAAAGAATTAAAAATCAGTTTCAGTTTCAGAGTAATGAGAAGATGACTTACACAGAGAGAGAAATTTCAGAGCAATTTGCGAAGAATCCTGATAAACAAAACCCCCACGGAAAGAAAACCCTTTCTTTCTTCCAATGATAAACCACAAAAGCCTTTCTTCAAATCTCGGAGAACAACAAGAATTTCAATTTCAAATTCTGAACTGGGTCTGTGTTTCAACAAAAATATGACCGTTGGTTGGATAACAAAGAAAGAAAGAACTCTTAGACTTGAACTCAACGCAACTCAATTCCACTCCGCGGCAGATTTATAAATATGACCGTTGGGACTTGGAAACACTTTAACTTCCCTTTCTTTATGCTTCATTTAATTTTGTAATTTATTTTCCTTATTTCATTATGTCTACATGTAGTAGTATTATGGGGACTTTTCTGATAATTTTGCAATTCTAAAAATTATTTGTGGATTCAAATTTATTATAAATTTAATTTAAATTTCTTAAGTTAAATTATTAAATATTGAGGTTTATTATAGATTATTTTTTATTAATATTAATTATATTATTTATGATGTCACATACTACCAGTAAAACTCTAAGTGGATCACAAAACTATGAATCACTCCGTACAATTCACAGGATAAATCAACAAATTAGAGAATTTTTAAAAGAAGAAAAAAATCATACCTAATTTAATTATAAATTGTTTAGAGAATATCAAATATAACTTAATTCAAAACTTGTTTAATATTGGGTTTTTATCCAAAAAGATGATAAATTTAAGTTAACATAATTTAACACTATTTTTAACTCTAAAAACCAAATATATTAGAATGATAGGGGTGGAAAATGTGTGTTTTCAAAAACTTAAAAGAAAATATTAGAAGAAGCCAACAAAAAGTCTAATGCTTTTATTTTATATTATTAATAGTCGCTAACCCGAGCACCACAGGAAAAAGTTCAACAAAAAGTATTTTTACATTATACATATTACATTAAAAGTAGTAATAAAAGAATCAAATTCATTACACGGTTGGCGTGGACAATGGATGCCTATAAAAACAAAATGAATACTTTTGTGATGTCGACCACCGACCTCTAATGCTTAAAGTTTATGAACGTGTTTTCTAAGAATGAGAAAAAATAGTTAGTGATTAAAAAAAATGTCATACCTTGTTCATCGCTTTTTCTATTTTTTTTTTCTTATAAAGGTGTTTTGTAAATAATTAAGGAGTATCATTTTATTGAAGTTTTATTGTCATGGTTTATGAATTAATGGAGAATAATGGTCTATAATTGTTGGCATGATTCCCATGTCAACTGGTTGTCACTACCCTATTTTGACCTCCTAAATTTCTCAAAACATTTCATGCAACCTGCGCTATAAAAAAAATTAGATTTTCACCAAAATTCTTATAGATCAATGTGTGATTGTGCTTGTTTACCCTGATCGAACATTGAAACAATGGATTGCATACATTTATGGGTTAACCCTAATTTTGACCAAGTCTAGCCGAATTTTGATCGAGCTTTTGGCCAAACTTTGAGTGTGTACTAAATCTGAGTACTATGTTTTTTCTTAGCATCTGTACAACCTCATCCTTACCCAACAACGCCATAGCCATCTCCTACCTCACTTCTGTGCTCAGCGACGTCTAGGTCTACCCATTCAAATTTGCAAGATTGGCTACTTAGTGAAGGTCCATGATCCACCATTGGCACGCATCACTTTTTATGTCCTTTGTAGATTGATTCTAGTCACCACAAATTTAGTAGGAGAAATTGAGCACCGCTAACATCACCGTCTTTAACCTATTATTCTCATTGCATCACATAACAAAAGTGCTTTGTTTAAAACCAAGGGAAGTGGTGACTGCAAAGTGAGGTTAGGAGCATAGTTATCAATTCCATTTCGTTCCGGCAGGAATTTCTAGTATCGGAAAGTAAACCGGAACAAACTCCCGTCCCCCCCCCACCCACATTCCATCTCGTCCCAAATTCCAATCCATTCCAACCCGTTTCGATCAATACCGGCCGAAAAGCAAATTTCGGCCGGTATGCAAAAATACCTAGGTTTTTTTAAAAAAAAAAAAAAAAACTCTCAAACAAATTGTAGTTTTAATAGTCTATATCTCAATAAAGTTCTCCTCATTTATTATGTGTTAGTATTTTGTAACATAGTTGTAATTTTGTTTATATTTCTTATTTTATTTTGTTCTTTACAATTAGTATAGATGTGAAGTATATTATAAAATATATATGAAGCTAACAAAACAATAAATTGGATCTATCAACAAAACATATTAATAAAAAAAATACTCTTTTATCATAAAATGATTTTAAAAAAGTTTTAATACTTAGTTTTGAATTGATATGTTTTGATATTGATATGTTATAAATTTGATAAATAGTTAGATATATATATACTCATATTACTAATATAAAAATATTAGCGGTAAACCTGAAATAGAATGCTAGAATTGACCGGTACCGAAATATTCCATTTCAGTGGACAAACCGGAACAGGCACTGTAACGGTATTCACAGCTATGGTTAGGAGGGCTTTCACTCTTGGACTTGCGGCTTATCGTTCTCAAAACAATCTTAATGACTTCAAGATTCTCAGACTTGTTTGTTTTCAAAGCGTTTCAGTTGAGGCCGAGGCCAAGGTTTACACTTTGCGTACGAATTCGTGGAGAAAGTTAGAAATATCGATGGAGAATTCATCTATTTGTTTTATAGATAACTCAGACCATTTATTTTTTAATGGAGCTCTTCACTCTATAACAATTTCTCGGGACCACAAATTCATTTTGTGCTTTGACATGGATGATGAGAGATTTCGTAAGATAATGCTGCCTCAAACATATTTTGACACAACAGTTTCTCGACGTTTTGAAAGTCTCGTGGTGTTCAAGGGATTCCTGGCTTTGATTGTTTTCAGTAATACTCCAAATAACAGAGGTATATGCCAGATATGCGTTATGAAGGAGTATGGTGTGGTTGAATCTTGGACTGAAAAAACTGTACCAATGGAAGGAGTTACGAAATTACTTGGCTGCACCCTCAATGGTGAACTTCTGATTGAGAAGCAGGTCTAGATTCTGTCATTTGACCCTAAGAGTTTAAAGGAGAAATTTTTTATAATTCCACCTACTAAACATGTGATTTACATCGATAAATTCGTGGAGAGCTTAGTTTATTTTCATGATAGGGCTTATTCATCTTTTTCAAATTCATTTGGTATGAAGTTTTGTTATCTTTTGTATTTCTGAATAACTGAATTCGAATTCGTTATTATGATGTGTTTTCTTTCCGTTTGTTCAACACTTGAAAGTATTACTTTTGATGCAGAAAACTAAATTTTAATAGACAAAAAATGATCCTTCTGGGGACTATGAATTTTTGTATGAAATATTGTGCACATTCTATAACATGGAAATGAAATGTCACCATTTTAACATATATGTTTACCAACATAATCTTATTTGATTGGTCATAACATAATGATTACTAGTTGATGAAAACTATTCGCAGAATTGCCACAGATTTTTCTACTTACTTGAAGCTCATGAACCAGCTCAAGTTCCCCTGAAAAATTAATTGAGTTAAGATTTAACACATATAGACATATATTTTATATCAATTTTGCTTCAAGCATTGAAATTTACACGAAGTTTGTCGACGTTTTGAATGTCTTGCAGTGTTCATGGGATCGCTCACTGGCTTTGATTGTATACAGTTATATTCTAGTTGAGAAGAGTGGTTTATATGCCAGATATGGGTGATGAAGGAGTATAGTTTGGCCAAGTCTAAAATCAGTGTACTACGTATTGAGAAGATTAGTCATTCTCAGGACTTGATCCACTCATTTGACCCTAAGAGTTTAAACGAGCAAATTCTTAGAATTCTACATTCTAGAGATGTGATTTACAATGCTAATTTTGTGGAGAGGTGGAGAAAATTAGTAAGTTAGGGTTTCTAGAAAGGTAGTCAATTTTGTTATTTTTGCATTTGTGAATAAATGGATCGATATTTTATTATGATGTGTTTTCTTTCTGGATGTTCTAGATTTGAAACTATTGCTTTTGATGTAGAAAACTATATTTTATTAATCAAAAAAGGATCCACTTGGGGACTATGCCTATTATTTGTAAACTGGATTTTTGTGTGAAATGTTGTGAATAACATGGTATGTCACGGTTTTAACAGTCATGTTAGACAACATAATCTTATTTTATTGTTCATAACATAATGATTTCTACCTTCATGAAGGCAAAATTGCATCTGCTTCAATCAAGCTCTCAAACAAGCTCAAGTTCCCTTGAAAAATTAATTAAATTAAGGAGTTAAACACATGTAGACACCCTATATTATATCTATTTACACACGCTCTCTCATATACACTTACCACTCACCTCACTTGAGTCCACCACAACACAGGAAAAATGAGTGTGAAAATTTCGATGAAAAATCCAGTGTCTATACTTATTTTTTAAATAGGGAGGTTACACACGCACCCCCATATGTTCAAAACCCTTATCACAATATGGTGGAAGGAAAAAATGTCATTTAAGCTCATTGGCAACTATATTTTGGATTTACTTCTTAAAAAATGCAAGAAATGTCACCACAAATAATGACACCTGATGTTCAAAAGTAATATGCATCTTCGGAAGGTGGTCATACTGTACCTGAAGAAAAATAACTGCATTAATGCTAATTGGCACTTACAAAATAAAAGAAGCTTTCCAGAGCACATCTAATAACAGATGAACCGAAAACAAAACATTTACATTGCATTCCACCAGGCATTGTTTCCCTTCTCTCTTTGGTCAAGTGGAATTATGCCTACCTTGAACTCAAAATTTCATGTTAGTTGAGCTTATAAAGCATGCTGCAAGACCACCTTCTAGAACAAAATGGAAGCACAAGGGCAAAGCTTGGACAGCCAGTCACTTACATAGTAAGCCTACTCAATTTTTACATCCATTTATAGTTGGCATTAAACTTAAATCGTCATCCCTAGGCCCACCTCTTAAGCAGTGCAGTGCAAAGCCAGTACCTGCACTCCCGCCTTCTTCTCCCTTCCTTGAAAGGCCCCACGATCTGGAGTTTGAGAGCCACCCTCTCAAGAACTTAGCCAACTTGAACTCCAGCAAAGGAACTTGTTCTTGATTTTCACCACTGTAGTGCTTGGAGTTGTCCTGATTTTCATTATTATCATCTGAACTAGTCCCTTCTTTTTCTTCATGAGCATCTGATCCTGATGACAACCTTACATCAAAATCTATTAGCTCCTTTTCTCAGTAAGCACAGTGCAGAAACACAAAGTTGAGTTGCAAAGTAACATAGTGCCAAGATAAATCAAAAGATGATTTTGGCCACACATCAATCAAACACCCCAATCATCTGGTTCTACCAGCCTTCTTACCTATCATAAATATTCTTTTGATTTTTGTTCTCTATTTTTCAAAATTTTAATGACTAAAAAACAATGTACTTTGGCAGCTAAGGACAGGTAGTTTCAGTCTAGAGCTACATGCTTTAGGCCCATTGATGTCGTGGCTTTCTTCTCTTGCCCTCATAAACTTAATAGTTTGTCCATGAGACCACTACTCCTGTTAAGGTTTTTTTCCCTCCCAACCCGTAGGCTGAGTTTCATATTTTACCAAATGTACATAATTCATGTGCAGAGACCAAGCAGCTTATGAGCAAGGATGTCACGGAGAGCATTAGGAGGGACCACCCAAACTACAACAGCCAATGTTTGATTTGTTATTCTCATGATAGCAGAATGAACATTAGTCCAGAATCAGTCCCAACTTGTGGATCTACATGTGATAATATAAGAAAACATGTAATATATAGAAGTGACACATCTTCTGCTCAAGCATTGCGTAGCAAATTGAACATAATTAGGCCCAAAATGATGCTTACAAAGCATGTCTAATCAGGTTGCTTGAAACTAAACTCACCTCAAATCCTAATACAGCCACTCAAAATTTTTCTTTTCAATACTCCGGCCTTTGCTTCTGTATTTAGTTTGGCCCTCAAGCTGTTAACATATTCAAGTGCTTAATTATTTCTGCCACAGCCATTTTTTTTTTTTTTTTTTTTTTTTTATTGGTAAGAAAAATTTATTCGAAACTCAAAACTCCCCAACGTGCACAAAGAATGCACAGAGAGGGAGGAGAATTACAACAAAGATGAAGAAGAAGATGATGATGCAAAGAAATTACAAAGTCAGTGACTAAGATGTCTTGCAAAACGCAAAAAATACAGACAGATTGCCCAAATGCATTTTTTAGCCCAACTAACACGTGGGAGCACCAGGTCTGATAGCATACCATGAATATCCAACACACACCCCAAAATAAAAATCCAACACTACTTGTAAGTGAAAGTGTGCACAAGTGCATAACCATGTGGAACCATGACAAGGAAGATCCAAGCAAAGATTCTTACATTGAGTGCTGTTTGCAAGTAACGCTCTTGTTGTTCGGTCTTTTTCTCAAAGGTGAATATTGGATGGACATATGCCTAATGAATTGAAGCTGCATACATCACAAAGAGACATTAGAAAATTGAATGCAAACCTTTATATATATATATATATATGTATATCAATGAATCCAAGAAGTCACATAGGAGAAATAGAAAAGCAAAAACTAAGCAATAATACAGATATAGAAACTCTTAGATCAAATCCTGAAACCAATATATGGACAAGAGACCTCTCTCTTATTTTATTTTTTCTTTGGAGGGACAGGGAAGGGAGGTGTTAGTTAAGTAAAAAAGGAAAAACTGCAAATTATTGTCTATTCACCTATTCATCAAACCAACAACACCAAAAAGAAGCAAGGGGAAAGCCACTTAGGATGAGGTGGTGAGCAATAAATTGATGACTAACATAACTGATAATTAACACTGAAGTAGCATGGAGTACTACGATGTGCTAATTTCAAATAATTGCTTAATCCAAAAAAGAAGCTTATTTAAACAGCAAAGATCAAACTCAAGCCATTAGGGATTGGTCCTGATTTCATTAAGTAATATACATCAATAAATTATAAAAGCAACTGATGAACTATGTAACACGTACTCATTCTAGGGAACAAACTGAGCAAAATCCATCTTCAAATAAATTTTAGTTTAGTTGGTTAACAGTCACTATCATTCATGTGTGAGTAGACATTCTAGTGAACAAACTGAGAACAGCTTTTGCAACAAAGCCTTGTTCGTATTACTCTTCCTGTCAAACTACGGCTCACACATTTTTACTTTATTTTCAAAATCAAAGGTTAAGATGAGATTTTGTACACTCTTGATTCATTAATTAAATTTTACATAAATAGCATGACTTGATCAAAACGAAGTGTATTTTGCACCAAAATCTATCTAAACGAACATGGCTACAACTGAATTGAATTCATTGGCCCACCCATCTCATATTTACATAGCTTGAACTCCTGGAAAACTACAAAAGGCAACAAGTAAGCAAAACGTAAGTCTGCATTATAAAAATGGGACTGTCAACAAGTTTTTATATTTGATACATCCCCTTCCTAATTCCTACTAATAAAAGTTCAAAACTTTGTACTGTAGAAGATTCTACAGTGACAAAATTTGCAACAAAGGACATAACATGTGACCATGTAAAAAATTTAGATCATAGCTAGCCAGGATGCAAAAAAAAAAAAAATAACATTCACAAGGTACCCAACAAATTTATTAGTCAAAGCTTTCATATATATAATTCTTGTAAGGATAAGACATACAGAATTAATTCCACAAATTTGGTTGAGCAGTGAAAGAAGCCGTCATATATTGTTACGGAATCATAATTTTCAATAGTTTATCTTAAGGTAACACACTAAACCTGATCACCATCCTTGATCCCAAAATTTCGAAGACACGCCTTGTCATTGATTAGTTTGTCACCATTATAGCATAAACAAAAGTGCCCCCACACATGCCACCTAATTCACATCAAAACCAACTTTTAATTTTTGAAAGAAAACAATGTATAACATTACAAAATTAACTCAAATAATCAAAACCCATTTAGTAAATTACCATGAGATTTCCTTTGCTGTGGAAGCAAAAACTTCCTCTACAGCTTGCTTGAGTTCTGCCACCGTGGAATTCTTAGAGACAAAAACATCTGCGCGTGTAATCAAATTTGACTACATAGAGACCTCGATTATATGTGAAATATATATAAGAAAATGAGAATGAGAAGGTAGGTACCGAAGAGAGAAGCGTCGAGCTTGAGGACAGAGAGCTTGAGGACGAGGGGTTGAGGCAACTTGCTGTATTGGTGGTACCGTGAAAACAACCCTGCTGCATTCGCTACGTCGTGGTTTGATGTTGGCGTTTGATTACTACTACTCTCTTCCTCCTCCTCACTACTAATGCTTCTGCTTCGCATAATAATCGTCTTGGTGGTGATCAGCCTCAGAAGTTTTGGGTTTTTCTGGTTTTTGAGTTTTGATTCAAACAAACAGGGAAGAGTAGTGAGTTAGAAACAGAAGGGGGAGATTTTTGTGGAGATTTTTGGGGACCGTTGTAACTAATACTGGCGCTCCTACCCATGACAGATACAGATTCACTTTTGTCTCACTATCAGATTCAAAAAAAAAAAAAAAAAAAAAAAAAAAAAAAAAAAAAAAAAAAAAAAGAGGCTAAAATGCATAATCATCTGGCTCAGTTGCAAACAGACCTCCTAGGATTTGCATATGACAAATTTTGTTAGCAAAATTGACAAAAAATATACTTAGAGGGGTCAATTTCACCAATTTAAAAACCTCAGGTGGTTATATTGCAAAATCAAAACCCCAGGGGGTCTGTTTGCAATTGAGCCAAACCCTAGGGGGTGATTATGCAATTTAGCCAAAAACAAACAAACACGCTTAATAAATAAATAATGAATGGCCATTGTTTGGTCACTCTCATGTGGGGTGACAAATATTTAAACGGTGGATTATTTGGATGAAGGAATTTAAAGAGAATGATTTGAAATTGAATTTTAATTTGAATGAGAGAAATAGGGTATTAAATGAAAATAATTTTTTTATTAATGAAATTTATATAAAGATTTGAGCTTTTATTAATACGTGGATTTCAAATTATTAGGTGTAATATGGCATTTCAAATTCATCATATCACAAGTGTTTTTAGTTGAATAAAATCTAAAATCTCTCAGTTCTTAGAAATTATTCTTAGGGAAATTATCATCATATCATATGTTGTTAAATTTACATCAAGCAATTTAGTGTCTATTTGGTCCAAGAGTCTTGTAATTTTCTTGGTGATGATAAAGATTCAAATCCCCTCACCCCTACTATCGAATCATTAAAAAAAATTAAAATATAAAATAGTGATTTTAAAAACATAATTAAGCGTTTTGGTAAAATTTGCAGTGTGAAAACAGGATCCTGCGTGCTCGGGTCGAGCGAGCGAGTTGGGCCCATATGTCCGAGTCCACACGGGATTACTGGGTTGGTTCTGATACCATTTGTAACAACCCAAGGAAAGCGCTAGCCACATCTGCACTTATACCCTAAAGGGACTAATCAAGTTATAATTGAGGCTCCTTGCAATTGTTAATAAAACCTAATTTGACCCAGTATATGTCTGATGTGGGACTCAGGACACATGCACTTATCAAATTTTAAGGGATTCACAATGATGGCAACCATGCAAAAGAATAAGTATGTGTAATACGACCAAATAAGCCATAAAGGGTCCCACCAAAGGCCCATACTCCTCATTAACTCCTTGAATCATGTATGAGTTGAGGCAAGCCTTTAGTTTTATCTTATTTATTTTTTTTTTAAATTTTTTTAATTTTTTTAATTTTTTTACTATTCGTTTATTGTACCTTGGACAATGGCTTTGGTAGATTGGCCCATTACTCGTTAGCAGACACCACCATGTAGATAGCTACAACAATTTTTTTTATTATTATTTATTTATTCTCATTAGTCTATAGGTAAATAAGTCGATGCATAAGGTAAATTTATGATCAAACCACAACATTTGAAAGGGTGAGCATATGATGGATAGAAAAAACAAATGATGGAGTAAAAAGATAGTAAAGACAACAATATTTGCGTGTAAAACCTTCTATTCAAAAGGAAATATTAAGAATATATGGGCCTGTTTGGTACATGTTTTCGTTTTTTGTTTTGGTTTCGTGACTTTTTACTTTATTGAAGTTGGAACTTTAATCCTGATTTGAATTCAAGATTGTAAAAAAAATTCTGTTTGGTACATAGTTTTGGTTTCACAACTGAAATCACAATTTAAAAAAAAAAATTGTGTTTGGTACATAGTTTTGGTTTTTAGATTTAGATTTTTATTATTATATTATTATTATTATTATTATTATTTTCTTTTTTCTTTCTTTTTTTTCCCACCACCAGGTACATTACCTTTTTATTTTTTATTTTTTTTCTTTCCTTCTTTTTTCCCCCACCACCCACGTGTACCTTTTCACCTCCATTTCTTTTACTTCTACCCCACCTATACTCTTTCTTTCCTCTGGGACTTGACGCTTTAGCTTTAGATGTTCATAACTTTTTGGACCACTCTTCAACAGCCTTGAGAGATTACAAGAAAGAAAGAAAGAGATACTGCCGTTTGAAGCTTCTGGATAACTCAGGAACCTTGCACTTACAAGAGCTACTGCCGTTGGACACTTCAGCTGTTGTCGTTTACACGAGGGTGAGTTTGTATTTTTCGTGTTTGATTTTATTTGAAGTTTAGATCCTTATGAAGAAGGAGCTTGTTTTTTTTTAGAAAGTATTTTGGGAAAAGAAATAAAATTTGTGAAATCATTTTTGAGGGTTCATTGATCTGGATGGATGTGATGTTGTAATTTTTGGTTTGTTTTGGAAAATGAGTTATGAGAATATGGGGCTCTGTAATGGGAGAAGATGGGAGCGGTGTCTGGGCTCTGTAATGGGCGAGAGGGGAGAGAGAGAGGCAGAGAAGCAGTGGAGGAGAGAGAGAGAAAATGGGAGAAAAGAATAAGGTGGGCCAACAACGGTAAAAAATGGGACCCACAAAAAAATTGAGTTAGGATTTGAATCCGGCTTGGATTCAAAAACAGCTGAAGGGGTGAACTCAAATTTGCTATGGGACCCACATAAAATTTAAGTTGGGATTTGAATCCTCATTTAAATCATTTGTACCAAACATGATTTTTTACCGTGGGACCCGTAATTTTCTAGATTTGAATCCAGAATCACGGATTCAGTTACGTGTACCAAACACCATCTATATACGTCACTCGATAATGCACTATTTTGCTAAAAGGATTACGCCGAGTTTTACAAGACTCACTTGCTTTCTTGTAACTCATTCTCTTTTTTCTTACAAAAAAATCTTTTTTGAGTGGTAGCTCGCACAATATCTTGAGTTAATGTAGATCAACAAACCAGAAAAAACCCATTTATATTTGGCTTATCTCTCCTCAAGCCAGAGTTGTCTAGCCCTTATATATCTTTCGAGCTCACGACTTATCGGTTGACCACAAACAGCTCTGATCTTCATCGATGAGGAAGAAAGGAGCAAATGACAGCAATCAACATCCACTTCGACTGATCTCCACCTTACCTCATTGTTGGTCGTCTCTAGTCCTCGTCGTCGATTGAAGCCCACACCTTCAAATGCTAGCCATCATCGTCGACCACGCCTTCAAACACTACCTTGTGGAAAACGTTGTCACCCTGTGGAGGATTACAATGATAGGTTGGTTGGGTCGCATATGGGTTTGGTTGTGGGCGAATTGATGATTGTGGTTGAATGTTGGTGATTGTGAGAATTGTTAGCTTGTTGCTGAGAAGTCTTGGTGTTGGGGTTGTTGGATTAGGAATGGCAACGGGTCGTGTTTGGGATGGAAGAAGCATTTCCAAACCAAACCTTTGAAATAATTTATATACCAAATCCTATTAAATTTTAGGAATTCCATCCCAAACCCTTCTCATTTAGATTTGCAAAACCCAAACCCATACCCAAACTCGCCCACTTAGTATCAAGTATGTTGACAAGCTGCATCTTCAAATTTCTTTACTCTTGATGGGGTTGCTGACCAAAATGTAGCATTATCACAAATTTTTTTCAATTGCATCTTTTATCACCGCCAACCCATCCATCACAATATGATTTTAAAATATGATCACAACACCTAATACAAAAAATGCTCCCATCTAGCAAACGCTCACTAGACAACTTCTCAACAAGACTACCAATCATGCCATCATTGGAAATACAATCATCAACTGTGATTGTAAATATTTTTCTATAAATGTTTTAATATAACAAAGCATCCATTAAATGTTGGCTGAAATGCATTATTGGTTCCTAAAGTTTACTCATTAAGTGTTGTTGGTCCCTAAAGTTTGAAATGAGCACTATTAGTCCCTGAAGTTTAAAAAATGAGTAGCATTGATCCTTTCATTGAACTCCGTTAATTTATTTGTCTATGTGTCTAATGGAGAGATCACATCACATTTTTAAAATTACTTGGCAATTTTTTTTTAGAATCTAAAAATACACCTAAGCAAAATAACCATGGATTGACTGGATCCATTCCTCAACCGTATACCCGACCCAAATACCAAACCCGATTGCAGACCAAAAAAATAGGGAAGATCCAAACCCACCACTGCCTCTCGCAACTCCCCCACCATCGATGCAACCTCAACCCCAGCGATACCTTCTTCATCCCACTTTCAGCGCTACCCACACACGGCAAGTAAGAAGCCCCACACACCTCCGCGACTAGTCTCAGACGCTATAGATTTTTTCCTAAGCTTCCAAGTTCCAGCAAAGTGGAGTATGAGAAGGCCAAGAATGCACTAGACTAGTACCCTTAATGCACGATTTGTTCACGCTGTTGAGCTTCTTGATGGTCATGAAATGAAAGATTTTTTTTAGCGTTTGTCATTTTAAGATTTCATGTTGAGATTTAGATTTAATTAATGGATATATTTTCATTTTTTCTAATCTATTTAGGGAATGAGGTTCAGGAGCTCCACCAAAATCAATTCTTGAATGGATGTCAAAGATCTCACATAAGCACATGTAAAAAGCCATTTACTGGTAAAATAAGCAGATAACCCTCTCTCTCTTTTTCTGTGCGTGTGTCTATGTGCAACCCATTCATATGAGGTGGTGTTGGTCCATCCCACCGGCATAATAGCAGATGAAAAGCAGTGAATGACTGAATTAAAGACTAGTGAGCTTTGTTTTAGTCTATAGCTTCTGAGATTAAACACAAATGGTGAGAGCCTATTATTATACAAGCCGACTCGCTGTGTCTTGTGAATCAAAGAGCACTGAGCAGGAACAATGGCTTGGCAGTGCAGATGTGGGTTGGGTATACGGTTTAGGAATAGATCCAGTCACTCCATGGGTATTTTGCTTAGGTGTATTTTTAGATTTTTTTTAAAAATTGTTAAGTAATTTTAAAAATGTCACATCATCTCTCTGTTAGTCATATAGACAAAAAACTAACGGAGTTGGATGAAAGGATCAATAACGCTCAATTTGAAACTTCAGGGACTAATAGCGCTCATTTCAAACTTTAGGGACCAATAATGCTCACTGAATAAACTTTAGGGACCAACCGTGTATTTTAGCTTTAAATGTTTCGGAAGAACATCCATTGTATGAGGAGTGGGGCACGTAAACAAACCTAGAAAAATCCAAATATTACATATTTTAAATAAAAATTGCATAGAGATATCTATTAAATACTTGACAATTATATTAAATTACCACTAATATTCAAAGAGAGAGAAAGAGAGAGAGGCACGCTTGAATCTTAAAGCCACGCCGCCGCCATGCCTGATTCTCAGTTGTTTATCGTCGATGAGTTCTCCTTCCCACTCTTTATCTCTTGGATCCACACATAAACCCAAACATGTTGAGCCTTACTCAAGCATCCAAAGTCCAAACCCAACTCACATTCACCATAAGCCAAACTGGTGCCAATCTCAACAAATTAGTCAACCCACCCTTTGACCAAACCCGCTTAAATAAACCCAACGCCTCTGACCATTTCCCAAGCAAACCCCCATCGTTGTTAACCCTTTTGAAACCTACACCATACACCCATCCACGCCAAGCATCGGCCACAACCCATGGTGGCCAAGTAATCCTCGGACTTAAGCCACCACTGTCGAAATTTGAAGGATAAAGAAAAAGAGAGGAGAACTAGAGAAATGGGTGAGACATGGTGATAAAGAGTGGATATGGGAACTCATTGGTGACCTCACGAATGTGGTGGCGTGGGTCATCTCACCAACATGGTCCCCCTTTCTCTCTAAAAGGATTTAATTGTGCGAGAGATGTAAAGCCAACCTTCTTTTTTTTTTCTTTTTTTTTTTTTATTATTATCAATGACACGTGTGTGACACATGGAGTCTAATGACATTTTTGGATGGAAAGGTAACATAAGTGACTATTTGGCTAAAAACAAAGCACAAGGGGTTTGAGTAAGGGTAACATAAGTGCCTATTGGGTATGGGGGGAAAACGCACGATAGGCCGTTTTTAAAAACAAATTCGCAAAAAAGCACTGTTCCGAAACTATTGAGTTATACAGCCTCGTCTCTGGGAGAGACGAGTTCCAGACAAAAACTGCTCCGTGGCCTGATTCGTGGCATCTTGACGTGGCAGTGAATTGCCTGCTGGAACTCGTCTCTTGTAGAGACGAGTTGCACGCTTCTTTTTTAATTCCCTCATTTTGGCGCGAACACTGTTATTCCTCGTAATCTGGCTGGAACTCGTCTATGCTAAAGACGAGTTCCATTGAAATTATAACCACTTGTCAGATATTATTTAAAAAAAAAAAAAAATTTGGCTTGAACTCGTCTCTGGTAGAGACGAGTTGCATTTGAAAATGGAAGTTGGCTGGAACTCGTATCTGCTAGAGACGAGTTCCATTAAAAATAAACTTATTATTTAAAAATTTTGGGTGAAACTTATTATTTAAAAAAATTTTGGGTGAAACTTATTATTTAAAAAAAATATATAATTTGGCTGAAACTGTGTTTATTAAAAATAATTTTGCTAGAACTTGTCTCTAGGAGAGACAAGTTCCATTGAAAATATACAATGCAGTTGAGACAAAACCGGTGGCCATAAATGAAAAAAGTGGAACTCGTCTCTATTTCAGTTTTTTCAGCCCACCTTCAATTTACACTTAAAACATATTCTTATCTTTCTTCATCGTTCTTCACTTTTCCAACATCAGTTCACTTTTCCAACCAACATCATTGATCAATTAAAAGGTGATTTCACTTTTCCAACATCAGTTCACTTTTGTCATTTTTTTTTATTTATATGTTGTTTAAAGTTAGTATCATTATTAGCTTATAAACGTTTTTTGTGTGGGTGTTGAACATTATTCCTTTGGTAAACATGAAGCATCTCTGTATTTCTTGCATAACATGAAGTATGTTTGATTGAACATGAAGTAACAAGCTGTAACGTGAAGATGTGAAGTGTTTGAATGATCCAGTCGCCTGAATAAGTGGTCCAGGCAACTGAGTCAGGCAGAAAATTCTCAGGCACTACATCCAGTCTACTGGACCATAAATCCAGGCGACTGGATCAGACAAATACATGTCATCCAGTCTACTGGATTGGTGTTCCAGTAGACTGGATGTAGTGCCTGGGAATTTTCTGCCTGACTCAGTCGCCTGGACCACTGATCCAGGCGACTGGATCAGCCAAATACGTGTCATACAGTCTACTGGATTGGTGTTCCAGTAGACTGGATTGAACGAGTACTCCAGACTTCCCAAATCTTCTTGGAGATGTCTACTGGATATTACAACCATTTTTATATAATATGTTATGTAACATTTGGATATGAAATATTACCATTATCATCTTATTACTTGTTTTTTTATGTGACTAACTAATTGTAAACTACATTTAAATTAAATAGGTTTGCATATGGCGCCAACTATGTATATTGTCTATCTTCGCTTCAATGGGGAGATTATTTATGGTCAAAATAGAGCTGAGTATCAATGGTCGCAAATGAAGTTCATCCGGGTTCATCGTGGGATTAGTTTTGTCGAATTGGAAACGAAGATATTCAATGCACTATAATTGGACAATCAATCTCATCGTGTAACAGTTACAGGATCATTCTACGGTACCCACGTGGGTACCGTACCTCCAAATTGGTAACCTGCTATAACAGGTCACAAAAATATCACATTAACGGTACCATCATCACATTTGATGGTACCAATATCACATATAATAGTACCTTCATCACATTATTTAGTACCTTTATTCACTTCACATATAATAGTACCTTTATCATAATTATGGTACCTGGTACCAATATCATATATGATGGTACCTTACATCATATATAATGGTACCTAACATCATATTGGTTAGTACCTTAATTTTGTATCACATTTTATAGTACCAACATCACATGTAATGGTACCAAATATCACATATGATAGTACCTTCATCACAATAATAGTACCTGGTACCAACCTCACATATAATGGTACCTTACATCACATATGATGGTACCTAACATCACATTGGTTTGTACCTTAATTTTGTATCATATTTTATGGTACCAACATCATATTTTATGGTACTAACATCACATTTAATTGTACTAATATCACATATAATAGTACCTTACCATCATATTAATTGGTACCATAATTTTTAAAAAAAAATATATACCATACTAAAAAATTAGATAATATTACCTTCATAAATACATCACAATTGATGGTACCTACTATCCTATTGGTTAATACTTATTTTATTTAATTAATAATATTAGAAAAATTAATCAGTACCAAATCAAATGGTACCCAAAATCTAAGAACCCTAAAATCTTCGTATAACGTTTAAACTCAGCCTTAAACAGTACCAAATCAAATGGTACCCAGAATCTAAGAACCCTAAAATTAAACAGTACCAAATCAAATGGTACCCAGAATCTCTCACCTGGCTGTTACATCTCTTTTCTCATCTACTCCTCCTCCTCCTCCTCACCCTTTCTCCACCTCAGCCTTACCGTCCACCATCACCCACGACCTCTTCGAGGTGACATCGGACTCAGACCGAGTGAGAGAGAACCGAGAGCCACCGAGTGAGAGAGCCATCACGAGTGGGACCTGAACTCGAGCCGTCGACCGAGTGAGAGAGATCGAGAACCACTGAACCACGAGGAGCCTCTCCATCGACGAGTGAGAGAGACCGAGAATCACGAGCCATTTCATGAACGAAACTGAGAGGAACTCCAAGGAGAATGAACCGATGTCCAAGATCTGAGAAACCCGAGTGGATCGGAGAGGAACCTGCACAAAATCTGAGGTATGAGTGATTCAATTTGTATTGGTTTCTAGGGGCAGTTTTGATTTGGGTTAAATTTTGCTGGTTTTTGTTTTTCTGGTTTTGTAATTGAGGTATGAGCCATCTCAGTTTGCTGGTTTTGTAATTGCTTTACTTGAGCTCTGAGGTTTCAATTCCATGAAAACACTACTCATGGCTCAAATTGATTTGCAGACGTTTTCTTATATAGATTTTTAGAATATAAAAAAATGGTAAGTTTAAGGAGCATTATGAAATTCTTGGAAAACATTTATCATTTTGCATTTTTAAGTTGTTACAAACACGTCCTCCATATGGTGAGATAATAATATAGAAATGAACCAGTGTGCAGAACAAATACCTCACATATAATGTTAATTACAAGTCAAACGATTTGTGACTATCAAAAGAAGAAGAAGTTAGGAAATATTATCATTACTTTCTGATGAAGATTGTCTGCTGTTCTTGTCTATTTTATTTATAGCTTCGTGTTTGGTCTGTAGAATGTTCAACATGAGTTGTTGGTGGTTAATGCAAAGCAACTGCTCAAGAAGGAGGATTCTGGATGCTGTGTTTTGTTGAGAGATTATAAGGTACTTCTCTCGGAATCTTGTGCTTGGCAATATTCCTTTTCTTTTTTTTTCATGTATTTTGATATGAAAGTAATGCTTAATCTATGCTGTTTACCTTGTTAAAGGTGGAGGATCTTTCTAGAATGTACAGACTTTACCGTAAAATACCTAACGGCTTGGTTGTTTTTTCTACTATATTCATGCAGGTCAGTTGTTTCCTTCTTACATTCATTTTTATATCCACAACGAATCTTGCAGAAGTTCATTTCATTACTTATTGATGCTGATACTCTTTATGGTTTCCCTGTTGTAGCATGTTACTGCTGAAGGTACAGCCCTGGTGCAACAGGTTGAGGATGCAGCAAGTAGTCAGGTTAAGAACTTTGTTATCATAATGGCTCACAAGTTTTGTATTCCTTTTATTATTTAGTCATTGTACATAAATTGCCTTGTGATCAAGAATTCTCTAGTCGCAAATATCACTTTTGCTACTGGTCACTCTGACTGGCTGGCTATTAGGAATTAAGCATCGATGCCTTTTGAAAGGGTAGTTTAATAGGCTGGACTTTATTTGAAGAATGATTGTCAACCAAGAGGTTTCCATGCAGGCATGGAGTTTTGCAGGACATAATTGTTGTTGCATATACATTCTTCAATAAGTTTCAACCGATCTTGGAACTAGAAAGCTTAAGTTTATTCTTGTAGTCTGTAAGAGTAGTTAGTAATGTGTTGGGTATAATTGATTTTTGTTAGGGTAAATTACACCAACCTTTCTTGAGTTTTTTCAAAATGATACTCTTCTCCTAAACATTTGAATAAATAATACTCTCCCCTTTGAGTTTTCTATAAATGAGACAAATAAGTCCATAACTTGCTTGACTTAGCGGAATATTCCATTTTAAACAATTATTCCTACCCGAACTATGGACAAAATGACCCTTTTCTCTCTTGAGGTTTGTATAAATGACACTCTCCACTTGAGGTTTTTACAAATAAGTAGGAATCTTTTTTTAAATATGGAATACTCTGTTAGTGAAGTACTGTGTTATGTGCAACTTCTTTTACTTTCAGAAGTACTACATAGAGAACAGAAAGAAAAGGGACCAGTTATTGCAATATAGAATGAAATGATTTAATGATGGGATAGCTATTTTATATGTTCCTGTCATGATATTCGTTTTTCAGATTTTGTGGTGATTCTTTTGGCATTTGATTTTGAGCCTGAATTGGTAGTATAAGTTCATTATATTTTGTCACATAGTGCATTATTGAAGTATTTATTTTTGGATTTATGTGATACTAGTTGTTGCAAGTTTAGCATATCATTTTCATTATTGGTGTTCTTTCTCTTCACTGGTTATCGTGTAAAAAGCTTCGTAAAAAAAAAATTCTTCAACAGCTTTATAACATACAGATTTCCGGCTTTCCATCTCTGTTTCTTAGTTGTTAATTTTGGTGCCAACTCTTAATTACCATGTTTCTGCAGGCTGCAAATGGGGCTGGTTTGCAGGAACAGGTAAATCTTCGAACTTGTACATTTTGGATTTTTAGGAATGGTGAGAAAGGTTAATGATTGATCTAATTTTGTGGCCCTCAGGTCCTCGTCAGAAAAATAATTGAGCTTCTCGACAAGTATAACTTTTTGAGCCACAGTCTGTTTTACAACGTATGTATTGAAAAATACTAGTTTTTTAGATTGCCTTGTTACTCTGTCTTCTTCTAAACTATTAATCTTTTTGAGTGTCCAATAGGCCCTGAAAGTGGCATTGGAGAAATCTTGCAGAACTGTTACTGGCCGTTCAAGTGCAGAACTGCTAATTACCTTCTGTGATAATATCTTCAAGAAGGGTGGGAGTGAGAAGTTGAGTGTTGAAGCCATAGAAGAATCACTTGAGAAGGTAGCAATACAAGCTTTTATGTTATATTCATGTCAATTACATATTACTGGTGTTGGCACTAGTATTAATCTATGCTATTGATTTCTGCAGGTAGTGAAGTTGCTCACATATATTATCGACAGAGACCTCTTTGCAGAATTCTACAGGTAACCCCTAATTTTTGTAAGCTGTGATTCTTTTTTATTTACTTTTATTTTGCTGTCATTTGAGATTATGCTTCACATCTCTCTATTACTTTGTTTATTTTGGTGACCAGGTCACAGATTTGACATCAGCACCGGAAAATCAGATCATCTTTGAGGAATATCTTCGTAATAACACGAATGTAAACACTGGGATTGATTTGAATGTCACTGTTCTTACTAGTGGGTTCTGGCCAAGTTATAAATCATTTGATCTCAGCCTGCCTCTGGAGATGGTAACATTTACTTGGTCTTTAGAGAGTAGGCATGTTAAAAGTTTCACAAGGTTGTGTAGCATTTTATTATATTATTTAATTCTATTGTTACAGGTAAGGTGTGTGGAGGTTTTCAAGGGATTTTATGAAACAAGAACAAAACACAGAAAACTTAGATGGATTTACTCATTGGGCACTTGCACCATTAATGGCAAGTTTGAGTCAAAACACATTGAACTGATTGTGTCAACCTCTCAGGTAATTTTATTTGCAAAACTTTACTACATAGTTTTGGGGTTGTAATCAGATTACTAGATTGTTGACATGTGGATGTGGATCATGATCATCTGTTGAGTATTTTACAGGCTGCTGCCCTGCTGCTATTCAATAATGCTGACAGATTGAGCTATTCAGAAATTATGACTCAGTTGAACTTGAACCATGATGATGTGGTTAGATTGCTCCATTCTTTGTCATGTGCCAAGTATAAGATCCTGACAAAGGAGCCAAACACAAGGACTGTCTCCGCAACAGACAACTTCGAGTTCAATTATAAGTTCACAGACAGAATGAAAAGGATTAAGATCTTTAGCATTCTCAATTTTAATTTATAACTTAAATCACTTCCTTCACTTCCTTTTTTTTGTTGTTGTTTCCTTTGTATCAAAAATGATAAAACTCATTAAAATCTTCAATTGTAGATACCTCCCCCAACAGTGGATGAGAGGAGGAGGGTAATTGAAGAAGTTAACAACGACAGAAGATACACTATTGATGCTGCAATTGTTCGCATTATGAAAAGTCACAAAGTTTTGGGTCACCAACAGCTAGTTATGGAGTGTGTTGAGCAGTTGGGCCGTATGTTTAAGGTCTCTCTCTCTCTCCATATATATATATATAATACCTTCTTTTTGTATGATATGTTTATATATGAAAAATGTTAAAATTTGGCCATGGAAGCTATTTCTAACTAATTTAGTGAGGGTGCAACCCCAATCTCTGTTTCCAATCTTGAAAGAATTAAATAAAATTTTATTTAACTATAACCTTTGTGAAACTTTTGTAATGAGTAGAATGAGTCACCAACTACTGAAACGTGAGCCATAAGATATTAGCAATTTAGGTAGTTGTCATTCTTGGTTTACCTTAAAGAATTCTCAGTTAGAAATATTGGCGAAACTCTTGGACTCTTGACCATAAGATATGAACATTTTATTTAGTTGGCATGCATTCTTCAATTCTGGCTTAGCATGCATGGTTTTGTAACTTTAGTTTTGTTGGTTTTTAACATACATATAATATGTGGTGAGAATAGCTGTAGGGCAATTGGTTATAAACTGAAATATTGTAACTGAATCATGTTATTTCCCTGTTTTACTGTTTATCATCTCTATACTAATGGATGGAAACGTGCAGCCTGATATCAAAACAATAAAGAAGAGAATTGAAGATTTGATCACCCGTGACTATCTGGAGAGAGACAAGGAAAACCCGAACATATTTAGGTACTTGGCATGATACCAAAGTTGGAGTTGCTGGTATTTAAGCATGGTGATAGTGTTGGAGCCTTCCATGAATTTTTTATGTCTTGGAAAGTTGGGACAGTATTAGACTTTCCATGCAAATTTCTATAAATTTTTTATTTTTTTGGTTATAGATGCTAGGCCTCTTTATTAGAATTCAGGGTAGAGATTTTTTGTGCAGGGCAAATATGTTTATTGGATTGACCTGTATCACCACCTTTAGTAGAGAATAATTAATAAACATGTCGATTTTTAAGATCTTAAACTGCGAGATTTTATTGGATTTTATGATCAATGTTTAAAGATGATTTTGCAAGATTGAATTATAGTAGATTGATTTAAAGCAGGCGTTGTTGCATCTGCAGGATGAGTATGACCATTCTTGTAGTTTTTAAGTATATCAATGGGAAGTTAGCTTGAAAGCTTGCATTTTTTTTTTCAAAATGGATGTATAAGTTGCATTTGTTGTAGTGCTAGGTTATGAATGTGACTGTTTATGAAAGCAAAGACAGATTGATTTGTGAATCCAATTGCTTCAACTTCACTAATAAGTTCACATTAAGGGGTTGTAACAAACTGATTGATAAATAACATGTTCTGGCTTATGAGCTATTAAGTATGGCAATGGCTTCTTTAATTACACTCCCGGCTTCTGAAGTTTACATTTTTTCTTCTTTTGCAGGACACGCAAACCCAATCAATTTGGTCAAGATTAACAATGAATGTGAAATGAAAAATTCCCTCGGGTTTTTAAATGAAAAATTCTTTTTGTGTCAAGATTAACAATGAATGTGAAATGGCCTCTTCTTGGTCTTAATAAAGAACTTAATAAACTGTTTTATATGGCTTGACTCTGTTTTATATCCTATATCTATCCCAGTCAGTTGCACTAAATCATAATACTGTGCAGCACATATCAAAATGCAGTCTAACGTCAATGGGAAATGGCTGTCAAGCATTTAGGCTATACTTACGTGATTGTACATTCCTTGGTGACTTGTATGCAGTGCTTAGATGTAAATGAAAAATGAGCCTTATGCTTTGTAATATGTTAAAATCTATGATGTAGTCATATTGGAAGCAAAAAATTCCTCTGTCAAAGCACATCAAAGCTTAAATTACTCTAAAAAGAAGCAACGAGCAGCTTGAATGACTAAAATCAATACGAAAGAACATGACACATTTTAATTGAGGGGGTAAGTTTCTGGTGTGACATTCTCATCTTCTTTCCACATTTTAATTGTCTTGTGATAGGGCATTTAATGCATGTGCTTTCTTCAAAATTGTTGCTTTCGCTTTATTTGCTTTATCAATCACGAGCTCTATAGCTAGCTTGTATCGCATATTCTTTGATCTTGCGTCCTACAAATAATTCAATACATAAATAAAAAATATATACAAAATTCCAACAAAACCTGTATTTTATTTATAAGAATAATATTACCTCGAAAGAAAGGTTGTCCTTGATATGATTAAGATATATGCGTTTAATCACATATAGGCCGCAATCATACCTGAAAGTAACAATTTACTTATTAAAAAAATGATATTTGCACTTTTTTCATAATTGCATATTAAAATTTAAAACTTACCCGTTTTTCTGTGTATGATTTGTGCTTGATGATATGAAGGGAAAGTCGACAATCTTATTGGTATATTTATCATTCTCCACAAATGTCAGGAACTTATCAAGGCATTCAATCTATCACACAATTGACATTCAAAGCAAAACTATACATTAGAAATAAAAATGTATAATTATATAACATTCAAAGCAAATAACATAACCATATTCATATAAAAGAAAGATAGAAATTAACATGTACCACAGTTTGAACCGCATTTTTTCGAGAATCTGTACTAGATGCGCTTGGAGAAGAGTCAAAAATATGAATACAGCTTTTTTGAAAGTTGACGACACATAGATACCAGTGACTGTTATTGTCATTCATAGGGATGTATATCTACATGTTACAGTAAACATTATATTAAAATCTGTAAATGTAATATATATATATATATATATCCAAGATGTAAACGGCAGTACAATGAGATTACCTGGTCACACACAGCTAAATCTGACATATATTTTTTCTCATCCCAAAATGATTTTTTTATCCATCCACAAATATCAGTTTTGCCATCTTCATCAAGAATTTTTTTCTACAACCAAATGTTTCACTAAATCAAACTAATAAAAAAACAAGATAAGTAATATTAAGTAACCATTATAAGCAAAATCCAAAAATATAACATAAACGTACCGAAAAATAAGTTGGTAAATACCAAACAGGAGGATTAATCAATGTTTTCTTCTCGTCATGGGTCCTCTTGCACACATATAGGTTGATAATCTAAAATAGAATATTAAGTTAGAGCATAATTAAATGACACTACCATAGTATGACCATTAAAGCCTCATTTACTTACCACACTACTTATCCATTGTTCTGGGAGCAAACTATGGAAAGCATTACGATCAGCATTCTCATAAATCATGTCTGAAAGGACTTCACTACACATTATACAAGCCATGTGGTAAAGTTTTATATTTTAAATAATTATTCCTTATGCATATATATAAATAAAACTACTACATGTGTATATAAATACTTACCTTTCAGGCAATTTCTTGTTGAAAATATAATTACATAATACAGTCTCACTATCAGTTAATGGGTAGAACTCATTCACGAACACTTCAGTATTCCAACTACCCCAACTTAAGTCCTGATGAATAATATAATCTATAAATTAACATTGTCAAATGTGTTGTATCCACAATCTTAAGCAGTAATATCCATATATAGATTGACTCACATTGGGAAGATCTCCAGCCTTCTTTTTATTCTTTCGTTTTGGTACTACAAATGGTGAAGAAACAATTTGGCTAGGTTTCCGTTGTCTGGTCTTGCGAAGTGGGACTTTAGGCGGGGTAAATGCAAGCTTTGGTGTAGGAGCTGCTACGTTACTTGGGAATGTGAGTTCTAGCATATCCACATCCTATGTAACAAAAAAATAATATTCATGTAACTGATAAATAAAGACATGCATGTGATAGATAAATTGAAATTACAATTTTTGTTCAAACCTTATTTTCAGCTTGTAATTGGAGGTCATCTATCCGCATATGTGATGGGCCAACAAAGGTATCCTTTGAAGAATTATTGGTGAATTCCATGTCGCTGATCACAATAGGTGGACGACATGTTTCGTTGTCAGATTCATCAATGGGTTGGTTTGGTACATCAGGATCAACATTGCCAACAATTTTCATTATGCCTTGTATTGAAGATGGAGATGCCATCTTCCCTTCTGTGTTGACAAGTTCTACATCATCTTGAGCTTCATTTTCATTCATGTCTCCAATGTGTTTCCTTGCTAGACTCCGAATCTCATTAAGAGAATCACTCTTCCAAGTGGCCAACTCATCTAAAACCTCATTCTTAAAGCTGGACAACTGATTTTCAAGTCCAGGATTTCTTTCTACTTGAGCTTCACTCCGCATCTCATTAAGTAACTCACTGTTACATGTGGCCAACTCATCTAAAACCTCATTCTTAAAGCTTGACAACTGATTTCCAAGTCTAGGATTTCTTTCTACTTGAGCTTCACTCCGCATCTCATTAAGTAACTCACTCTTACATGTGGCCAACTCATCTAAAACCTCATTCTTAAAGCTTGACAACTGATTTCCAAGTCTAGGATTTCTTTCTACTTGAGCTTCACTCCGCATCTCATTAAGTAACTCACTCTTACATGTGGTCAACTCATCTAAAACCTCATTCTTAAAGCTTGACAACATACCTGAAAGTCCTAAATTGCTTTCTACTCGAGCTCTATTTTCATTCATATCTCCAATGATTCTATTTGTTAGACTCCGCATCTCATTAAGGATATCCCTCTTACATGTGGCCAACTCATCTAAAATGACCTTCTTAAAGCTTGACAACTGATTTTGAAGTCCAAAATTGCCTTCTCCAAACCCCTGTAGAAAAATTGTAGACACAATTATCATCAACTGTACGTCAACAAATCATCATCAATTGAAATAGATTTTAAGGTGAAATAATACCTGATATTTCATGTGATCACTCTGACATGGCCTACCAATTTGATGATTATTATCTTCATCTTCGGATGAAATAAGGTCCGTTGAATGTGTCGAAATTAACTATAATGAAATTCAAAAGAGCTTATGACTACATTGAAAAAAAGAAAAAGAAAAAATCACAACAATACAACTATAAGTATTAGGAAATTACCTTAGGCCTATCCAAACTACCAATGGCATGTAACAACTGAGGTTGTTTAGGCAATTGTTCAACAATCCTTTCCGTGTTTACATGCTCGTGATAATATAACTGTAACATGTATAAAATGGTCATAACCTTTCAACATAAAAACCATATAATTGAATGTAACAAATTACTAGACATTACCATTAGAAGCATCACACAACCATTAACGCCAGCTGATTTATCCTCCCTTGAATTTTTGCACACCTTCAACAAGAAACTCTAATACGAACTTCCCCCAGTTCAAGTTTTTAACATTTTCAATCTCATGGAGAATCAAAATTAAAGATCGCTTCACAGTAAGCTTTGGTGTGGGACATAAAAATATACTCAAGACAAACAACAAAAAATAGAAAATAAATGTATTTCCTGAAGTCTTAATCTCCATCAATTGTTCTTCCACCTCTGCTATTGTAATATTTCCTACTTCTTTTAATCCATATAATTGACATACAGACTTTGTCTCTTTCAAATTCCTAGAGATACGTATATCTATCCCATTTGATTTTAATCCCATCATGTTTTCAATATCCCTAGGTGATATCAATAACTTCCTACTACCTATATGCAGTGCACACTGGTTTGGATCAAATCTATCAACCAAAAATCTGCATAACTCCCTATCTAATCGAGAATATTTTAAATCCAGAATACCCCCAAATCCCAACTCTTGAATGACACATTTTTGACATTCATTTAATTT